>SNVD02007543.1:185000-297239 GCA_013180625.2 Boswellia sacra
GTGATGGATTGGGAAGACCATGTTGCACATATATAATGGCATCTTGCATAAGGAATCAGATCAAAGCTTCTGGATGAGATGTGGTAGCGAGAGCAAAAAACAAATATGAGAGATGGTAATACTGACAAGACTGAGATAATGCCTAAAGAATTGAATTACTGAAATGGTGATTTGTATATGACTTTCTGAAGATGATTACGGATAATACAGAAACGACTCTTAATGCCTATCCAATTTCAAACTTGATGAGAGTAATCTGACAGTAATCTGTAGACTGATGGCATTGACAAAATGATTAGGACACAAATGGCTATGCAAAGGATGATAATACAGAATGACTACGACTGATTACATCAAATTGAATGGTGACTTCAATGCAAATTTTGATTATGAATAATTGTATTTGGAGTATGTGGGATGAAAATCATGCCTAGTAAGTATATTTGGACAATGTTTCAATTATAGAAAGATAAACATGGTTTTGCCTAGCTCTAAAAGATATGTTTGGGAATATAATATGATGAGGACAATTGATGAATGAAGAACTATGACTTACTATAAAGCTTTTTAACGTGAATTTCTTGATCATCTTGTGTGAATATGTAGAGATCCTTATATTACTAATGTATAGGAATTGTAGATGATGTTAATTAGGGTTATAGATAAGATAATAGATGATAATGTTATAATTATCTCTAATTATCTTAATAATAAAATAGGATGAAGGCTAATATAAGGTATAAGAATATATATCTAAGATAAATAAGAAAATATAAGGGTAATATGCAGGGATAATTCTAATCTAAGAGACTTTTACCATGTTGCCCTCACCTTTAACCTTAACTGTTATTTACCAAATGCCTCCCAAGTGGGTCGTGGCTTAACTTATTAGGCTAAGTGGACCTCATATTTCCCATTTGTACCAACTAAACTATAGCCCACTATAAGCACTGGATTTTTAAGGCTTGAGAATTAAATAAAAATGAATGTTGAGTAAAGTAAATGACCAAAATACCCTTGAGAGTTAAGAAAAGAAAGGTGAAAAGAAGTTGGTGAAGAGTCTAGAATATTGACACACGAATTTAAAAAATCACAAAAATTAATCCGGGAGGAATTTGGTGATCAGCCATACACCGTTGCAAAGCTACAGATGTCTAGTTTTCATAAAAATTTATGGATCACAAATTGTAGTTGAATTCCAAAAGTTATGTGCGATCGAAGGACAAAATGTTTGAAGGGACTATATCAAAAGGTGATAAAAAAGGAAGGGGTAGAAAGGAAATTAGTTGGTCGTCCATTAGACAGCCGCCCGGCTATCCAAGACAGTCGCTCGACCATTTGATAGCTGACTGACTATTTGCCAATCGTCGATCAACCATCAAATGGCCACCCGACTGTCTGAAGATGGCCGCCAGACTCTCTTTGGTTTATTTTCGGAAATTAGCTTAGGAAATTTCCTTTTTTATCTTCACCCCTATCTTATAAAAACCCTCCTCCTCTCACTTTGCAATTCACACCAATTGTTGAATACAATCATCTCTTTCTCCCTCTTGAAGATATGCTTAAGAATTTAAGAAGTCTTTTCCAGTATAATTTTTTTAGGCGTTCTATTGCTCTAAACCCGGAAAGGGTATGTCTTGACAGCAGAATTCTCTTGTCCCTCCTATTCTCTCTTTTATTTTTGTTGCTTAGAAAAATATGTTTAGGGTTATTATGAATTGTTCTAACCAAATTTGTTTTGCAAGATGGATAAGCATGTTGAGGTAAGTCCCCAAACTTTCCTTTTTTAGAATCATGCTTAGAAATTTACTTTCTTTGCGAATGCTTAGAAATTTACTTTCTTTGCGAATGCTTAGAATAATAATTAGGAGAACATGTTTAGAATCATGCTTAAGAGCACATGATTAGAATCATACTAGAAAAACTTATTTGCTTTGATGAATGCTAGAATATAAGATAAGAATAGGTAGAATTACCATTTTGCCCTTGTGTACAATGATTAATGAGTGTTTGAACTATGCTTGAATATGCTGTGAATTAGGCTAGAATATGCCATGAATACTATGTTTTAGACTAAAAATGCCATGATGATACATGATATGAACTATGCTATAATAGCTGTACGTAGAATTACCATGATAGAATTTATCAAATCTAGGCTAAAATGCCATGATATTGGATTATGGCTTTGTTTGATCGTTTATGAATGTATCATGATTAGAAGTGTGATTGTATGATGCCATGAAGTGTTGGTGGACTCACATTGATGGTGAGGGACTATCACTTAGAATAAATATTCAAATACATGAATGTATGGAATGTTTTATTTTTATTGTTGAATAACAAATGTTGTAATCCTCTCCCCTTCCTTGATGTATGACGAAAATGTAATCTATTCTCCTCCCTCTTTCTTAAAATGAATATACAATTGTCATTTATTGAATAATCACCTCACATGCCTAACAAAGATAAAAATGGGAATGTATGCATAAAATGAATCACTTAAGCGGACTAAGTAACAATGTGAGTTATTCCTATTTGGTATTTCCCAAGTGGAGGCCGGATTCATATCCAAGCGAGTCTAAAGGCTCGTACCTAACTTCCTGAAGCCATCTCTGAACGGATGAGGGTAGTTTAGGTCTTGAAGCGAGGGATCAGATTGCCCCCATTCATTTCCAATTGAATAATTAGGTGCTGACTCCATTCTCTAGAGGTGTCCACAGCTCGTTTGTATTTCCTTAAGTCTCGAAAGAGGCTTTGACACAATGTCATAGTCGTAAACGCTTTGGTGGGATGAAAGCCCCATTCACACCCACTAAGAAGCCCCAAAGGTCATTTGGGTCCATATGATATGAGTGTACAGATTGAGTATTGATTCTCATTTTGATTAAGCCGAGTACTGATAGACTTTGCTAGCTAGACTTTAATTATGGGCCTTTACTAAGTCAAATTTCAAGGACTTGTACTGATTATACTAACTTTACTACTTGTACTGAAATGCCAGAGTTCAGATTCAGAATTGGCCAATGAGGCCTGAATTAAAATTAAGCATCAACATTAAACCCCCCAATTGGGTGGGCTTGTCATGTATCGAGATAGACCACTTAATTGTAGAACGACTGTCTGTATTTAGTTTTGGCTGATCACATTTTGCTCTATTTGTCTTTCTACGATACTAGAAATCCTCATCTAAATATGCATGCCCAATTTTTTGTGTTAAATTGATGCTGTAAATCTTGTTTGTATTCTACTGAGTGTCCTATCTGTAGTTATCTGGAATAGTGGGTCTTGATTCCACATGCTTCTAAGCTAGGCTTAGTTTGAATTTTGTTTTTACTTCTCAATTCTTGAATCGAGCTCATTTTGCATTCTTTGGGCTTCCTTGTTTTGGATCCACTTGAGTTCTTAAACTTTTGGATGGGTCTTTCCTTACACATTTTAAAAGAGATAGGCTACACAGAATCATTATTGAGCTTTTTTATTAGATCTAACCCTTTTTACTTTTAGCCCATTAACATTGCTTCTAGACCATTAAATTTGCTTTTCAACTCAACTCTAATTTGTATAACTCTTTATATTTCTTCTACACAAATTCAAATTTTAAAATCCTCCTTGAATTCTGAGTTTCTAGCATGATTTTCTCTAGGATTGTTACTCTTTCAAGAGCTCTTTAAATACTGTTTGGTCCTTGTTTTGTTGTACATTTGAATTTCAAACTTAAAATCGAGGCTTTCTACTTTCTATCATTTCTTATGTTGCTGGTAAATACTTTCAGTTTGTACATTGACGAGCTTAACTTCTTATTTTTTTAATCAATAGTTTAATCTCTAATTGCCTTCATGATTTAGGAATCTTGAAATTGTTCCTTTTCCTTTGCTGTAGTTCTATTTATCAGGTATTGCTTTGTTTTCTTTTGCTGGTTAGGGTTTAGGCAGCAAAGCTTTTTCCTTTCATAACCCAGCCTTCATGCATGCTTGTTTTTTGTATGACCTCTATCTCTTTTCTGATTTGTGGTTCTATCTTTATTGTATTTATAGGATGAGTTCCTTTCTGCATGATCATCTGTGTGAAAACCTTGGGGTGTTTATTCAGAACATTGAAGAAAATATGTTGAATCTAACCAACATACCTGATGTTGGTCAGAATAGTGTTCTTCTTTCAATTAGTTCTACATCGCTTTGTAGAATCTTGAGAGGCAATTATCATGCGATTCTGATGTACTTTTGTAGTCCTTTTGGATCTTCTGTAGGTTGGAATGAATGGGTCAATTTTTAGATGAATAATGAATTAATTCGTAATAGACTGACTCGTGTTGGTATTACTGATGCTTTGATTTCTTATAGGCATTATTTTCTGCAAAAATATTTTCCTTCCTTGAGGCAACTGCTTCAACGTTAGTGCTACTCTACTTGCACTTTTGTGGTAGCTTGGGGTGAATTCACTCATACTTTAGAGGACATTGTTATGATTTTGGACTTTCCATGTTCTGGTTAGGGAGATCCATTCACTGTTAATTTGTCTATTGTAGAGAAAGACATAAATGAATTTTTGACAAAGGCTTTGAGTCAATGCCAATATTACGATGGCCATAAGTCTTATTTCTGTCCCAACTTTTCTTCTTAGATTAGGTACTTTTTTGGCTCTCTTATTAGAGGTGTCTTTTCTGCTGGACCAAGCTATGAGTCTAGATTTAGGCTTGACACTTTACTTTTTTTATGGTTAAATAAATTCATTTTTTGCAGTTCTAGCAATGATGTGGTAGTTCCTCAAGTCTTTCCCATGACTATTCGACTAGCATGGGGAGTTTGCTTTCCTTTGGCTCCCTTTTTCTCAATCTATCTTTATCAGTCTTTGGATGAACTTTACAACTATGAAATGCTTCCTGTTGATAGGTTTGCTATTGATTCTCCTGTGTCTGCTTCGTTTCTTCAAATATTTATGCTTGAAAGATAGCTAAGTATGCTTCTGTGTATTCTCATTCGTTGCAAGTGATTAAAGCTGAGTATTCCCATATAACTCATGAGAATGATAGACTAATTTTTCCTTCACGATACCTCTTGTGTTCTTGTCGACTGCATGAAAAGTCTTTTGAAGAGAATATCATCAAATATTTGGATTACAAGAGTCAATTCAAGGCTCAGCCGTACTCTTTCCATGCAAGAGACTTTTTTGTGCCCTTTCATTTTGAAGGTATTGATTCTTCTCTACATATGCCTTATATGGATATTGATGGCAATTTTTATTTGCATCATCAGTCTAGACTGTTGCTAGGTTTTAAAAATAATTTTAAGTTTGTTGTTGTTGCTTATAATCCATACTGAGTACTTTATCAATTCGGTCTGGATTTAGTTGTTCCAACATCACAAGTTTTCAGCACTGGTCCTTCTTCTTTTATATCATGATTTATTCCCTCTCGCTTGAAGCAACTTAAGGGTATGGTTGGTTTGCATCTTTTTATCGCTGGAGCTAACAAGAAAAGTTCTTGTTCAGTTATCGTTTAGTTAAGTATAAGAACTTCTAAAGGGTCGCTCCTCAATCAATTCTAGATTTTGTGAATCCACTTCTGTGAAAACCCTTGGTGGTGAATTTGAAGACTATTCTCCTTGGCTAGATGAATTTTTTTCCTCTTTGTCGAATCTATATGTGAAGCTTTCTTTTCCTTTCACTTTGATTACTGGCAACAAATTTAAGATTCATGGTATCAAAGGCATAAAATCTACGGTTTCTCGTGCCAAAGATGTGTTAAAAAATCACGGTCCCAACATCTCTCCTCTGTAAAACCTTTCACATGAGTAGTTAAGAAAGAAAAAATGACTCCTAAAAAATCTACTAATGGTTCCTCTAAGGGCAAGAAGATTGGCACTTCGGGAGCATAAGTTACTCCTCCTAGATGTTCACGTTAGTAAAGTCGTTGCTTGTTGACAATCAATTTTGAACACATTAATCTGAGTGATTCAGATTGTTCTTCTAAGAATGCTTCCTCTGAAGATGATTCTATATCTTCCTCTGAAGCTGAAAGTGGACATCAAGTATGTTTCTATCACTTTGTACATCTTCATTTCTAACTTTTCATCTGTATGCTGACTGAGAAATATTTGTAAGGTTAGGTTGATCTTGGGTAGCATGACATGTTCAAAAAAGATAATAAAGATACTGAAAACATGGTTTATGATACTATTCAATTCTTAGAAGCCTTTACATTACTGAGGAGATTAAGACCATAAAAAAGAAAAAAGAAACCCTTGAAGAAGAATAATCTGAAGGAAAGAAAGGAAAATTTATTTCTAAGTTGAAGATTCCCAAGGTTGAAGTCACAAGACATTGAGAAACCCTTCTCTGATGAGTATTCTGTGTTATCTTCTTATGATATATCTGGCAAATTTTTGATACTCTCCTCATTACTTCACTAGGTGCTACTTGTGCGTCCACTTCTTCTCTATAGACTCCATCCACAGTTGCTAATATTGCATAACAAACCTTTGAGGAGTATTGACTAGGCTTCCTATAAGGACAAAGATTCTGTTTATGTGCCTATTGATACTTTGTATAAGCTTTTCGATGTTAGGGATTCTTTTCTAGGCCTAGATATACTGCAGACTTGATTCTTTTGTTAAACAATTTTATGAGCAAATATGGGAGTATTCTAGATGGCTAAACCTTTTCAAAGAGGTGGAAGGAAATAGGAGTGACTTTCTTGGGCTATATTTTGAAAGGTATGCCAGCACTTCATTTGATAGTTTGAGTTTTGGTGACTTACATTCTTGGATAGTTGCTTGCATAGATTTGATAAAGGCATAATTGGATGTTAGCTTTCTTGTGAAGCGTATTGATGAGTCAGCCACGACTTTTTATGGACTACACCTTCATCCCACCAAAGCATTTTCGACCACGATACTATGTTTAAGCCTCTTTTGAGACTTAAAGGAACATAAACAAGCCATGGGCATAACTAGAGAAATGGAGTTGCCACCAAATTTTTTAATTCAAAATGAATGGAGGTAATCTGAAGCCAAACCCCCTTGTTTCACCACTTTTTAATGTAGTCCTCCTTCGACTTTTGTCTGTTCAATCATGGGTAACTTTTTGACTTTAACTCTAATCTGTAATCCATAAATTTTTGTGAAACTACACATTCGTAGATTTACAACGGTATATGACTCATCAATAGATTCCTGTTGGATTAATTTATGTGATTTTTTGAAGTCATATGCTAATTTTCAAGGCTCTTGGTCGGTTTCTTCTCACCTTTCTTTCTTTGGCTTCAAAGGGCATTTCGATCATTTTTCTTACTCAACATTCATCTTTATTTCATTATTGAGACTAAAAAATCTAGTGTTTATAGTTTGCCTCTTACTTTGGAGAAGTTCGTGAGATATAAAAATTGAAAAAGTACTCTTACTTTGTCTTTCCACCTCTCATCTTAGCTTATGCCTTCATCTACATTCTATCAGACTTCTCATCATCTACTTTCCTCTTCAATTTCTATAAAAAAGATGCATCCACTCAAGGGCTAATGTGCCTATTTAAGGGCTGATATGCCCACTCAAGGGCTAGTGTGCCCATTCAAGGACTGATGCACCCACTCAAAGGCTAGTGTGACCATTCATGGGCTAGAATGCATCCTTCTAATGCATGCGATGCACTCTTCTAGTGCGAACAGATGCATCCCTATCATGCACGATGTGAACTCTTCTAGTGCAGACAAATGCATCCTTTTAATGCATGAAGAGCATTCTTACTATGCTAAGATAAAACACTCTTTAGTGTATCTACTTCCTAGCGTTTTCAACACTCTTCAGTGCACCTACTTCCTATAGTTTCCAACACTCTTCAGTGTACCTACTTCTTAGGGCTTGTTAGCACTCTTCAGTGTTCCTATTCTAAGGGCTTTAAACACAATTAAGTATAACTATTTCTTAGGGTTTTCAACATTCTTTAGTGCGCCTCTTCTTAGGGCTTGTGCCTATTTTGAAGGCTTGAAACACTCTTAAGTGCATTTACTTCTTAGGGTTTTCAACATCTTTTAGTGCGCCTCTTTTTAGGGCTTGTGTCTATTCTGAGGGTTTAAAACACTCTTAAGTGCACCTCCTTCTTAGGGTTTCTTCCAATGTATGCCCATCAAGACAATGTCTATCATGCACTGCTTCGTGGTCTTTAGACTTTTTCATTTTTCATGCCTTCGGCTGAGTATTTTTTATCTTCTTTGATATCTTCAGACTTTGTATTCATTGGGTTTCATGCCCTTCTTTTGAGTATTCTTCATTCTTCTTTTCTTGATTTCTTCTTGTCTGCTGGAAAAAATTCTTCATTCGTTGTGCTTTAGCACTTTTTGTTCTTAATCTCTTCAGATTTTGCATTCATAGGATTCTCCACTAGGGTTCTTATCATGTTGTTAATTCTTGGACTCGCTAGAGATCTTTCCATTGTCCTTACAAATTCTTACAAAATATCATACATCTTTTGATGATTTCAAATTAATTCAAATTTTACCTCATACGGTGTGTTCAACGAGATACTTTCTAGTCTTTTGAGAAATTCTTCCATTTGATTCTAGCTGAGGATTCCATCAATCAACATTACTCATCTTTCTTTATGAGTTGCTAAGTTATTGCCATGGTTGGGTCCTTGTCATCATTATGTTTTGAAAACTCTTCTGGTGTCTTAGGGTCAATGTAAAGTTTTTCCTTTACTTTTCTTTTTCTTTTTTCATCTCTTTTAATTTCCTCTCTTCTTTCTTCTTTTCTTTCTCTCTCATCTTTTTTCTTTCTCTCTTATTTCTCTCTCTTCTTTTCTTTTTTCTCTCTTTTTCTTTTTCTTTCTTATTTCTTCTTTTCTTCTCTTTTCTTTCTTTTTATGTTTTTTTCCCTTCATTAAAAGGATGGTCGGCCGGCCATGCAAGGACCGCTTGTCGGCGATCTGACTGTCACCCTATGATGGAGGGTTTATAAGGACCTTTCGCCTTCCTCCGCTTCATTCACACGCCATTTCTTCGTTTTTCATCTGATTTGTCTCCGGTTTTCTCCTACATGCTCGTCTTGACTTCTTCTTTCTAATGGTGGGTCATGCAGTTCCTCTTGAGTTGAATGAGATAGATCCAGTCTGGAGATTGACATTGAAAGGTCTTTCAAAAGACCAAACAGTATCTGTTGTCTATGACGTGGATTCTTACACGATTAACTAGGTATGTATTCTTCTTCATTTCTCCAATCTTTCATTTTCTAGAAATTTTTTTGGGCATGTATTCATGTAGAGACTTCAATTTCCTGCCTTAAGAATTCCAGGAAAACAAGATATGTGGGTCAATTTCTAGAGCCCACACTTGGTTTTTAGAGATAAAGAATAATGCTGTTAGAAATAGGATTGCTACAACTGGCTTCTATCATTTTATTACTTGTCTTTCACATGCTATTTGGCAAATCGATTGTTGAGCACTGGTTACTCTATGTGAGAGGTGGATGGACATGACCCACACTGTCCATCTTCTATTTAGTGAGATGACTATTACACATTTTGACATCGTTGCTCTAGTTAGCCTTCCGCGTGGCAGAGAGGTTATACCCATCGATACTTGTATTGCAGACTCAAAGAATTAGCAAAATTTGGTTTGCCAGCTTTTAGGGTGTGATGTGAAGATCAAGAACAATATCATGATTTGGTACACTGCCTTGTACAATTATTGGAGGAGGAGATCAAACCTGACTTCAGTTGAGGTGGAACAGTATGCACGTATTCATCATGTATCTACTTGGTTTGACGCTTTTTGCCAATATGTTGAACACTACCTTCTTGAATTTGCTTCCTATCCTCTAGGATATCGATCGAGTGAGGACTTTTGACGGGGGTCGTGCTGCTCTCGGCCATTTGTACTTTGGCTTAGATTATGCATTTCAAGGTGTTAGTGCGATTATCGGTTTTGCCACATTACTTGAGGAAATTTTTTCCTTGGTGTTTCGTCTATATGAATTCTATTTATGATTCTGTCTTATTTATAACAGATGTGGGCCTACGAGTTAGACGTCCTATCTTCCCCACTTCCTGTCTATTAGGACTTTTCTTTTCCACGGATAAAGATGTAGGCTACACATTATGTAGAGTTTGAGAGATCTTATGAGCTAGACTTCTTTCGTGATTACATCCATACGATGACCTAAGACAGGGTAAAAGATATTGCAATCAGTATTTCATTCTTATCCATATTATAATCTCACCAAAGTTCTATTCTTTATAGATTCGTTTTGAGTGTAGGGACCTGTTGAAGGTTGGTTAGCTGCTATGCAAGTTGCTACCCCATTTGTCAACTACTGCATCCTTCTCCCATGCATTGATAGCATGATGTGGCATTTAGGTGACCGTGTCTGGAATTGGTTCGAAGGCCCAGAGCATCGTCTGATTCCTCCTTAAGGTAATAACCATTGCTGCTTTTTAGTGCAGTCCTTCTTCGACCTTTGTCTATTTAATCGCCCGTAAATTTTGAGTTCAACTTTGATTTGTAATCCATAAATTTCTATGAAAACTAGACATACATAGCTTTACAGAAGTATATGGCTAATCAACAAATTCCTCATGAATTAATTTCTGTGATTTTTTTAAGTCATGTGTCAGTTTTTAATACTCTCGATTGATTTCTTCTCACCTTTCTTCCTTTGGCTTTCAACCATTTTCATTACTCGATAATCATCTTTATTTTATCATCGAGCCCTAAAAATCCAGTATTTACTGCTTGCCCCCTACTTTGGAGAAGTTTGTGAGACACAAAAATCTACAAAGTACTCTTACTTTGTCTTTCCTCCTTTCATCTTGGCATCTCCACCTTTATCTACATTCTATCAAACTTCTTGTCATCCGCTTTCCTTTTTAATTCCTACAAAAAAAAAGCACTTACTCAAGGGCTAATATGCCCATTCAAAGGGCTGATGTGCCCACTCAAGGTCTAGAATACAACCTTGTAATGCATGCAATGCACTCTTCCAGTGTGGAAAAATGCACTTCGAGTTTTTTAAATATTTCTATTGTATGGTTTTCGTATTTCTGTTGGATATGTTTATTTTTGACACTGCGGTACTATTTTACACCTATAAACTATTTTTGAATTTTGTTTGGAAACTGTTTTAGATCAAATATTATGCAATATTTTACTTTATTTTCTTTTTCATTGCTCGCAATAATTACAATGAAAAAGTGTGAACAAAACTTATTTAATCTTACTAAAATTGCTCAACAAAATTAAGGTCTTAACCATTTGCCATTGATAGGATCCGCTAGGTTTTTTCCTTCTATATCTGATAAGAGGAAAAATACACTATCATAGGCCTTTCTAACAACGAAAGGACCAATCAAAGATGGAGAAAATTTTGAGGGTGGAGTAAAACGTTTTCTGACATGATCAACTACTTTGAGTACTAACTTTTCTTCATTGATGTTTTTATCTTTTACTGACTTTGCATAGGCCAAAGCTACCCTTTTCTGATACAGTTGTATTCTATCTTAAGCAATTGTTCTTTCCTCTTCAATATTTCCAACTCTTTTCTGCTTACCTGTTCATTAGTTTCTATATCATCAAAAAACATAGTTTTTGCTATAAGAATCTCTATTTCTACTAGTGAGATTGCTCCTGTCCTATAAACAAGTAAATAAGGTGAAAACCTAGCTAGCTTTCTTGATGCTATTTTGTATACATATAGAGCATTTGGCAAATGAATATCCCATTTTTCAGTATACTCATAAATCATCTTACTGAGTATTTTGAGTAGTGTTTTATTTATTACTTTAGCTTGTCGATTCCCTTAGGGTGGTATGGAGTTGATTAAACATGTTTTGTTCGATATTCCTCCAAAATGGCATGAACTATTTTGTTGACAGATAGAGTATCATAATTAGAGATGATCCTGCATGGGATTCCGTAACTGCAAATGACATTTTCTCTGATGAAATTAGCTACTACAGCCCTTATAGCTTTTTTCAAAGCTTTGGCTTCAACCCACTTGGTAAAGTATTATGTAGCAATGAGAATCCATATATAACCATATGATGGCGGGTGAATCAGCCTAATCAATTCAAACCTCTAAATATGGAAGGGCCAAAGGGCTTTTATAGTTTGCAGGATGTAGGATGCTAATGAAGCACATTGCCATGTATCTAGCACGTGTGACATTTCTTCACAAACTCTTTCACTTACTGTTTCATTCTTTCATAGAAATAGCCCTTGTCGAAGAGTTGTCTATCTAGTTTTCTTTCCCCCACAATGTTTTCCACAATTGGATTTCTTGTATGACTTTTCTCGCTTCTGATAAATTTAGGCATCTCAAGGGTTCCTAATTGAGTCCCTTTCTGAATTAGATGTTTCCATGGACAAAATATCATTTTGCCACCCTTTAGATTCGATGTGCTTTCCTCTTTATTTCCTGGCAATTCGTTCTAGATCAAAAATTTCAATATTGGCTAATGCCACTTCTTCATAAGGAACTATTAATACCACCTCATATGGGTATTCTGCAAAACACTTTGGGCATGTAGTTTACACTTCATCAGCTTGCTTTTTTGTTTTTGGCCAAAAATAGCCTACTCTCTATAGCATTCTATATAAGCTAACCTTCCCTTCTGTCCCATATTTCTCTTGATGGATATGTTAGAGCTTCTAAGTAGCTTCATCTGGTCCCAAACATCTAGTCATAATTCCTCCTAAAAGTTGTTTGTACAAACCCCTAAGCATTATCATATGATTTTTTTAATTATTTCATATCACTTAGGATATCTCCTTCCTTCAAAGCTTAATAGATAGGAAACCTCCAATCTTTTATTGAGAGTTATAATTCAGAATTGTGGTCTGCATTAAGTATTGAGAGAGCCTCTATATGATGTTTACAATTGTATTTTTGTAAGCATTGGAATTTTACTTATGGTTTTGAGGACTAGTGATGATAGCTAGAGACAATAATCAGAAGCCTTTCGTGACTTCCAAGAACACCGAGATTCAACACTAAAATAGAGTAGAAAGCTAAGTAAGTTTAGGATCGATGCGGTATCGGTAAGGGAAGTGGTTGAGACCCTACGAATTATGTATGTCAGACACATTATTAATCGACCTTCTGCAAAAGTAAAGCTTGCAAGCTAGGGCTAGTGCCTCTAACATTACAGATGCACGCCTTCAAGCAAAAGTGACGCATGTAACTTCTGAAAACCTAGTGATGCTTATAATCTTTGAAAACCCTAACAACACCTCTAACTTAGAGGCACGCGCCTCTAACCTTACAAGTGTATGCCTGTAAGCTACAGTCCCACATCAGGAAAAGAGCTCATTTTCAAACTCTTGAGAGCCTATATAAAGAAGCCTGACCCTTGATTCTTGGTATCCAATTTTGGGTGGAAAAATCACCTAAAACACATATTTTAATGGATTTTGAATATTTTCATAGACTTTCTTTAGTATAAATATTTTTCGGCATTTCTTAGTGTTCTCAGCGTTCTTTAAGGAATTATGGGGTGTCAACGTTAGTTAAAGATTCAACTTCTGATTAAATTCAAAATTTGATAAGTTTTCTAACCTTTTTAGTTTAAATATTTTATTAAGCTTAGTTTTACCATGTTTAAGTATAATTAGAAATGATTATACCATATTTAGTTTATGATTAGTGGAGGTTAATTAGAAGATAAATGCTATGCTTAGTTTAGGAGTAGTTTAATTAATTAATAGTTAATTGTCATGTTTAGTTTAGTATTAGTGGTAGTTAATTAGTAGTTAATTGTCATATTTTGTTTAGGATTAGTGATAGTTAATTATTTGACACATCCGAAAAAAGGATTGTCTCCCAAGTATAGGAGTGTCGAAATAATAAACCCGGTGAGACCGGGGTCGATCCACGAGGAAGGAGATTTTAGCGCTACAAATTATAAGCTAAGCAAATGTGATATGGTTGATTCGAAGAGGTGACAAGATAATATCAACAAGTGTAAGTAAAGAACAAGTTAATAAATAAGAATAACTAAAACACAAGAGAAATTAACACAATAATAATGAGAGCTAAGCTTAGGGGATCCGCCCTTGATATTTCAAATAAGGATAAATAACCCGTTTTAGTTATATGAATTATATTTGTTTCGTTACCAATATTTATACCACTACTTGTAAATGGGTTCAAGCATCCAATGTGCCAATCACCATATGTCTACAAAAAATCAAGGTTCCTAACTAGACTTGTGTCGGTAAGAAAGAACCATACAACATCTAGGAAGGATCCAAGCATTTGATGTGCCAAGGATTGTCAACAATGGATCAAGACCTCCACTTTACGAGTGGTGTCAAGATTGATTAAGAAAATAAATATAAATCATATTGAATAAACATTATAAGATTAAGATTTTTTAAGCACATATTAAGGGTTAGAGAATCCTTATTCTCATATCAAGGGTTTCACCCTTTCACCTTAGCAAAGGAGAAATTAGAAGAACATTATAATAGAAAGAAAATAAAATGCAAGAAAAAGAAAATTCATTAATAACATAAACACACAAAATACAATACAAGATCCTAGCCAAAGCCAAAATGTTCCAGCCAAGGCCAAGATGCCCTAATGGGTCACAAGGCACCTCTATTTATAGATACATCTAGGGGCAAACTTGTCAAATTACAAGGGCATAATTGTCAAATATTAGTTGTAAATATCTTTGACAATTGGGATCATTAGGCACCGACTTTGACCATCAATTCTGACATCGAAATGTTGTGAATTTTAATCACATGTCTTCATGAAATTTGTAGATATTTTTCTCAGCTTTCTATAACATATTGATTTGCACAATTTGGATACGTATTTTGAGAGATACGGTCCAAATACTGAGGCCTGGTCAGACTGGGCCGAGACTGTAGATGGGTTCACTTCAAGCCCAATTTTGGTCCACTAAGAACCCGAATTTGATGATGCTTGTGAAATGCAATCTTGTAAATAATTGAATCCGCTTTCTAAAACATTAAGACTCCCAGACCAGTTGGCCTTAGGGCATTAGGTGTTAAGACACTCCTACGAGTTTAACGACTCGGGTTGTCGATGCTTTATTTTTGCTTAGAAACTTGTGGATAGTGTAATGTGCAATCCCATTAAGCTTTCTCCTTAATCCATGTAGCGAGCTTTGGGCCAATAGCTCCCAAACCAGTTGGTCTTAGGGTATTAGGTGTTGAGGTACCCCTCGGGCTTAATTGCTCGAATGAAGGAGGCTACAAGACCAAACTTATCCACCATTGCTTTCTCTCTCTCTTTTTTTTTGTTTTCATTTTTTATTTTTTTCATTTTTTTTAAACTTTCCCCTTCCTTTTGTTGTTATCCTAAACAAAACAAAAGAACTTTAATATTGCAATATTTCATTTCGCCACCCACAATCATACATCAAGGTATGTGTGTGTGTGAAGAAAGATTCATTGATACTTGCTTAATGAGCACATAAGCACACAATTTATTAAATGATAAGGTTATGAGAGTTCATAGATTTGAATGATTCAAAGTGAAATGAATAAGACCTCATTGTTATAAAATTCAAAAATCAAGACTAAATAATATCAAATAAGTCTTCAAAAATGCAAGAATAAAATGACAAATTGGTTAGAATGGGTTTCAAGAGTTCAAACTGGTCCTCCCTACTCTGCCATTCCTGACCCAGAATGCGTCTCAAGAGGATTTGAACTCCTTACACCGCACTTTGAATCTAATTACTAACTCGCTTTTTTTTTTGGGCAAGAAAAAAGAAAATTCAAGACACACTTATGTCTACTATCCTTCCCCCTCAATCAAATGAAACATTGTCCTCAATGTTTAAATGTAGAGAGATAAAGTATAGGAGACATTACCTGAAGCTTCTGTTGTTCAAGAGAGATGACCTGAAAGACTCATAAAATAACATGCTAAAAATAAAATAAAATAAAATAAAGGACAAGAAGAAAAAAATTACAAACGGAGATTCAAATCCAATTTGCACTTTTTGTTTTGCCCTCCTGCCCAATTAATTTAAGTACTAGCTGGGTCAGGTTCATACTCAACTTCTTGTAATTTGTCAAGTAACTCACCAGCAGAAGTGGCAGAAACAAGGATCTTTCTCGCTAAATGAGGGATAAAATTTTGTTCCACAGCTGCATCAACAAAACTTATCAAAGGATCAAAGAAATTTTTAACATTCAACAAACCGATGGGTTTTTGATGGAGATTCAGTTGGGCCCAAGAGGCAATTTGAAAAATTTCTTCAAGAGTACCAAAGCCACTTGGTAGAGCAATAAAAACATCTGAATTGATAAGCATATGTGCCATACGTTCATGCATAGAGGAGACTTGTAACTCCTTTCCAACCGTTTTTTCAACAATGTTTTCTACAGCCAAGCTTTAGGAATAACTCCTAAAACTTGGGTACCTCCTACATGTGCAGCTGTTGACACACAACCCATTAACCCGAGGCTACCTCCCCCATAAACCACATGAATCTTTCTTTCAGCCAGTAGTCTACCAAGGTAATTTGCTACTTCTATAAACTCATCACTTTTACCCGGTCGAGATCCATAGAATACACATATCCTTTGGATTCGACGTTTTGAAGTTCCCTCCATGTCTATGCAACTCTCTAACTATATGTGAAGAAGAGAACAAGAGATGTGGTATTTATGGAGTGCGAAAAGGTATGCTAATGATGATATCTATCTAGGTAGCTCAGTTGTTTGTTGAAAAATTTTACAATAATGCATTAAAATTCAAAAAAGACGATGAAATAAGACAACATAAGTCAAACAAAAGATACAAATTCAAAAATGACAGCTATGAGGCATTAAAATTCAAAAAATGATGGCACACATGCATATGTACAGGTAGTTGTGACTGTGGCTCACATCTTCCTCTGGTTTTACGTCCAGAAACGGCTTAAACACCTTCTATGAGTTGGGGGATATGCTTCCCATCCAGTTTTCTTATAAACTGGCAAACAGGGTCGTTTTGAGTCAGATTCCCAAGACTATAGCGTTCCTGATCATCTCGAAATTGTGTCCACAAATTAAAAATTTCACGCTGCACAAGTCCACAAGAATGCGTCTCAAGTGTCGTTCGGATTTCATCCAAAGACTCCTTACTCAGTCCATTCTTGATGAACTGTAGTTTATCCTCTCGATTGTTAGACAAATATCCCAAGGAGCGGCAACGCTGGTTACTAGTCCATCTTGCACATCTGGTACAAACTTGTAACCTTTTTGCTCTTCGCTTTTTGGCATAAGAGCTTTTTCCCATACCTGGCATGTGAGACACAAGATTATCTAAAAATTCATAGGAAAATCGAACCTTGGCTTCAATTAACCATCTTACTTTGACAGGCATACCCTTACACATCAACATCCTTAGTCTTTCTGCACGAGCTTTGTAAATTTTGAGTAAATCATTTGGAGGAAGAGAGGGAAAATGTTTGTGCAGATTTGAGAGAATGGTGTCCATGCGAGAAAAGAAAGGAAAATGAATGCAAGGTGAGCAACAGTTTTTAGAGAACTGAAAAACCGACTTTAAATGTCATGGAGTACCGTATCCACTACTTGACCGGGAAAAATCAATCCTTAAAAAGGATCGATTAAAGCAATGGACTCTTCGTTTTGGTCAAAATTTTCAAAGAATGGTTTTAATCGTTGTCCATTAACTTTAAACACATTACCATTCTTTGGGTTCTCAATTTCAACTGCTCCATGAGGGAAAATATTTTTAACAATGAAAGGCCCAGTCCAACGAGACCGAAGTTTACCAGGAAACAAATGCAATCTTGAATCATACAAAAGAACTTTTTGTGAAGGTTCAAAAGATTTTCTAACAATGGATTTGTCATGAAAAACCTTCATTTTTTCTTTGTAGATTTTAGAATTTTCATAAGCCTCATTCCCAATTTCTTCAAGTTCACTCAGTTGGAGTTTACGTAACTTGCAAGTATCATTCAAATTTGTGTTGAATGTTTTAATGGCCCAATAAGCTTTATGCTCAATTTTCACAGGCAAGTGACAAGGTTTTTCATAAACTAATCTATAAGGAGACATTCCTAATGATGTTTTGAAAGCAATTCGGTAAGCCCAAAGTGCATCATTAAGTCTTAAGGACCAATCTTTGCGATTTGGGTTAACCGTTTTTTCTAAAATCTGTTTTATCTCCCTATTAGCTAATTCAACTTGTCCACTTGTTTGTGGGTGATAAGGTGTATAAATTTTATGGGTTATTCCATATTTCTTCATTAAAGTTTCAAATGGTTTGTTACAAAAATGTGTACCCCCATCACTAATAATGGCTCGAGGAATTCCAAATCTACTTAAGATATTCTCCTTTCAAGAATTTGACAACTGTTTTGTGATCATTGTTTCGACATGGAATTGCCTCGACCCATTTTGAAACATAGTCTACTGCAACAAGGATGTACACAAAACTAAATGATGGTGGAAAGGGTCCCATAAAATTAATACCCCAACAGTCAAAGATTTCAACAACAGGAATGGGATTCAAAGGCATCATGTTTCTTTTTGAAATGGATCTCAATTTTTGACAATTTTCACACGTTTTGCAAATGCATATGCATCTTTAAATAAGGTGGGCCAATAAAATCCACATTGCAAGATTTTAGCAGCTGTTTTTCTAGATGAAAAATGTCCTCCACATGCTTCAGAATGACAAAAGTTAATGACACTACTTACCTCATTGTCGGGTATGCATCTTCTTATTATTTGGTCTGGATAATATTTAAACAGATATGGGTCATCCTAATAAAAATTTTTCACCTCGGTTAAAAATTTCCTTTTGTCTTGAGCATTCCAATGAGGTGGCATTTTTCCTGCTGCAAGAAAATTTACAATGTTAGCAAACCAAGGTATAGTAGCAACAGAAAATAAAAACTCATCAGGAAAAGAATCATTGATAGGTGAAGTTTCAATTAATGTCTCTGTCGTTAGTCTTGAAAGATGATCAGCAACGACATTTTCGGCTCCTTTCTTATCCTTTATTGTGAGGTTGAATTCTTGGAGCAATAAGATCCACCGTATCAATCTAGGTTTTGCATCCTGTTTAGTCATTAAATATCTCACAGCTGCATGGTCAGTGTAAACAATTGTTGGAGAGCCAATTAAATAAGATCGAAATTTTTCCAATGCAAATACTACTGCAAATAGTTCTTTTTCAGTTGTTGTGTAATTCATTTGTGCATCATTTAAAGTCCTACTTTCATAGTATATCACATAAGGCTTTCCTTCTTTTCTTTGTTCTAAGACAGTACCAGCTGTATAGGCGCTTGCATCACACATCAATTCAAAAGGCAAGGACCAATCAGGAGATTGCATAATTGGAGCAGTTGTTAAAAGCTCAATTAATGTGTCAAAGGCATTTTGACATTCTTGAGTCCATTCAAAGGAAGTATCTTTTATTAAGAGGTTACAAAGAGGTTTAGATATAGCACTAAAATTTCTTATGAACCTCCTATAAAATCCAGCATGCCCTAAGAATGAACGGACCTCTTTAACTGTTTTTGGTGGAGGTAAATGGGAAATTAATTCCACTTTTGCTTTGTCCACTTCAATTTCTTTAGAAGACACCACATGACCTAAGACAATTCCCGAAGTGACCATATAATGACATTTTTCCCAATTCAAAATAAGACCTTTTTCTACACACCTTTTTAGGACTTTTTCTAAGTTTCCAAGACAATTATCAAAAGAATTTCCAAAGACAGTTAGATCATCCATGAAAACTTCTAAACAATGCTCGACCAATCACTAAAAATGCTTAACATGCATCTTTGAAAAGTAGCTGGAGCATTACAAAGTCCAAAAGGCATTCTCCTAAATGCAAAAGTGCCAAAAGGGCACGTGAATGTGGTCTTTTCTTGGTCTTCGAGTGCAATGGGAATTTGATAATAGCCTGAGTATCCATCAAGAAAGCAGTAGTAGGGGTTTCCTGCTACTCTTTCAAGAATTTGGTCAAGGAAAGGTAGGGAAAATGGTCTTTTCTAGTGACAGCATTTAATTTTCTATAATCAATGCACATCCTCCAACTAGACGAGACACGAGTTGGCAATAATTCCCTCTTTTCATTTTTAATAACTGTAATGCCAGATTTTTTAGGTACTACTTGTGTAGGGCTTACCCACTTACTATCAGAAATAGGATAGATAATTCCCACATCAAGTAGTTTGAGAACTTCAGCCCTAATGACCTCTTTCATGTGTGGATTTAATCTCCTTTGAGGTTGTTGAGATGTTTTGGCATTTTCCTCTAAATGTATTCTATGTGTGCAAATTAAAGGGTTAATGCCTTTTATATCTTTTAAAGTCCACCCAATTGCATTTTTATGCCTTTTAAGCACTTCTATCAACTTACCTTGTTGCTTGTATGTGAGGGATGAAGAAATTACCACCGGATATGTCTGATTCTTCTCAAGATATGCATATTTCAGTCCTTCAGGTAAGGGCTTCAATTCTAACTTGGGAGCTTCCTCTTCCTTGTTTTCATTCATTTGCCCCAATTCTTCAAATCTTGATTTTGAGCATTTTTCCAACACCTGTGCACAATCCGGTAAAGAACACATATCAGAAAGATCATGTTCTAGTTCCATACTTGATTCTAACGAATTTACTAAACAAGTTTCTAAAGGGTCAGAAGAACTCCCTTTTTGGATGTGATCTTCCACAATAGATTCGATCATATTAGCCCCCTCAATTTCATCTTCTTCTTCATGTGGTTGTTTGCACATATTGAAAACATTAAGTTCCAATGTCATGTTCCCAAAAGATAGCTTCATGACTCCATTCCTGCAATTAATCAAAGCATTAGAGGTAGCTAGAAATGGACGCCCTAAAATGACAGGAATTGAATTACATACTTCCACTGGTTATGTGTCCAAGACAATAAAATCTACTGGGTAAATGAATTTATCGACTTGAACTAACACATCTTCTACTACTCCTCTTGGTACTTTAATTGATCTATCAGCAAGTAAAAGAGTCACAGAAGTCGGTTTTAACTCACCTAGATTGAGTTTCTGAAAAACCGAATATGGAAGCAAATTCACACTAGCACCAAGATCAAGTAAAGCTTGTTCAATTTTATGCTCTCCAATAACACATGAAATTGTAGGACAACCTGGATCCTTATATTTCACTGTATTATTATTTTGAAGAATAGCACTTACTTGCTCGGCTAGAAAGGCCTTCTTTTTCACATTCAGTTTTCTTTTCACAGTGCACAAGTCTTTCAAAAATTTTGCATAAGAAGGTACCTGTTTGATCACATCAAGCAAGGGAATGTTGACCTTTACCTGTTTAAAAATTTCAAAGATTTCAGAATTGTGAGTTGGCTTCTTTTGTGTGGCTAATGCTTGAGGAAATGGAGGCACAGATGAGGATTTGGTTTCCTCTTCGCTAGGTATTGGTTTGGCAACCTCTTCCTGCCCTTTAGAGATCGATTCTTCTTCTTTCTCACAAGGGTTAGGAATGTGCTTTTCAATGACCTTACCATTGCGAAGGGTCATGACTGACTTGGCTTGGTCAAAATAATAGTTACTTGAACTCCCTGCATTTGCATTAGATTGATCTTTGGGGTTTTGCAATGTTTGAAAAGGAAATTTTCCCTTCTCTTGGATGTTAAATATAGATGCAAATTGTGCAAGGATTTCTGACAAATTTGCTAATGTTTGAGCAGTTTGACTATGGAAAGTCTCTTGCTTTGTAATGAATGAATGCAATGTTTCTTCAAGGTCATTCCTAGGAGGAGGAGCATATGCATGATCATGAGAATTTTGAAATTTTTGTTGTGTTTGAAAAGGGGCTTGTGAAGATTGTGCATGATTATTATTTCTCCAACTAAGATTTGGATGATTTCTCCAACCAGGATTATAGGTTTATGAATATGGATTGTGATTTGGCCTTTTGAAAGTGTTCAAGGCATTGGCTTGTTCATGGAGACATTCCTTAAAGGTAGGCAAAGTTGGGCAATCATCAGTAGAATGGTCATTGTCATCACAAATATTACAGACATTTTCTTGAATAGAATTCAATTGACCACTCTTTTTCATTTCTAAAGCCTCAACTTTTCTAGCTAGGGATGCATATTTGGCTTGAAGGTCATGGTCTTCCCTAAGGTTGTAAATACCTCTATTGGATGTCGAGGTTTGGGCCTTGCTTGGTATCTCATAGGTGCCAACAGTGTCCCAATTTTGTGCCTTTTCTACCAAGGAATCTAGGAAGTCAAGTGCTTCCTCAGGATCTTTTTCTTTAAATTCTCCATTACACATTAATTCCACTAGTTGCCTATCTTGAGGTGTTAACCTTTCATAGAAGTGTGCAATTACTCTCCAAGTCTCAAAACCATGGTGAGGACAGGTATTAAGTAGTTCCTTATACCTATCCCAATATTGGTAAAGAGTTTCCCCTTGTTTTTGAGAGAAATCAGAAATTTGTCTTTTAAGGGAATTTGTTCTATGGGTGGGAAAAATTTTTTTCAAAAATTGTTGTTTCATCTCATCCCATGAACTGATGGAATTCGACCTCAAATTTTGTAGCCATGTTCTAGCTTTATCTTTTAAAGAAAAAGGAAAAAGCTTTAATCTAATGGTGTTTATGCTACAATTTGGGTTAGTGTAGGAGCTACATACCTCTTCAAAGAGTTTCAAATGCGAATATGGGTTCTCCATGTCAAGGCCATGAAAAGTGGGTAGAAGTTGAACAAAACTTGGTTTGAAATTGAAATGGATTGAATCTGGAGGAGAAACTACACAAGATGGTGCACTAGTCCTTACCGGATTCATGTAGTCTCTGAGGGTTCTTCGTTGGTTTTGATCATTTTTTTGCGAACGGTTGTCCCCTTCATCCGTGAATATTTCCTCATGATTGCCGGCCATGTTTTCTAAGAAAGATGATGTTTTTCTAACAAGTCTACCACTAGATGTTCGTGACCAAATTTTCATGCAAGAAAGAGAGAAGAAAAGAGAGGAAAAGATGAACACACAAAAAAAAATTAGATCTAAGATGAGAAAAGAGAATACTTACAATTTTGCACGCCAATTTTTACCTTCCCCGGTAACGGCGCCAAAAACTTGACACATCCAAAAAAAGGATTGTCTCCCAAGTATAGGAGTGTCGAAGTAATAAACCCAGTGAGACCGGGGTCGATCCACGAGGAAGGAGATTTTAGCGCTATAAATTATAAGCTAAGCAAATGTGATATGGATGATTCGAAGAGGTGACAAGATAATATCAACAAGTGTAAGTAAATAACAAGTTAATAAATAAGAATAACTAAAACACAAGAGAAATTAACACAATAATAATGAGAGCTAAGGTTAGGGGATCCGCCATTGATATTTCAAATAAGGATAAACAACCCGTTTTAGTTATATGAATTATATTTGTTTCGTTACCAATATTTATACCACTACTTGTAAATGGGTTCAAGCATCCAATGTGCCAATCACCATATGTCTACAACAAATCAAGGTTCCTAACTAGATTTGTGTCGGTAAGAAAGAACCATACATCATCTAGGAAGGATCCAAGCATTTGATGTGCCAAGGATTGTCAACAATGGATCAAGACCTCCACTTTACGAGTGGTGTCAAGATTGATTAAGAAATTAAATATAAATCACATTGAATAAACATTATAAGATTAAGATTATTAAGCACATATTAAGGGTTAGAGAATCATTATTCTCATATCAAGGGTTTCACCCTTTCACCTTAGCAAAAGAGAAATTAGAAGAACATTATAATAGAAAGAAAATAAAATGCAAGAAAAAGGAAATTCATTAATAACATAAACACACAAAACACAATACAAGATCCTAGCCAAAGCCAAAATGTTCCAGCCAAGGCCAAGATGCCCTAATGGGTCACAAGGCACCTCTATTTATAGATACATCCAGGGGCAAACTTGTCAAATTACAAGGGCATAATTATCAAATATTAGTTGTAAATATCTTTAACAATTGGGATCATTAGGCACCGACTTTGACCATCAATTCTGACATCAAAATGTTGTGAATTTTAATCACATATCTTCATGAAAGTTGTAGATATTTCTCTCAGCTTTCTAGAACATATTGATTTGCACAATTTGGATACGTAGTTTGAGAGATACGGTCCAAATACTGAGGCCTAGTTAGACTGGGCCGAGACTGTAGATGGGTTCCTTTAAAGCCCAATTTTGGTCCACTAAGAGCCCGAATTTGATGATGCTTGTGAAATGCAATCTTGTAGATAATTGAATCCGCTTTCTAAAACATTAATAATTGCACCATTCTGATCTATAAATAGAGAGTTATGCCCATTTTACTAAACCTATAACAAAACCAAAATTAAGAGGAAGTTAATTCCAAAGATGCAAAGACTACAAATATGCTTAAGTTAAGGAATTTAATGACACTATTAATGCAATATGATGAACTAAGCTCTTATTAAACATACATATTTAAGTGTTCATCATTATTAGATTAATTGCCATGATTAGCAGTTTAATTAAGCCTATTCAGTAGTTAACTAGCAGGTAATTAGTTGTTCATTTGTCATTAATTAATATTTAATTAGACGTTAATTATGCATGATTGGCGGATAATTAGTTGTTAATTAGTAGATAATTATGTGGGTAATTAATTGATAATTGTGCATGTTTAGTATAATTGACTAATAATTAATGATGTTATAACTAGTGTAGAGATCGTATATTTAGATTAATATTTATTTTAAATCATGCCTACCATTATTAATGCTTTTCTTTGATGACAAAATACCAGGCTTGGAACTCTTTTTTGTTTATAATTTTTTAAATTACTTTATTATAGTTATTACGAAAGAATGTTGTAATCCTTAATCCCTTCTCCCATATTTTATAGAAATGTAATCTATTTTCCTCCCTCTTTTTATGGATGTATATAAACTATTGACACCTCATATGTAATAAAAAAAATAAAAGTAGTTGTATGCATAATAAAACGTACCATCAAGATAGGAGAACATCAATGGCTTGGAACTTAGAACTCAGTAGACCCTTAGTAGAGACAGTATTAATGTTTAGGGGGGTTGGTTGTAACCAATACGTAACTTTCCAAACTCAAATCTGAAGTTGTGATGGGTATTTAGGTCCAGAAAAGCAAAGGATCTGTTGCTGTTATCAAATTTTTTTCCCACAGTTAATTACTCGAGTGGTGACACTATCAGTTCTCTAGGTCTTTCCTCCATGACTTGACACGTGTGGCACTCCAAGCATACAAAAGGAGCTTTAAAAAAGCAGTGTTGAGGTCGCAAGTGCTTCAAGTGGGATGGAAGCCCCACTCACAATTTCCTTGCACTGAAGGAGTTTCAACTTGATAGTGGCACATCAACTATTCTATTGTTTGTTTCACGTATATGCTTTATCTCCACTATTCTGAATCTCTTGATAAGCTTCTATGCCATGGTTCTGTATGGTGCCAAAGCTAGTTCTTCATTGAAAAGTTGCATTATAGCTGGCATATTAGAGTCTCCAATGAGCTTAATAGATTCTGCTCCCAATATGGAAGCTATCATAAGTTTGGTAATTACTCCTTCATATTTTGCCATATTATTTGTTATTGCAAATGCCAATTTTATTACCCATGCTATTGAATTCCCTTATAGATCTATTAGTACTATTCTAGCTACTACTTCTGTAGCTGTTGTAGCTCTATCAAAATGACAAATCCAAAACTCATTTGCTTCTTCTACTCTTACACTTTCTTCTGGCAAACCTCCAACTATTTCTTCAGATAATACATTTCTATTTTTATCCAAAAAGGCAATGATTAAGTCTATCAAAGCTTGACTTCTAATGGCTTTTGGTGTGATACAGATAATATCATATTCCATTAACTATAATAAACATCTTTCTAAGCTTCCAGATAAAATAGGCTTCATAAGTAAATACCTAAGAGGGTCTGTTTTTACCATGAGTTCTAGTTTATGTGTGAGGAAATAATGCCTTAGTTTTTTAGCAATAAAAATTAATGCTAAACATAAATGTTCAATATTTGAATACTTTCTTTCACCTTTTGTCATTTGTTTGCTGATGTAGTAGATTGGATTTTCAACCATTTCTTTATTATCTTGGGCAAGTAAAGCCCCAACTATTGTGGCTATATTTGCCAAGTAGATCCTTATAGGTCTTCCTTTGATGGGTGGATTCATTGTGGGCAGGTGGATGATAAGTTCCTTAATCTTTTGTAGTGCATGATTGTGCTCTTCTTTCCAAAGAAATTCTGATTTTTTATTGAGTAAAGGAGTAAAAGTGGTGATGAGGGCTGCCAATCCAGGAATGAATCTTTATATATATGAGAGCTTACCCAGTAGATTCGTCAATTCTTTTTTGGATGTTAAAATTGCAACAGAAGTAATGCTCTAGATTTTTACTGGATCAACATCTATTCCTCTTTGATGGACAATAAAATGCAAAAATTTACCTGATGGGACTACAAAGGCTTGTTTCCTCGGGTTCATTTTCAAATTGTACAAACAACATCTCTCAAACACCTTTTTCAAGATTTTTGGATGATCTTTCTTTGGCTTTGATTTTACCACCAAATTGTCAACATAGTCTTCAACCTGTTTTCCTATCATATCATGGAAAATGGCGGTCATTACTTGTAGGTAGACGGCTCCTACCTTTTTCAGTCTGTAAGGCATCATAATGTAATAGAAGTTTCCAAAGGGTGTTTGGAAAGTATTTTGTGAGCATCTCTTAGAGATATTTTGATCTGGTTGTATCTACATAAACCATCCATAAATGAGAGCATTCCATATCCTGCAATTGAATCAATAAGAACATCCATATTTGACAAGGCAAATTCACCCTTAGGTCATGTTTTATTGAGGTCATGAAAATCAACACATATCCATATATGACCATTCTTGTTCTTGACAGGTACTATATTTGCCAGCCAGGTCGGATGAGCAATCGATTTGATGAAATCGGTTGCCATTAACTTCTCCACTTCCAATTTGAGCTGAGCTTCTACTTTTTGATGGAAGTTCTTTCATGATTGTTTGACTAGATTGAACCTCAACTTGATGCTTAAAGAGTGATATACCATATTAATTTAGATCTAATACAGGCATATCTTCATGTCCCCATCTGAATATATCTTTATATTGCTTGAGGATCTCAATCAATTCTTTTCTTTTTGCATCAGTGAGGTGAGTGCAAATTGAAACTTTTTATTATTTGTCTGCATTTGAACAGGGATCAATCTCCTCCAGATTCTCTATCACAGCATCTACACTGTCTTGCTTACATTTTGGTGCAATCTTTAACTTTTGTTGCTTTTGCGTTATTTTCCTCTGGCATTTCCTTCTATTATTCTATTGTTGTGCATAAGTTTGTATCTCTAAGGCCTTCACACAAGCAGTGATTAGGCCCCTCACATCATCATAATCGGTATACCAATTTTTCTCCTAGTAATTTGGTTTTGATGCAACGAACTAAACCCTTCCCTTTGTCTTCTTTCTTCCATTTCTTTTGTAACACTTGCCATCAATAAGTTTTTTCTTCCCATTTTGGTAATGTCAATAGCTAAAATTTAGAAGTAGACTCATCATAGAACTCTGAATCTAGGATATGGCTTTCTGTTTTGTCAAAAATGGGTCTGATTTGTTAGAATATAGATGATTTTGAGCCCTATTCCCCTTTTTATATACTAATGGTAGGTGGATACCACTAATTCGTGTCTATTCAATAGGGTCTACCTAACAAAAAGTTCTATCTAGATAGAACCAATGGTTTTTCTATGCTATTTTCATATCTTATTATTTGAATCGCAGATCCCAATATTCTTTCTTGATCTATTCTTGCTATTTTTAGAAGTAACAAAGGTATAATATTGATGGAAGAAGCTATGTCTACTAATGCATGCCTAATTATCACATTATTTATTTGAGTTTCCAAATAAAGAGGCCTACCATAACCTATGTAGGGTACTTCCATATCCTTATCTATGAATGCGATTGCATTCATGTTTTCTAGTAACGGTATGTTGGTTCTAGATTTCGATGCATAGCATTTTGGACCATATTCTGTTGAGACTTTCATCAAGGCTATAGCCAAACTGATCAAACAAATACTTGAATGTTGGGTTATGTTGAAGCGATCAAACTATAGGATCCAGACACGGTTGTAAGTTTCTCTCTCCATATTGCTTATTTGCAAACAATAGCGGAAAGTGCTTCTTTCTTTTCATCTGGAGCTATATGAGCCATAGTGACCTTCTTTAGCTTATGAGTTGGAAATGGGTCCTCTTCGATGATCTGCCTCCATTCTAAAAGTTCAAGTATGCCATCAACAATCTTCTCATTAACTATTTTTCGTATCACTTGACATCGCATGTCCTATCCTTCGATGAAATTTATAGTACTCCATTTGTTGCTTTTCCTCTTCTTTTGTTAATTATGTGACAAAAGGTAATCTAATTTTGCTGTCTCTAATCCATCGATCCAGAAGATTGTCTAGCTCTTTTGTTAAACATGGGACTATAGGATATGTCAAAAATATTCTACGCTTCTCCTTAATGTTGAACCTCGACTTCTTTTTAGCAGATAAAGCATAGCTGTGTTAACTAAACTCATTTCTCTCTATTCCGTTGCTCTTCTAAATAAGTTTAACCGATACAGCTATCTTTTTGGTTGATTCCAGAAGCTTGGCAAACTACATGATGTTGGCATTTTCTAAAAAACTCTTGTATTGCGAAATGATACTGCTGATACAAGTCTTTACTAACTCGACTTCATTATGTTCTGTATAGCATTCTAATGCCAAATCTCTGAACCTCTTAACAAAGTCCACCAAAAGTTCTATAGCCTCTTGCTTAATGTTCTTGAGGTACACCATGGTTACTTTTTCTTCATGCTAAAAATATTTTTTATATAAATTTCTAGCAAATTAATCCCAAGAACGAATTGACTCGGGCGAGTGACTTGGAAAATTCTCTCACTCTCAAATCTGTATCATTGACGAAAGATCCCAACATCAGATAGCGAGCGATATTCTCTCAAGGATTTCCTTTCCTCTGATCAAATAAAGGAAAATATGACACCTCATATCTTGGAAGGTATTGTTTAAACATGATCTCCTTTGAATAAGGAGGTTGAGGAACATGATCTCCTTTGAATAAAGAGGTTGAGGAATATACTTCGAATCTGAATTGTTCTTACTTAACTCTTTTTGGATTAATGATAGGATATCTGCTTGTGTGGCAAATACATATGAATCGGTTGACTTCTTACTTGTTGACACACCAAGCAATTTTTTTATTTTTTTGCTTCATCACCATTCTTTTTTGGTTGTACATCCTCTCAGATTTGCTCGAGTGTTTATATGATGATTTCTTACGTGATTTGCATATTGTTGAATGGTTGATTCCAAGCCCTCAACTCTTTCTTCCAGCTCCTTAATTCATCCAAAAGTTTTCTATCGATCTAATGATTCTCCTATCTTCATTCTACTTTCTAGAGTTTCTTCAAAACTGCTATTTCCTTTTTTTTGCTTTATCATACGATACCGCTAGCCAACTCCCCAGTGGAGTTGCCAATTGTTGTGTCTCAACTTTTTAGCAAAACAGGAAAGCCAATTTTATCATTGGAAGAGAAGACAAATTAAGAAATATCCTTTCTATAGGAAAAATCTAGAATGCCCTTGGTTGTTGCGAGACTTCTACCTAAGCTGTGGAGAGCTAGCCCACATCACTTTGAAATCATCAATAGATTAGGTAGAGCCGTGTTGCAAATAGATGATGGTAACTCGCATAGGAAATAGATCGAAGCTTCTAGATGAGATGCGGCAACAGGAGCAAATAGCAAATATGAAAGATAGTAATATTGACAAGACTGAGATAATGCCTATAGAACTGAATTTTTGAAATGGTGATCTGTATAAGACTATCTGGAGATGATTATGGATAATACAAAAATGACTCTTAATGCCCATTCAATTTCAAACTTGATGAGAATAATATGACAGTAATCTATAGACTGCAGGCACAAACAAAATGAGTGGGACGTAAATGGTTATACAAAGGATTGTAATACAGAATGACTACGACTAATGACATCAAACTAAATGGTGACTTCAATGCAGATTTTGAATATGAATAATTGTGTTAGCATAATGTCGGATGAAAATCATGCCTAGTAAGTATATTTGGATAGTTTCGACTATAGAGAGATAAACATGGCTACACCTAACTCTAAAAGATGTGTTTAGGAATATAATACGATAAGGATAATTGATGAATGAAGAACTATGACTTAATGTAAAGCTTTTTTATGTGAATTTCTTAATGATCTTTTGTGAATATGTGGAGATCCTTAAAGAACTAATGCACAGGAATTATAGATGATGTTAACTAAGGTCATATCTAAGATAATAATTGATAATGTTATAATTATCTCTGATTATCTTAATAATAAAATAGGATAAAGGCTAAGATTAGGCCTAAGAGTATTTATCTAAGATGAATAAAATATAAGGATAATATGTACGGATAATTCTAATCTATGAGACTTCTACCATATTGCTATCACCCTTAACCCCAACCATTATTTACCAAAATGCCCCCTAAGTGGGCCTTGGCCTTAACATGTTAGGCCAAGCGGTTGTGAACGGAGCTTTGTTCCTGTCACAGCGTTTGCGACCATGACACTGTGTTAAAAGCTTCTTTCGAGACTTAAGGGAACATAAACCAGTCATATGCATGTTTGGAGAAAGGGAGTCGCCACCTAATTATTCAACTGGGAATGAGTAAGGGCAATTCGATCCCTCGCTTATTACCATCATCCCTTTAGAGATGGGTTTGGGAAGTTAGATACGAGTCAGTTGCCCCACCCGAATCAAAATCTCGCCTCCATTAAGATATACCAAATAAAAATAGCTCATGTTACTATAGAATCCGCATAAGTTGTTCATTTTATGCACACATTGTTCACTTTGTCTTCTTTAAGACATGTAAGGTGATATTTAACCAATACAATTGTTTATTCATGCAAAGAAAGGCGGAGGAGAATAGAGTTACATTTCCTTCAAAATTAGGGAATAGGAAGAGGATTACATCAATTGTTCTTCAACAAATAAATAAAGTAATTCAACTTCTAAACTCTTCAAAATATCACATTCATTCCATTCATTGTATTCATTGCATTATAAACTCAATATATACAAACATTCAAGTCGATACTCAATAGATAATGAATTCCTCACCACTATATGTAAGTCTATTCAATGCCTACCAAGCCTTTACATACACAATCATACATTCAACTATCACTATAATCAATGGTCCCTCACCATCATTGTGAGCTCAACCATCACTTTATGGTATCATTCTAATCATCATATACTCATGGCATATTCATATATTCATAATAAATTGATCAATTAGGATTCAATACAAAGCCATAACCTAAAATCATGGCACTTCGACCTATATTTGATAATTATATCATGGCATTCTAGCCTATTTCTATTCTAGCATAACTCAATTGATTTAATTCTAAATATGAAAATTCTAGCCTAGCATGGTTATCATGGCATACTCCAACCTAATTCCATCAATCAATATCAAACAAGATCAAACATGGCTATTCTAGCGCAATTCAAGCATTCAAGGGTAAGCATGGTAATTCAAACCTATTCTATGTTATTCCTACCATGCTTCAAAGTAATTGTAAGTTTTTCTAGCATGATTCTATTTATGTGCTCTTAAGCTTGATTTTATACATGTGCTTCTAAGCATGATTCCAAGCATTCGCGAAGAAATAAATTCCTAATCATGATTCCAATAAAGAAAGGAAAACAGACTCACCTCGATAACAATTTCTACCTCGTAAAACAAACAAAGGGTTAAACGATTCATGAAACCCGTAAACATGCTTCTAAGCATTAAAATAAAAACTAAACATGTTTATTCTAAGCATAAACAAACCTAAACATGCTTATTCTAAAGCAATAAAAATAAATAAGAAAAGAGGAGGGAGAAGAGATAACTACCCTCAAGACGTACCCTTTTTAGGTTTAGAGAAATATAAAACGCCTGAAAACTTTAGACAGGAAAATACTCTTTGAATTCCCAAGTGTGTCTTCAAGAGAGAGAAGGGATGAGTTTGATGTGTGTGTGAAAGTGAAGAGAGGTGGTGTTTATATAGTGAAGGGTTGAAGTTGAAAAAGGAATGAAAAAAGAAAAAAGAAAGGTTTCAATTGAAATTTTCCAAATATAAAAGGACAACAACCGATCGGCTGTTGGAAGACCGTCGACCGGTTATTGTTAGATAGCCAGCTAGTTGTTACCTACTGGATCCTTCAATTTTTTATGTTTTTAATATAGTCCCTTCTGACCTTCATCTATTTGATTGTGCATAACTCTTTAAGTTCAATTCCAATTTGTGATCCATAAAATTCTACGAAAACTAGACATCCGTAGCTTCGAAACAGTATATAACTCATCACAGATTCCTTCTAGATTTATTTCTATGGTTTTTTGAAGTCTTGTGTCAGTTTTCAAGACTCTTGATTGATTCCTTCTCACCTTTTTTCCTTTGGCTTCTATAGGCATTTTGATCATTTTCATTGCTCAACATTCATCTTTATTTTATCATCGAGCCTAAAAAATCTAGTGTTTATAGCTTGCCCCCTATTTTGGAGAAGTTTGTGAGACAAAAAGATTGACAAAGTACTCTTGCTTTATCCTTCCTTCTTCCATCTTGACATCTTCACCTTCATCTTCTTTCCTCTTCCATTCCTACGAAAAAGGTGTGCCCACTCAAGGGCTAATGTGCCTACTTAAAGGCTAGCTTGCCTATTGAAGGGTTAATATGCCCACTCCAGGGCTAATGTGCCCATTCACAAGCTGATGTATCCACCCAAGGGCTTATGTGCCTACTCAAGCGCTAGAAAGCATCCTTATGATGCTATGATAAAATACTCCTCAATGCATTTATTTCTTGAGGTTTCTAACACCCTTCAATGCACCTCTTTTTAAGGCTTGTGCCAATTCTAAAGGCTTAAAATACTCTTAAGTGCACCTACTTCTTAGGGTTTTTAACCCTCTTTAGTACACCTCTTCTTAGGGCTTGTGCCCACTTTAAAGGCTTAAAATATTCTTAAGTGCATCTACTTTTTAGGGTTTCTTCTAACGTATGCCCATCAAGAAAATGTCTATCATGCACTGCCTAGCAGCCTTTAGACTTTTTCATTCTTCATGCCTTTAGCTTAGTGTTCTTCTTTGATCTATTCATTGGGTTTCATGCTGATGAACACTTAAATATGTATGTTTAATAAGAGATCTTAGTTCATCATATTGCATTAATAGTGTCATTAAATTCCTCAACTTAAGCATATTTGTAGTCTTTGCATCTTTGGAATTAACTTCCTCTTAATTTTGGTTTTGTTACAGGTTTGGCAAAAATGGCATAACTCTCTATTTATAGATTATAATGGTGCAAATCTTAATGTTTTGGAAAGCTAATTAAATTATCTACAAGATTGTATTGCACAAGCATCATCAAATTCGGGCTCTTAGTGGACCAAAAATGGGCTTGAAGTGAACCCATCTGCAGATTCAGCCCAGCCTGACCATGCCTCAGTATTTTGACCATATCTCTCAAAATACATATCCAAATCATATGAATCAAGATGTTCTAGAAAGCTGAGACAAATATCTATGACTTTCATGAATACATGTGATTAAAATTCACAATAATTCAAGGTCAAAATTGGTGGTCATCATCGGTTCACCTAATGATCCTAATGGTCAAAGTTAGTTCACCTAACATTTGACAACTATTGCTTTGTAATTTGACAAGTTTGCCCCTGAATGTATCTATAAATAGAGGTGCCTTGTGACCCATTAGGGCATCTTGGCCTTTGCTGGGATCCCTTGTTATTGTGTTTTTCTCTCTTGTATTAATGAATTTCATTTTTCTTATAATTTGTGTTCTTTCTCCTATAATGTCTTTCTAATTTCTCTCTTGCTAAGGTGAAAGGGTGAAACCCTTGATATGAGAATAAGGATTCTCTAACCCTTGGTATGTGCTTAATAATCGTAATCTTGTGTTGTTTATTTTATATGATTTATATTTATTTTCTTAATCAATCTTGACACCACTCGTAAAGTGGAGGACTTGATCCGTTGTTGACAATCCTTGGCACATCAGATGCTTGGATCCTTTCTAGATGTCGTATGGTTCTTCCTTACCGACATGAATCTAGTTAGGAACCTTGATTTGTTGTAGACATATGGTGATTGATATATTGGATGCTTGAACCCATTTACAAGAAGTGGTATAAATATTGGTAACGAAGCAAATATAATTCATATAACTAAAACGGGTTGTTTATCCTTATTTGAGATATCAAGGGCGGATCCCCTAACCTTAGCCCTTATTATTATTGTGTGAATTTCTCTTGTGTTATTCTTATTTATTGTTTAAGAATTTGTTCGTTACTCTTACTTGTTGATATTATCTTGACATCCCTTTGAATCATCCATATCATATTTGTTTACTTTATAGTTTGTAGCACTAAAATTCCCTTCCTTGTGGATCGACCCCGGTCTCACTGGGTTCATTACTTTGACACTTCTATACTTGGGAGACAATCCCTTTTCGGATGTGTCACATGCCCTTCTTTTGAGTATTCTTCATTTTCTTTTCTTGATTTCTTCTTATGTACTGGAAAAAATTCTTCATGCCTTTTCAAATTTTGCATTCATAGGATTCTCCACTAGAGGTTCTTATTATGTTGTTGATTCCCAAACTCACTAGGGATTTTTCCGTTGTCCTCATAAATTCCTACAAAATAGCAAACATCTTTTAATGATTTCAAATCAATTCAAATTTTACCTCATACGTTCAACAAGCTACTTTCTAGTCTCTAAAGGAATTATTTTCGCATGTGTCAGTTGGTCGTCCAATTTCATTCCATGTGACTCAAATTTTTCTTCTTAAGTTCTTCTTCTTCAAATCCTTTACTTAAGTTAGACTTCAAATTTGAACTTCTTTCTTCAAGGTAAACTTCAAATTTCTTTTTCAAGATCCCTGCTTCAAGGTAGACTTCAATTTCCTTCTTCAAAGGAGATTGCTCCCTCAAGATGGATGCCTCCTGCCAAGAAGATGTCTTTTTCAAGTGAAGAGGTTCTTTGTTCAAGGAAGATACTTTCTTCAAGCGAGATGTCTTCTAGACCATGTGAGTTAATTTGAGAAAGTTTGTTGTTCTAGTTGCAATTCTTGTGCACTAAGTCTTTTCTAGACTGTACTGTACTTCTCGTGAGATTGACTATTTCAAGTCTTTCCCCTCAATTGTGGTCCTCAACTATCTTCTTCAATACTGGTCCTCTTCAATTATCTTCAATCGTAGCAGTACTTATTTTTATGGTGATCATATATCATACTGCTTGAATTGCTAGATCTAGGTGTTTAGCACATCGTGCTACTTCAAGTGATTGTTAAGTCTCATTGAGATGGAGTTGTTTTTGCACATTGTATTGCTAGAGAGAAGTCTTATCAAGACTGAGCTACCTGATCCAGGCAATCTACAAATTTTGCTGACATGGGAGTTTGATCCAAGTGATTTGCATAACGTGCTGAACTAAGGAGCTTGAACTAGGAGGCTTCCATATTATGTTAAACTAAGGAGCTTGATCCAAAAATGAGTTGCACATTGTGCTACTTATATTAGGTCTCATTGAGACTGAAATACCTGATCTAGACGACTTACACATCGTGCTGCTTCTATCGGGTCTCAGGAAGACTAAACTACCTGATCTAAGTAACTTACATATCGTGCCGCTTCTATTGTGTCTCATCAAGGATAAATTGCCTGATCCAAGTGACTTGCACATCATGCTACTTTCATTGTGTCTCATCGAAACTGAACTGCCTGATCCAGACGACTTGCATATCATGCTGCTTCTATTGTGTCTTATCGAGACTGAACTGCTTGATCCAAATGGCTTTGCACATCGTGCTACTTCCATTATGTCTCATCGAGACTAAACTGTCTGATCTAGATGGCTCGTACATCATACTGCTTCCATTGTGTCTCATCAAGACTGAACTGCTTGATCCAGACAGCTCTATAGATTGACTGCTTCCATTGTATCTCATTGAGATTGAACTGCCTGATCCAGACAGCTTGCACATTGTGCTGCTTTCATTATGTCTCATCGAGATTGAACTACCTGATCCAAATACTTGCACATTGTGCTGCTTTGATTGGGCCTCATCAAGACTGACTTGCACATCGTGCTGCTTCTGTTGAATCTCATCAAGACTGACTCGCACATCGTACTACTTCTATTAGGTCTTATCGAGATTGACTCGCACATAGTCTTGCTTCTGCTAGGTCTCATCGAGATTGACTCGCAGATCGTGCTGCTTCTGTCAGGTCTTATTAAGGCTGACTCACACATTGTGCTTCTTATATCGAGTCTCATCAAGACTGACTTGTACATCATGCTACTTTATCGAGTCTCATCAAGATTGACTCGCACATCGTGCTGCTTCTATTGGGTCTCATCAAGACTAACTTGTACATCATGCTGCTTCTATTCCTCTAGGTGTTGAGCTCATTTCTTTTTACAGTTACCCCTAGTATTTCATATTGTACTGTCATTCTACAAAACTTGGTCACTTTTGGCCTATATACCATTCTAGATTTATACTTCCTGTGAGAAAAGGGATTTATGCTTCATGTATGCATGCTTTATGCTTATGCTAAATGTGTATGTCTCTTAGGCTAGGCGATCATTGAGGTGTGGACCGACTCTAGGCCAGTTTGTTATTCCTATGAGAGGATATTGAGGATGACTTAGCGATGAGTAGGGAGAGACTTTTGGCACTACAGACTTGTGCAATGAATCTTCAAATGCTCAAAACAATCCTCCAGTGACTAGTTAGTTTGCTTCCTTCAAGCACCATGCTTGTACACCCTATATTATTTCTTTTGCTTTGTTTGAGGTGATTGAGACAATTCTATCATCCATGATTTTCAAGATGGTTAGGGTAATTCTTTGCCTTTACTTCTTTTCTTTTCTCAAGATGATTAGGCAATTCTTGGACCCCTACTTCTTTTTACTTCTCTAGATGAATAGGCAATTCTTTGCCCCCTGTATGATGATTTTAGTACTATCATCAAAAATTCTTTCATTCTTACCTTTAAGGGCATTATTCGTCCTTCAAAGTGAACATCCATGCTGAATGAAATGGCTAACTTCTTCCATATATCTTATCGTCTTCTTTGTTGGTGGTAATGTTGCCTTCTTTGATAACCTTGATGGGAACTGTTGGCTGATTTTCTTCTTTTTACATGTTTCAACACTCCCAATATCCTACAACAATAAGTTAAAATCCTAAATATGAGTTGTGTATCAATTTGATTCACATTTGAATTCTTCAAAGATTTCTCAAATTTGATAGCTCAAAGGTAATGCATTGATATCGTGATTGCTCACAATTTTGATTCTAATGCCAGAATTGCTTCATTTAAGATTCTTCGTGTGTATATGTATAGTCAATCATACTTCACTTGTTAAGACCTAGATAGTTTTATGCAAATAGGATGTAATGATCAATCTCTAATGAAAAAGACTACCAAAAGCTCGCTTTTCACACCAGTCTCCACTAATGTAGGCTAGTCATAACATCAGTGATCGTTAAGGCTTTATCAAGCTTGTAATGATAGGCTAGGGTTAAGGTATGGTAAAGGAATTTATAAGGTTAACTCACCCGTAATCAAACAACCATTCTAGGTTTTAACTGAGAGCAGCAACTCAAACTTATCTTTATCTTTTCTTGTCATCCGTCTCGTTTGCTTTGATTTCAAATTTGAGTGGCTACATCCCTAAACTTTGGGCGATAAGATCTGCACTTTTTTCTTTTTCTTCCTTTCTATTTTTCTTGTTCTTTTCTTTTCTTCTTTTTCTTTTTCTTCTCTTTTTTCTCTTTTTCTTTCTTTTTTCTCTCGAGCTCAAAATTACACAAAGCTTGTCAAATTCCTTTCATTCTTTCATAAGCATAGCTCTTAATACTTTTTCCTAGAATGTTTATATGCTATGAGTGAAGGGTACTATATAGGAAAAATTTTTTAGTGTTACGATAAATTTTGTGTTTTGACAAAGAAAATGCTTCAATAGGATCAATGGGGTACACTAGGGACAATAAATCATTGTCAGGTGGGCTTGAAAGGCTCAAACGATCCAAAGAAGGCCTAAATCACTTCTTTCATATTATGAAGCCTAGGATTTCACCTCGAGTGGTGATCAAATGGGTTCCATAGTCTTATAAATCTCAACATCAAGCTTTATTCAGATAAAGTTTCTCTAAGTGGTATTAAGTTCCATATTCATGGCTATTATGCTTAAATGATTGAAGAATCAAGAATGAAACTTATCTAGCCAAAAGAGTCAAGCACATAAATAACATAATCTCATGCATTACCAAAAATCCATTTCCAATGAGTATCATGATTTATCAAAGATCATCAAAAAAACACACAACTCATAAACAAAGGATTTCAAAACATCATTATTCTTTCTCTAGGTTAGGAATTTTTTTCATTGTGGGTCAGATCTTGTATCTCATACCGAAGTCGATGGCATTTGTCAGTGATATGGCTAGTTTGTTGGTGGAAATCATAATATTCATGATGCTTGTAGTTAACTAGTCATGGGTTTTATAAAAGCTTTGGTGTTAACGGGAACAATACAAATTGGGCATTGAGCTTATCAAATACTTCAGATAAAGGTCATCCCAATTAACTGAACTTCCTTGGTTAATGATGTTCTACATCCTTGTCATCTGACTTGCTGGTTTGGTCATACTGCTTTTGATTTCTTCTAGGATAGTTTTTGCTTCTTTTTGCCTGGCCTCTAAATCTTTTATTTGGATGCCCAAATCATACAAATCTTTAAATATTTTGATTGGAAAGCCTGCAAGTCTATCACTGACGAATGCATGGGCTCTATTGATAACCATATAGACCTATTCCTTTTTTGTGGGCCTCGTGGTCATCTTGATAGCTTTGGCCCTTTAACAGACCAACTACTCTAAAAAGGTTTCATTAGGCTTTCGGTGCGTTATCTCCAAATCCCTCAAAGTTATCCCTAACTGGATGTTGTGACAATACTATTCTACGAATTGTTCGGATAGCTCTTCCCAATCTTCTCGAACTCTTTTGGGAAGATCATGGTACCATACTACCGTATCGTCTTCTAGAGATAGCATAAAGTACTTTAAAATGTACTTTTTTGACAAAGGAATGGTGGCCATGATTGCTACATATTGTCTCAAAAGTGTCTTCAGATTGCCCTCTCCATTGAACTTAGGCAAGTCTGATAAGTGAAACTTCAAAGGCAAATCACTGTCCCCAATTAGCAAGATGTCGTCTAGGTCTTCGACCCTTTTCGATCCTTTCTTCTTCAAGAAGGATTAGATCTTCTTCATGTCTTTAGCCAACTACCTAACCGATTCGGGCTTATCTTGGTTGGCTAGTCTTACCCTTGGCTAGTCTCACTTTTATCTCAACCATCCCTAGTCTCACCCCCATCACCACCATTTCCTTTAGGTGGAGGCTGGTTCATGTGGTTAACCCCATTTCGTAGAGCTTCAATGAGTTGGGCCATTTGTTGTTGAAGAGCGGTGATGATTCAGGCTTATCTTGGTTAGCTAGTCTCACCCTTGGCTAGTCTCACTTTTTATCTCTACCGTGGCTAGTCTCACCCTCATCACCACCATTTCCTTCGTGTGGAGGCTGGTTAATGTGGTTATGCCCATTCCATAGAGCTTCAATGAGTTGGATCATTTGTTGTTGAAGAGCGGTGATGTCGGCCCTCACTTGAGCCATTTCAGCATTGTTATTGTTGGTTGTAGCCATGTCAACAACTAGTTCTTTTTGTCTTGTCAAACGGCCAACTCGTCTAACCCAAGCTATGATGGCTATAAAACAGAGTTGTTAATGTCATGCATGCATGCATGTATACATGATATGATGCATGGTCATAAAAGGGCATAAACACACTTTTAGCCTTCCAACCTAATCTCTCCCACACACGTAAGGTCGAGTCTCTTTCCTTAGGACTTTTTGTCGCATTCCCAAGTAAAGATGGCAAAACCCAGGGCCGGGGCTGGGGCCGAGGACCAACCCAATTGCAAGAATTTCCAAGGACTGGGGCCAGCGTACCCCGGGCGGAGCCGGGTTTTCCAATAACCCAGGATTAAAACCCGGGCTTTGTAATTTTTTTGAAATTCTGATTCTTTTTTGTTCTGGTTATATATATGTTGCATGCATTATTGGTTTCTAAATTGGGTTGTTGCCCAGCAGTCTACTAAGGCTTATTGTTTTATAGTTCATAATAGGGACTCAGGTTCAAATCTCTTTTGTTGTATTTTTTTAAAACTTATTTAATTTTTTTAAAAAAAGGTGGGCTGGGGCTGGGGCTCGGCTTGGGCTCGGCTTGGGCTTGGGCTGGGGTTGTTAGACTTTTTATGAGTTATTTTAGTAAAATGGCTTATGGGCTTAAAGGGTTATATTTAAAATTGAAAATTAATGGATTAAATTGATATTTTTTTAATTTTAATTGTATACCCCATGTTCAATCCCGGGTCTCCGACCCCAGCCATGCAGAAAAATCATAACTCGACCCTGGCCAATTACCTAATTTTTTGGGTGATTTTTCGAGTAACTCCCCGGCCTCGGATGACTGGGTTTTCCGGGTCCCTAGCCTCGACCAGGTTGTTTTGTCATTCCTATTCCCAAGTCATCATCATAGAATGTGGGAATGCGAGATTCTCTCACCTAATAACATACAAGTTGATGTTGGATTCCCTATGATTATCATAACATGGCTTCTAAACGTTATGATAACCTTAACTTATAGCACATGCCCCCATTTTGTTCTTATGGGTGTTTTAACATGTGGCATTTGTTCATGGTTCCATGATGTTTGAGTCGATTTTATTCTAATCATGTGAAATTTACATTCATGGACATGTAGTTCAACATGGGTTTTGGACATTCATCCTATTGGAAGTGTCTATATTCGTCTACATGGGTTTGAGTCTCAAATGTCAAATGGTCTAGGCTCCTTTGGGCGAGAGATGCCCCCACGGGCCGATCTCTTTTTATACCAAATCAATGGTACGTGCTCAAAGGTAGTGACACTAACATGAGTCATCTAAAGGTCGAATGGAGTCAAAGACTTCTCATGCCAATTTCACACGGCTAGTTTAGGTAGTTCGTGCTCATTGTGTGCAAATTGTAATGATGCAAGGACTTAAAATACCAACATGGTATTAGAATTTGGTATCCCATCCGGAATCAACTTCTCACATCCCCATTGGAGTCGCCATTGTGAATGGGGCTGTCATTCTGCTAGAGTGTTTGCGACCATGACGATGTGTCAAAGCCTCTTTCGAGACTTAAGGGACACAAATCAGCCATGAGCACGTCTAGAGAAATGGAGTCACCACCCAATTATTGAATCGAGAATGAATGGGGGTAATCTGATCTCTTGCTCCAGGACCTAAACTACCCTCATCCTTTTAGAGATGAGTTCGAAAAGTTAGGTACGAGTCATTCACCTCACCCAGATCAAAATTCAGCCTCTACTAGAGTATACCAAATAAAAATAGCTCATGTTGCTATATAGTCCATCTAAGTTGTTCATTTTATGCACACATTATTCATTTTGTCTTCTTTAAGACATATAAGGTGATATTCAACCAATACAATTGCATATTCATACAAAGAAAGAGGAAGGAGAATAGAGTTACATTTCTGTCAAATATGGGGGAATGGGAAAAGGATTACATCAATTGTTCTTCAACAAATAAATAAAGTAATTCTACTTCTAAGCTCTTCAAAATATCACATTCATTCCATTCATAGTATTCATCGCATTATAAATTCAATATATATAAACATTGAAGTCGAGACTCGATAGATAATGAATTCCTCACCACCATATGTGAGTCTATTCAATGTCTATCAAGCCTCTACATAAACATTCATACATTCGATTATCACTATAAGCAGTGGTCCCTTATCATCATGTAATCCACCATCACTTCATGGCGTCATTCTAATCATCGTATACTCATGGCATATTCATGCATTCATAATAAATTGATCAATCAAAATTCAATACAAAGCCATAATCTAGAATCATGGTAGTTCAACCTATATTTGATAATTCTATCATGGCATTCTGACCTATTGCTATTCTAGCATAACTCAATTTATTTAATTCTAAAAATGGCAATTCTAGCTTAGCATGGTTATTATGGCATATTCTAGCCTAGTTCCATCAATCAATATCAAACAAGATCAAACATGGCTATTCTACCTCAATTCAAGCATTCAAGGATAAGCATGGTAATTCACACCGTCCTAGATAGTAAACTCACTAAAACGTTCGACTCACTGCAAAAAGCTTCTTCTTGACCCTTTTTTGAAGACGAGAATTCCACTTCCTTTCTTTCATTGATTAGTTTTTATACAAAATGATTTATTGACATGAAAATTGTTTTTTTAATTAATTAATTTGGGCTTGGACTTTTTATCAAGCTTTTTATTTGAACTTATTGAATTTAAGTAGTTCTATTTGGCCTCCATTTTTTAACTCATTACACCCCACTTTTTTATATATTTTATGATTTGACTGTTTTACATCAAACAAAATTTCTAAAAAGATAAAACTCTTAAACACACATATTGTCTACATATATTTTATAAATCCTTAATTTTCTTAGATGTTTTAATCTCTAATTTGCTTTTAACACTTTTAGATCTTCAAAATAAAATTTTTGTTGAAATATATTTATGATTTATTTGACAAATATTTTATTATTTGGGAGGACATAAAGAAAGAAGTTGTATGATCATAAGGAGAATAGATGATGAACCAGTAAAATTTAATCATTTTTTTAACATAGATTCATATGCATACAAACATATTATCAACAAGAAATCCAAAGAAATATAACTACGATAACAAGAAATCAAAAACAAGACCATACAAAATTACTACCAAAAAATTCCCCCACAAGGACTGGTTTCAATATCATTGTTATTTTTTTATCTCAAGTATTTTCTTCCCCAAAGTGAGCAAATAGCGGAAAGTAAAGATCAGAGAACAATCCTGTAATGAAAATTTCCAATATGACTAGTTCAAGTCTAACATCATAAATCATCTGCTGAAAAAAACAATCATAAAGTATTGAATTTAAATTGAGTGAAGAAGAAATATTCTCATAAGCTGTACATCACAAATGAGTAATGAAATATAGATTAAGATTGAAGAAGGAGAATGCTAATCTAAGAACTAAGTGGAATTTATTGAAAAAATAATACAAAATTAAAACTTTTAATAGAGTAAACTAAGAAATGAGGTTTGAAAAGTTCAAAAATAGGGACGAAATAAAACAACTGATTTAATTTTGGGTCTTACGTCTTCTAATTAAGAGCGTCTTGAAGTGTGCTCTCACATCCCTTTTGATATCGTTGTTGGGTCTCAAATGACAGGATGATGACTTTGTGAGGGTATTTTCATCAATTTTCATCATTCAATTATATATACAACAAATATAAAGGACTTATATTTGAAAAGAAACAAGAATACCACCCAAGGCTTTTGTTGATACATCATAAAAGAATATCTCATAATAATCACCCAATCAAAGATAATAAAATAGTATATTTTATCTCTTTAAGATTGGGGAAAATACTAAAAGAAATAGTTAAATTGAGAGATTATGTAGGTTTTAGTCAAAGCTTAATTATTTTATGTTCTAATTAAATGTAGTTATCGAATAAGTTTCAGGTTGACCGAGTATTGAAGAGGCCATGGCCTCCCAGGCCCGCAAAAAATTAAAATTGAATTACATGTTTTATGGTTTCTTCTTTGGCCGCTTTTAATTGTTAATCTCTTTGGTTCTTTAGACCCCTTCATTTTTATTCATTATTTTTTGCCCCTCAACTTCCACGTTCGGGTTTCGCCCTTAGTCCACACTCAATTTGGTATTTTAACGATAATTCATAGGTGTTAAACAAGTTGTTGAGCAAATACTCCAACACAACTCAACACCCCTATTCAAAAATTCAATACTTGTATGTAGACATATATAAAGGATTAGTTAGATAGTAAAAAAATTAAGATTCAGCTAAAATTCATATGATTTAAAAGCAAATTCGACAGCATCGCCAAAATAAAAATAATTGATATAAATTAATCTACATAACAAAAAGATTTTTTTGACATAGGATGAGACATTTGACCGGAAAAGATGGTGTAATATCCAACCTAAACAACCACTATAATTTCTTTTTAAAATTCAAAATTTTAATAATTTGATGTAATTATTAACTCTAATCAAATAAACGATAATATCGTGATATATTTATGTCTTTCCATTCAATTTGATGATTATGTATTGCATAAAATCATTATCATGATAATATATCTTTCATATGTTTGTTTCAAGTCCATTTTATGAAACAAAACATATTCTACATTGTTTCAATTTTTTAATATTTATTTACTTTCAGATTTTATTAATTTTACTTTTCCAACTTTCTCATCAAATGCATTCTTATCCAGAAACATATTCAAACATATTCTCTATCATTGATCCTTTTAAAAAAGTAACTTTTATTCTCACTGTGAAAATTTCTAAAACAAAAATACGAAAATACCCTAAAAAATGCAACTAAACTTACAAGTACTCAGCGTTATCGTACAATTGCAATTAGTTTAAGATAACTAGATTCAAGTTTTATATATGGAAGTTGACATGATGGTGAAAAATAATAATTAGTGTTGTACGTAATCAGATTGTAACAATGTTTTATAATTCCTTTTTTTGGTAATTTGGATTAGTCATGAGATCTCTCATAGTGCAAAAAGTATGATATGAATCTTTTACTAATTTGCAACTCTAAATAACATTTTAGATTCTGACAATCCAAACGTTGTAAAACTTTGATAATGCAATTTGATCACCAATTACTAGAGATAACAATGATCTAAAAGAACCTCCTTAATATATATAAACAAACAGTTATATATGCTAAAGATGAGAAGCAATTTAAATATATAACATGAACAAAGCACATAAACAAGAAAATTTTCAAGACTTTTCTTTTAAACTTAGAATTTATGAAAAATACCAAAAAAAAGACTAAACCTTAAGCATGAAAGAAGTAGAACTAAGACGAGAAAAATTTGAAAAAATATAGTCGGAGTAAAAGTTGGCACGCACCATTGTTGTGGTCGATTTCTCAATTTGACGATGAAAAGTATGGAGTGATTTCGATGTCACGATGACACAGATATGAGAGATGTGCTTCCAGTTATTCTTGTTTTACTTCGTTATATGTGTTTTTGTCTTGTTAGAATATTAGGCAATATAAGATTTGTTTCTAGATTAGAACTAAAACAAATTAGAATTTGTATCAAACTAGGAAGTTGAGTTTAATTGTAATTTGTTTTAATTAAGATAATCTAGATACTCATAGTTGAACAAGGACACTGAAATAGGATAGTTTTGGTTTGTATTTTTAGTCTAGAAATCATGGTTAGACTATAAGAAAAAAAAAACTCTTGGCCTTATATAAAGCCTTGTATGTATCAGAGGAAAGGAGACACGACACACAACACAATACATAGCAGGTTGTATGGAAGAGAAGACGGTGATAAATGTTTTAGGAGCATTGTGAGACTACAAGGATGACAACGTTTGGTGATCTAGGAAGCTACTAATTGGAGTCATTAATCATGAGGAATTGTTAACTGTGAGTATAGATCGAGTAACCGTGGAAGTTCCTTTTTGTTAACCTTTCTTTGGAAGCATATATCAAATATTGGTGATCATCTTGGTATATATGCATAGGAATGCTGTAAGATTAAATCTTTATTATTGCTATTGATATTCTTGTAATTTTTTTTATTGTTGATTGGAATAAAGCTGCTGCTGAGATCTCCAAAGTGGACCCAGGCTTGATTGGCCGAACCACTATAAATTTGGTGTTCCTATCTTCTTTATTCTCTTGTTTGTTTTCTTTGCTTGTGGTTTCATCATAATTTTTTCAATATCTCAGGTTGAACGCTTCTGCGAAAAGCCCAAAATTCACAACATACTTGGGGTTAATTGGTTAGTTTTTTCAAAAGTTGGGTCAGATTTTTCAAACATGCCCCCAGCAGTACGTTGAGCATGATTCAAAAATCTTGGAGGGCGAAAATGATAGTTTCAAAACCATAAGGGAAGTTAAAAGTCTTTAATCCTACGAATACAACACTTAATGTAATTCCCGAACAACCCAAATTTAAGTGTAGATAACAAAATTAACCCACATACTGAAAATATGGATGTCATAACCCTGTCAAACAGTGTCTAATAGCATGCGATAGGTGCGACGGGCAATGTCCAACTCATCACTCTTATTTGGTATTTTAGCCACATTCAAGCTTTGTCATTGGTCAACAACTCAATACCTTACTCGACACTTAATTGATATTTTAACGATAATAGATAAATATTAAACAAGTTGTTGAGCAAATATTGATCCACAACTAGTCACCTTTATTTGACAATTCAAGACTTGTCTGTGTGTGTATGCGTATGTATATAAAATTTAGTTAACTGTTAAAAAATTTAAGATTCGGCTAAATTTTATATAATTTAAGAGTGTGTCCAATAGTATTGCAAAAATCAAAAAAAAAATCAACATAAATCAATCTATAGAGCAAAGAGTTTTTTTTTTTAACATAGGATACAACATTTGACAGTAAAAGATTGTGGAATATCTGACCTAATTAAAAAAAACCATTAAAATTTTTTAATTTCAAATTTTTTATGATTAGATATAAGTATTAAATTTAATCAAATAAATGATAATATTGTGATATATTTGACGTCTTTTCATTTAATTAAATGATTATGTATTGCATAATATGGTCATTGTAACATTTTATTTTTCATATGTTAATTTCAATTCAATTTTACGGAACGAAACATATTCCACACTATTGTTAAGTACTAAAGAGAAGATGCCTGCAAATCATCAGCTTGATGTCACAATTACAAGTTTAAAATGATGTTAGATAGTATTTATTATTGGTGGTGTAGTGAGAATTAGTGGACGTGACCCTAAGCAACATTTTGTATTTTTGGGTCAACAATGTCAGGCAATTACAGAACACAATCGTGCAAAAATCTAAAATGCTAGTTAAATCCTACAACTCAACATTATCGTTAATTACAATTACAATTGCACACACTACAAGAAATGTTGCTATTAACTACGCCCTTTTAAGGCGGTTTTTAAAAACCGCCGTAAAAAAGGTGTGCGTATTACATTTTACGTCGAAGTACTGAACCGCCGTAGAAGAGAGAAAGAAAACCCAAATTGGTTCCGACCTAATCTGCATTTTCTTGCCCTAATCTGTATTGCTTCTCAATCCCTTTGTCTAGTCGCTCCATCGCTTGATTGCCCCACTCGCTCCATCGATCTGCTTCTCAATTTCTTCTCTATCACTTGTCTATTGGCTTTCACTCTCTTGCTCTCACTCTAACTCTGTCTGCGTGCATCACTTGTCTAGTCATTCACTCGCTTGTCTATAAGGTATGTTTCTTGCTTGCTAATTAGACAATGTATTAGGTGAACAATCAAAACTGAGACTTTGTTCTTTTGGTTGTCAAAATTTGCTGAATTAGGGGCTTTGTTGTGTGGCTGTGCTTGGTTGTGATTGTAGGGTTGTTTTCGATGGTGGTGTTCTGCCAAGTTGTGTGCTTTATCAGTATTGGTGTTTGATTGGGTTGTGTGGGTTGGTGATTTCGTGTAGGTGTTTTGCGGTGAGGTCGTATCTTTTCTTCGTGGTGGTACTAGCCCAACAATTAACTAGTTCTATATTCTGGTTTGGATGACTTCATCTGTCGATAAAAAGGACAAGATATGTTAGAGGATTGAATCAGGTAATGCACTATGTGGTCTATGCAGGTTTCATCTTTGTTTTCTGTTTTCACTGATGTTAGATTTTATTAGAGTGAAGCTATGTGATTGATGAAATTTATGCAAATGAAGCAAACATGAAAGACTTTCATGTATGCATAAAGTGTATTTGGTAAATAAATTTCAATTTCAATGCCCGTGTATGCAAGCCCTTGGAGCTCAACTTCTTGTTGAAGTAGTTAAACTTAAACATCATGTCGTTTCTAGATGCTTCGAAAGTCAGGCTAATTTTACTTGAGAATAAGTAACGTTATTCTAGATGAATATGTGCTCTGGTTGGTAAATGGCAACGTTACCAAGCAAGTGAGAACAGCCCATCCAAGCCTGAGTTAGTGAATTAGAATGTCTCAGATCTCATATTTGAAAGAAATGATAATGTGTGGTTAATTAATTTCTGGTAACATGTGAGGAGTTACGTGAATAATAGATATGGTTACTATCTTGGTAATGTATAAACACTTCACAAGGCATGTGGGTTAGTTCAGTCAAGATTTTGGATCGCTACATATGCATATTTATTCCTCTTTTATAAGTCATCTTCCAAAGCCGGAATTGTACATTTACGCATCCAAGATTAGCTAGCAAGTGACACTCTTTCTCAACTCATCGCACAGACAGCTTTATATATAATTCAAACTAGCTGCTTCTGCTAATTGCCATATACATAATTTATCCTCAAATTTCTTGGTTTTATATATGTTTAACTCTTGCCTTTCAATGGCTTTCAACATTGTGCTGCTTGTGTTGGCCACTTCTGTTATAGTCACTGCAACAAGGGTATAAATCCCTCTATCTCTATCGACAATTATATATATATATATATATATATATATTAAACACTAATAGAGGTTCTTTAACTTCTATCTCCTTTGGTGTCTAAAATCTTGTCTTTCTGTTTAATAGCTTTCAACTCAAGCTCCTCAGCCTCCTTTGCTGCCACCAAAGGTAATTTTTGTAGACAATGTTTAAATATATACCCATGCCAATATATATCTCTAGTCTACTGTATGACTCGGGTTTTTTTTTAAATCTTTTTTTTTATAGGTTGCATCATACAGTGTTGAGAAATTTACACCTCTGCCGCCAGTCCCAGAGGTAATTTATACACAATGTATATTTACCTTATTAAGGTTGTGGACTTGGTTAAGTGGTAAATGCGAGGATCTCCTCCTCCCTCCCCCTATTTCTTCTTCTCTTATTATTATTATAAAAAAGAAACTAAAAATGTTTGTTCAAAATTCAGCAGTTAAATTATTAGTTGGTAATACCCTTATAATATTCTAGACTTTCTCCACATTTATTTACGCAAATGGACATTATTATTGAACATGCAATCCTTGTAAATGTTGTTTTGGATACAAGAAGAAGTTATAAAATGCCAAAAAAAAGCGTTACCAGCATTCTTCTATTAGTTTGTATGTGTATAGTAATTTCATTCCATAATTGCTTTTGCTCTGGTTTAGATGCTCATGAGAATTTCACGTTTTTCAACATGGTATATATAGTTTCGTATGCTCTCACCAAAGCGAACACCAGGCCCTGGTGCACGGAAGCCACCAGCAACTCCTGCAACACCAGGAGGACCGCCATCAACTCCTCCTCCATCACCAGACGTGGAAGCAGGTCCATGAAATTTGAGAAAAAATATGCAATGAATATTATTTCTTCAACTTTTGTACTTGACTATTCCAACCTCCTATATATGTCATGTTAAGGATATTATATATTAGGAAAACATTATAATTTAAATGGTTTTTTTTTTCACAAAAAGCTGTATAAACACATAGAAGAGGATATTTTTGATGTTATCATAATATTTAAAAAAAAGATTTTCATGCTTCAACAACCTAATAGGTGTAAAAGAATGTTATGTCGGCAAAGAGAGAAGATTAATAAACATGTTTTAAAGTCAAGTTGCATTCAATACTGGCCTTGTGTTTTTGGCTTCAAATGTTAGTTTATTTATTAGTTTGTTCATAAGTCTCGTATGATTTTAGAAGCTTATATATTATTGAAGTTTGTGAAGTAAATGACTGACTTGTTATGAGTTGTGGTTGTGATCATGCTAAACATCAATATGTAGGTTAAGAATTTGATGCTGCATTCTTGGAGTTGAATCTCTTTTGACTTCCTATTTTTATGGAATTTAATACTCAATGTCCATGATATTTAATTTTTTTTTCTGATGATACTAAAACAATATAAAATATGAAAGTATAAAATGCAATTTTGAAATTAGCCAGTAATGAAACAGTGACAGTAATGCAAGTGCTTGTTTGACAACACTCCACGTTTATGCCTTGTGTATCACTCTTGCATTGGGTTTATCTTTTATTTTGGATAAGCTGTTTGTCAAGACTGTAATCTAATTGCACTGATTCTAACTATGAAAAGTGATGATTTTAGTAGTCAAGTTGTAGCACTTTTGATTTTATATATATATATATATATATTTCAGTTCTTTCTTCCCCTTCCTAATTTAGATGAGCCCAACTTTAATTTATGCTTAAAAGAGTTTAACAGTTAAGGAAAATCAAAACAAAATTGTTATTTCAGTCCCTCTATTAAGTTTTTCTAATTTATTTAAATATTTTTGGAAATAATTTATTAATATCTATTTGCAAAAAATGTAATGCCTTTCTTCTTTGTTAATGTTTGCTTTCAGGACATAAGAAATACTTTCTTACTTTCCTCCAACAACTACATTTGGTTGATTCCCGCTCTTAACGGCAAATCAAAAAAGGCGTTGGTGAACCTGCTATATTGAGTATCACAGGTGAATTTTAATTTTAATTGCTTTATTTATCTTTTCTTTTTGTTATATGTAAATGCATGCTGTGAACTATTAGCTTTTTCCTTCCATTAGTTATTCTATCCCACATTTCACCCTCACATATCACAATAAGCATGAGCACGCAATGCACTGCATGTATTCTTTCTTTGCTTCATTCTAGGTGCAAGCCTCTTGTATCGATCATAATATTAGTGCCTTAAAGTTAAAAGTTTCAAATTCGTTAAAAATTGTCAGCCTATTAAGCTTCATTCTATCTGCAAGCCTCTTGTATCAATCATAAAAATTGCCAGCCCATTAAACAAAAGCCCACAAACATAATAAAAATTGCCAACCCATTAAACAAAAAAATGAATGACACCAGCCCACTAAACTAGAAAAATATGTCAACCCATTAAACAAAAGCCCACAAACATAATAAAAATTACCAGCCCATTAAACAAAAAAATGAATGACACCAGCCCACTAAACTAAAAAACCTTTGCAGCTGAAAAATATGTCATAACAAAAGCAAAATAGGCAGCCCATAAAATCCAAAAAAATATAAAATAAAAGACATAACCCCACTAACCCCAAAAAGCATAAAAAAATAGACAACTAATCCAACAAAAATACCTAGAGTCATCCACTAAACCATAAAGGAAAGTGCATTACCCCACTAAAGCAACCAACAAAAACATCATAGCCCACTTTTCTAACCCTCATTCCTAATTAAGTTTAATGGGTAGCCCATAAAACCTGGATACATTAGTCCACTGAACCGAACCCACTATTCCCAAATTATAAAAAAGAAAAGACACTAGCCCACTACCCAAAAAATTCTAAGTTAATAGTTAATATTGTTAGTAACTATTGAATTTTATGGTTTGTATCTCTTTGTTAATTATTATCATTATTTTGTTTTGTCTATGTTTGTTTTTCATGCTAGAAATTGTTCAATAGTTATTATTTGACCTATCTTGATATGGATTACATCTACTTTCTTTAAGGAATATAACCATGGATAAGAGTTGGATTGACTTACAAAATCGATGTTGTAAAGCATATTTCAGAGGGGTTGAGGGATTTTTAAATTTTGCTTTTGGCAATCTAGTTAATGATACTAGAATTTTATGTCCATGTAAGAAATGTCACAATCGATATCGTTTGGATAGATACATAGCAAGAGAGCATTTAATTTGTAATGGGTTTCTGAGAACATATAAAAGGTGGACCTTACATGGAGAACAATATACACCACCTGAGTCTGACCAACCCAACCAACATTTTGAGGTTGGTTGTGATTCCACTGTGGGTGATGATATGGTCGAAATGATACATGAAGCCATTGAGATTCCGAATAATGATTTTGGTGAAGGTAGTAGTCATCCATTAGATCAAAAAACTGAGAGATATTTAAAACTTCTTTAGAAGGCAGAGTGTCCCTTGTATCCAGGTTGTGAGCTTTTTACTTTACTTTCATTTACTGTTCAACTTTTGCAATTAAAAGTGTTACACGGATGGACGGACACTTCAATGACAAAGTTACTAAAACTGTTGAAGAAAGCCTTTCCAAAAAAATCCAAAATTCCTTCTTCATATTATGAGGCACAAAAGATAACTACTGACTTGGGGTTTACAAACCAGTCTTGGGATGCTTGTCCCAACAATTGTATGTTGTTTAGAGGTGAGTTTGGAAATTTGGATAGGTGTTGCTTATGCCATGAGTCTCGATATAAGAACTTTGATGAGGTGAATGATGCATCAAATCCCAATGGTAAAATTGCTGCAAAACAAGTAAGATACTTTCCATTAATTCCTAGGTTGCAAAGATTATTCATGTCTTCAAAAACTGCTTCTCTAATGCGATGGCATGCAGAAGATCGTATTAAAGATGGTGTGCTAAGACATCCCACTGATAGCCCTTGTTGGAGAACTTTTGTCGAAAAGCATCTGCTTTTGCTGCTGATTCTCGTAATGTCATATTTGGATTGGCAGTAGATGGATTTAATCCATTCAGGACTATGTCAATAGCACATAGTACATGGCCTATTGTGTTGATGCCATACAACTTACCTCCTTGGTTGTGTATGAAAGAAACTTTTTTCATTTTATCTGTGCTAATTGATGGTCCAAAAGGTCTTACAAATAAAATTGATGTCCATATGCAGCCACTAATTGATGAATTAAAAAAATTATGGAGTGAGGGTGTACTAACCTATGATGCATCGTGTCAACAAATGTTCAAGCTACATGCAGCAATATTATGGACTATCAATGACTTTTCGGCATATGCTAATCTATCGGGTTAGAGCACTAAAGGTGAGAAAGCATGTCCTTGCTGTTTAGAAAATACGGTATCTAAATGGTTGTCTCATAGTAGAAAATTCTGTTACATGGGCAATACTTGCCCAGTACTCATAGATTTTGAAAGGATAGGATATCGTTTAATGGGAAAGCAGAATTGGGACCACCTCCAGCTTGCTTGTCTGGTGTTGATGTAAAAAGACAATTAGAAAATGTTCTAACAGAATATAAGATGGAAGACCTTCAAAGAAGAGTGAGTAATTCTGAAATGACAAATCAAGCAAACATTTGGAAGAAAAAAAGCATTTTCTTTGAACTACCATATTAGGAGCATAACTTGATTAGACATAATCTTAATGTCATGCACATTGAGAAGAATGTATGTGATAATATACTCTGGACATTGTTAGGGGATTCAAGGAAATCAAAAGATTCATTGAAGGCTCGACTTGATTTGGGGGATATGAAAATTAGGAAAGCACTGCGTCCTCAACAACGCAGTGCTAACAAATTGTATTTACCTTCTGCATGCTTCCCAATGAACAAAGATAATAAAAATGTCTTTCTTAGTGTGTTGAAGAAAGTGAAGTTACCAAATGGTTATGCATCAAATATTCAATGGCGTGTTCACATGAAAGAGCAGAGCATTTCAGGTTTGAAAAGTCATGATAATCATATTTTGATACAACAATTGCTTCCTCTTGCTGCTCGAAGGGCTTTGCCAAAAAATGTTGTTGTTACTTTGATTGAGTTAGCAAACTTTTTCAAGCAATTGTGCTCCAAAGTGAATACTGCAGATGACTTAAACTCTATTCAACATCGAGTTGTGCTTACACTATGCCATCTTGAGAAAATTTTTCCACCTTCATTCTTTGACATAATGGAGCATTTGCCCATTCATCTTGCTCAAGAGGCATCTTTAGCAGGACTGGTACAATTTCGATGGATGTATCCTATTGAAAGGTACTATTAAGTCACACGTTACCTAATGTTCTTTTAACTTCCATTCTTATCAATGAATATCTATTTAGAAATCTTTCAGATTCTATAGGTATTTACTAACTTTGAAGAGATATGTGTGCAATCGTGCACACCCAGAGGCTTCTGTTGCTAAGGGATATCTACTGGAGGAGTGCATAAATGTTTGCTCAATATATCTTGATGAGGTCGAAACTAAAATTAATCGAGGACCCCGAAATAAGGATGGTACCTCTAGTGAAGGAGAGCATTTTGAACTTGATCATGTCTCTTGGGTTCAAGCACATAGATATGTGCTAGTTAATACACCTTATATTGATCCCTTTCGAGAGTAAGATATGCATCATCATTTCTTTTTCTAAGCAACTTAGTGAATTTGACTTGCATAGTTAGTAATGTCTTTTGATGTCTTCTCACACAGGAAGCATCTAAATGAACTTCAACGACAAATGCCCCGTTTTACTATTCATGAAATCCATAAAGAGCATAACAAAACCTTCCATGAATGATTTCGAAGTCATGTAAATGTTAGTTATCTATTGAAGTACTGACTTTCGATTCTAACTATGTGTTCCTATAGGTTCACTCCTTACAAGAGACCTCAAATGTATCATTGTCCAAGGAAATCATCAATTTAGCTAATGGGCCTAAATCGGGCGAACATCGTTATAAATCTTATATTGTTAACAGCTTCAAATTTCGAACCAAAGACACCAATAAGCACAAAACAACTCAGCAATGTGGTGTTATTTTGAATGTTGATGCCATGAGCTATGCTAGTGCACGAGATAAAAATCCTTTTTCAAGCAGTGTTACATTTCTTGGAGTGTTAGCAGATATAATTCAAATTCGTTATGTCAATGACATGACTTTTATGTTGTTCAAGTGTGATTGGGTTGATAATCAAATTGGAAAGAAGTGTGATGAATTTGACTTCACGATGGTTAATTTTAATCATCTATTATATAAAGATAATCATGTGGATGATGAACCTTTCATTTTAGCAGAACAAGCTGAGCAAGTTTGTTATATTCAAGATCCAATGGATGAAGATTGGCATGTTGTGCTTAAAATGACAATGAGAGATACATATGATTTCAATTCCAAAAGTTCATCTAACGCAAACATGGTGCCACAAGTTAAGCTATATACACAACAAGAATTTGATGAAAGAGGTTATTTTCGTGAGGAAGATGTTCAATGGGTTAGGCAAGGAGTTGAAGGCACAACAATTATCATTAATAGAGAAGACAATGATGATGGGATGGATGATATTGATTGACTACTCTTTTGGGCATGCCCTTTTTTTTTTTTGTTCTGTCATTTTGTATCTTATTTTGGTTTTGCAGGGCATTTGTCATATATCCCCCTCGAATGGGTGTAACAACAATTTTTTATGAATGAAGTATATAGTTTGTTCTTTTTTGTCTTTCTTAAATGGATTGTGATTTTTTTATATGCATATGTTTCATATTATGATATATACGAAATGATGTTAACATGGTTTTCTATTTTTGTTTTTTTGTAGGTAACTATGCCAACAAAGAGACATCGAGACATCTCAATGGAGAGTATAATACAACGGGAAGTAGAATCTCGACGACAATCGACATCTTCCCAAACTCAGACAAATAACGGAGTGCAAGGTATGTGCATAACTAAGTTTGCTTTACTAATTAATATTTAAAGTTGTTTTCTCATTTGTTTATTTGTTTTTCAGATGATGGTGGTACATCAAAGGTTGTAAAAGGTCGTGGATCAGCTCGCACTATTCGTGAGTGGGGAATAGGGCAAAGGTTACATGTAGAGTTTAACTCTCAGTGGCAACCAATAAATGCAAACAAAGATAAATTAACCTCCTAACTTGGAATCATAGCAAAGAATGGCAACATGACTCCACTGACTTGTCCGCGATGGCAAAACATGCCACAACATCTTTTAGATGACATTTGGAAAGAAGTAAAGGTGAGTAATTTATATGAAATTCTTGGGCTATAACATATTTTTTTGTATCTATATTAATCTATTATGATTTGTGATTGTAGGATAATACAGATGTTCATGATGAGTATAGAGTTCATTGTCTAAAAGTAGTTGGGAATCTTTGGAGGGATTAGAAAGCTCGTGTCAAGAGAGAGTATTACAAGAAATTTGATACAGATGAGGCTCGGTTAGCTTTCACTCCTCCTAGAGTTAACCCGGACCAGTGGCCTATTCTTGTAGCTTATTGGGGGACGGGAGAAGCCAAAGTATATGTCTAACTCAATACATGATATATATACCCAAACAGTTATTTGTAAGTAGTTATAAATTTTGTAATACGTAAACTTTTGAAATTGTTTGTATTATAGGAAGTTACAGAGAAGAATAAGGTAAACCGTGCACAATAGGTTGCACTTCATCAAACAGGTCGTACGTCGTTTGCCCAGAAACGAGAAGAGGTAAGTTTTGCATAACTATGTATATGTCTTTATCTATATGCTATTTATTTATTAGTTATGAAGATGCTACTTCAATTGAGATATGAAGGAAGTGGTTGTCTTTCTATTATGTTACCATTGTTTTGCTAAGAAATGGGATGTGTTTATTTTTTATGATGTTTTTGGTAAGTAACTTCACTTTTTAAGTACTTGTACATCATGATAAAGCTTTATATTAGTTGTTTTCTTTTCTTTTTTTGGTTAGATGATAAGAAAGGGCAAACAAACTGGTCGTATTAGTGTCTTCATCAAAACCAGAACAAAAAGTAATGGGGAAATAGGTGATGATGAAAGTGCAGAAATAATTGTAAGTTCTCCAATTTTTTGAACCTATATATTCATCTACTATGTATGAATTTATTTTGCTTATTGTTTTATCTTCTTTAACTTGTTATTTGTTTTGATAATGTTGTAGAGTCAATTTAATGACTGTTTGTCTCAATTAACATAAGAGTAACAAACTCAACAAGTGAGAGAATAGGTATTTGGCAACGTAATGAGACCTGATCATCGTGGTTATGCTCGGACATATGATCATGGTCCATCTCCAATTGACATTCACGGATGCAACAGCTCATCTGATAATCAATTGAGTGAACAATTTAGTGTCTTACAACAAGCACACAACAATTTGAATGCCGCTCATAACAACTTGAAGAAAGAATACAACAACTTGAAGATGACGCATGCTGAAGTCCTTTCCTTTCTACAGGAGACGTTTCCAGAATTTGCACAGCGTCATGCAAATAGATCGGTATTCACATATTTCCATAAAAGTTAAAAGTTTCAGATGATTCATATTTTAACTTGTGTTTGGTATTCTTTTTTCTGAATAGGTTCCAGATGCTTCAAGTGGACACCAAAGTCGTTTTTAACTTGATAGTCATGGAACAAATAATATCACACGTGACACATCAAATGAGGAACATGAGCACGTATAAACAATCTTATTTGTTCCAAATTAAACAATCTTACACGTGACACATCAAATGAGGAATATTATCTAAGTTACAATTTTATTCTTGCACGTAAGTTCAAGTTTTGTGGTTTGCACTTATGTGGAGGTTGATGAACTATTAGAGATGTTTAACTATTTGCTTATTAGATGTTAAACTATGTGAATTATAATACAGTTACATTTGATTTGTTTATTACAATATGTTTAAAATCACTTAAATAAGATGCTTTCATATTTCGTTTGTTCTTATATTAATATTGAATGCACATAATTATTAAAATGTTATGTAATAATATTTTTTTAGGCATGTGAACTCAATTTGTGAACAGCAGGTATGGATTAATTTTAAAAAAAAAGTTGAAAAAAATAAAAAAGCTTTTTACGGCGGTTCCCAAACCGTCGCAAATAAATATCGTAGCAAACATATACGGCGGTCGCATGGTCGTCGCAAAAAAAGTTTTATACGGCAGTTTCGTTGTTCATCAAAAAAAGATTCCACGAAATTAATCTAGCTTTTGCTACATCCTTTTACGGCGGTTTTATGTTCATCGCAAAAAATGTTTTTACGACGGTTAAAATGTTCGTCGCAAAAAACGTATTTGCGGTGGTTTATAACCGCCATAAAAGGGTGTGGCAAAAGCAAAATTAATTTCGTAGAACCTTTTTATGATAAACAATAAAACCACCGTATAAAACTATTTACGGCGGACAAAAACCGCCGTAAAAATTTTTACTGTGGTTGCTTTTACGACGTACGGAAACCGTCGTAGAACCGTCGTAAAAAACCTTTTGCAACGGTTTTTGTCCACCGTAAATAATCTATTTTTTGTAGTGACAACATTAGTAAATACACTATAAGATCACCAATTAATGTTAAGGTCCAATTTTTATATTTGGATGCTGACATTTACTGTTGTACTTAATCTGATTGTAACAGTGTCTTATAATTCCTTTTTTTGGTGATTTTGGATAGTCATGAGACATGAGATTTCGTATAATCAATATGGTATGGTACAAACTTTTTACTAATTTGGGTTAGGACCTAAACAACATTTTAGATTTTGAGAATCCAGAAAGTTGTCGTCCACTTGTAAAACATAGGTAAATGAAATTTGATCACCAATGCAGCAATGCCTAGAGATAACAATGATATGAAAAACCCTTCTTAATTCTTATATATCCTAACCTTTGAGAAATTCTTATGCGGATTCATCGTTTAAAATTTTGTTTCAACGCCTACTCCTAACGTAAAGAATATCAATCACGAACCACCCTCATGCTCGTTTTTCCGCTGGTAAACAATAGGTGTGCATAGTATCCCCACCCACCCGAACCCGACATACCCACCATGGTATAGTGGAGGTAGGATAGGGTATAAGGAAAGAATGGGGTGTGCTATGGTAAAAATTTTGAAAAACCCCATAGTATGGTATGGTGGTCGGTTTTTTTAGAAAAACCCGAAAATACCATACCATACCATACCTCTTTTCAAAAATTAAAAATTATGTCACATATAATGATATGATTTGTTATGTATAACATGTATATGTGAGTGTTATATATCTTAATAGAGTATATAATGAAAAGGTTAGTAACATTAAACCCTAACCATGAAAAGTTTGAGGTAATTTTAATAATAATATTCATTTCTAACTTTCTTTTATCATTCTTTTTAAATTTTAATATATTTATTATCTTTCTAAGTGAATTATAATTTCTTTTTTTTCTTAAATTTATACTATATTGGAAGTTGAAACTTTGTAAGATTTAAAAGTTTGACTTGAAGATTGGGACTTTGTGGAAGGATTTAGATATACCTATTATTTGTGTTGTTATAAATATTTAATTGCTTGAGTATTTGTGTTGTTACGGAATATATAATTACTTGATATTTTTGTGTTGTTATAGATATGTTGTTACTTGATTATTTGTGTTGTTATGGAATATGTAGTTACTTTATTATTTGTATTGTTAAGGATATGTAATTGCTTGATTTTTTACATAGTATAAAATTTATGAATATAATATTAAACAATGTCAAAATAAGAACTCAAAGCATCAAAATCTTGAAAAAAAATATAAATAAAGCTTTAAAACGATTAAAAAAAGGTAAAACATTATCTCAATTTTGGTTAATTTGATCAACCAGCCGAAAATACCATACCATATCTGCCCCTACCCTTCCATGTCGAGATGTGGTAAGATATTGTATTCAATAATGGTATAGTATGATATAAAAATTTAAAATCTGATCTATGGAAGATAAAGGGATAGTATGACGTTTTCATACCATACCATATCTATGCACACCCTTAATTAAACATAACTTTGCCATCCATTCCAACACCAATTACGAAACTACCTTTAACCACAATTTTTAAAAGTCATATGCTTGAATAAAATAAATATTGATACCCCAGTAAAGACGTATAAATTGTTTCATGCACTACAAACAAAGTAAACTTATATAAATACCCCCATTATAAAAAAGGAAACCTGAATAAAAAAACTTACATCGTTAGGATAAATAAGGAAGTAAACAAAGTTAAAAATAAAGAATAGACAACAAAATTTCATTACCTTCTCCGTATCTTCATCTCTCTACGCTAGGGGTGGCAATTTGGGTCATGACACGCGAACACGACATGATTACGACACGAACACGATACACGATTAATAAATGAGTCGGATTCGTGTTGAAGGTGTTCAACACGCCAACCCGTTTAATGACACAAATAGTTAAACTTATTTTATCTATACTTAACATGTAAACTCAGTTAATGATATAAATTGTTACCTACTTACAATATATATATTATAAAACTGAAAATTTTATATTATAAATTATGATGATTTTAACAATATTTTATACGAACAATAGTTTATATTCTAAAAATAATTTTAATTGATATAAATATATAGAATATAATATATTATGTATAACTAGATTAAACAATTAAGTAAATTATGTAAATTAAATATGACACGATTATAACACGTGAGTAACACATTTAATAACCGTAACAGATCTGTATTTCATGTCTTGACACGAATAATTAAATGGATCGATACGAATAACACGAATTACCACCCCTACTCTGCGCATCACCTTCTTCTCTCTCTTGCTTTTCTAGTTATTTATTGATATTCTAACTAGTTCTTTATTGAGATTCTAAAAGGCAGGGTTAGGTGCCGAAACAAGCGTCAAGAGATGAATCCGCATGAACTTTCCCCAAAAGTTAAGGCTAGTTCGTGATATTTCCCGTAGCTTAGCGGTCAGATGAGAGCGGTTCAAAAATCTTGGAGTTGGGACAGAAAGTTTCTAAACCTTCCCAAGAATATGACGCTTGTGTTAAACCGACGAAAAATCACGACTGGCAGGAGCGAGAAAGGAAGAAAATAAAATCCGGCTTTGTGAAGGACCAGCAGCACGAGAGGCCTCAGACTCAGTCAAAGTCTTCCTCGTCTTCCTCCTCCGAGCCAAACCTTCTTCTCAACGGCACATCAAGAGACCGAGCCACCCACAATTCCCTCTTATAAACACCTCAAAACCATCCCAACAACTCGCCACTCAAAATGAAGCTCCTCAAACCTTCAGCTTCAGCTTTCTTATCATTATTCTTATTCTCTTTGCTTTTGCTTTTCACTGTATCTTCATCGATTACTCTAGGCTCCACTCTTTACGCGTCGAACTCCACGGGTTCCTGGCCTTCTCCCAACGCCACCTTCTCGCTGACTTTCGTCAAGGAAGGTGCTTCCTCTTTCTTCGCTGCCATCACATACGCTGGCGGAGTTGCGGTATGGAAAGCGGGCGGGGTAGCCGTTGACTCTTCTGGGTCGTTTCAGTTTCATCAGAGTGGAGCTCTCAGACTCATTAACGGTTCTGGTGCAACGGTTTGGGACTCTGGAACTGAGGATCGCAACGTTTCCTCAGCTTCTCTTGATGACACTGGAAATCTCGTGCTTTCGAATAGGAACTCTGAAGCAGTCTGGTCCTCGTTTGATCACCCGATTGATACTATTGTTCCTTCACAGAATTTTAGTAACGGTAAGGTTCTTCGATCTGGGGATTACTCTTTTACTCTTCTTAGATCAGGAAATCTTACATTGAGATGGAATAATAGCATAGTTTATTGGAATAGTAGTTTGAATTCATCAATAAATTCGAATTTGACTTCACCTGTTCTGAGGTTGCAGCCTATAGGGATTTTGTCTATAGTTGATCCTATGTTGTCCAGTGCGGTTATTGTGGCTTATAGTAGTGATTATGCTGAAGGGAGTGATATATTGCGGTTTTTAAGGTTGGATAGTGATGGGAATTTGAGAATTTATAGTTCTGCTAGAAGTAGTGGGACTGAGACTAGAAGGTGGGCAGCTGTTACTGATCAGTGTCAAGTTTTTGGGTATTGTGGAAATATGAGTATTTGTAGTTATAATGATACGAGTCCAGAACCGAATTGTGGGTGTCCGAGTCAGAATTTTGAGTTAGTTGATGCAAGTAATAGTAGAAAGGGGTGTAAAAGAAAAGTGGAGATTGAGGATTGTCCTGGGAGTGCTACAATGTTGGAATTACCGCATACAAAGTTCTTGACATTTCCACCTGAGTTAACTTCTCAGGTTTTCTTTGTAGGAATTTCAGCTTGTAGATTAAATTGTTTGGTTACTGGTTCTTGTGTTGCGTCCACTTCGTTGTCGGATGGAACAGGATTATGTTACTTGAAAACACCAGATTTTGTTAGTGGATATGAGAATCCAGCTCTCCCTAGTACTTCGTATGTTAAGGTATGTGGACCCGTCTCACCAAATCCTTCATTGTCTGCACAAGCTGCGGGAAAGAGCAATCGTTGGAAGTTGCACGTGTGGATTGTTGCGGTTGTGGTGTTGGCTACCCTTTTGATTCTAATTGCATTGGAGGGTGGTTTGTGGTACTGGTGTTGTAGAAATAGTCCAAAATTCGGGGGTTTGTCAGCCCAATATGCACTTCTTGAGTATGCATCTGGTGCACCTGTGCAGTTCTCGTATAAGGAGCTGCAACGCTCAACAAAGGGGTTTAAGGAGAAGCTTGGAGCAGGAGGATTTGGGGCTGTGTATAGAGGGGTTCTTGCTAATAAAACAGTTGTTGCTGTGAAGCAACTAGAGGGGATTGAGCAAGGTGAAAAACAGTTTAGGATGGAGGTCGCTACTATTAGTAGCACTCATCACTTGAATTTGGTGAGATTGGTTGGATTTTGTTCTGAGGGAAGGCATAGGCTTTTGGTATATGAGTTTATGAAAAATGGGTCTCTTGATAACTTCCTTTTCATTAACCAAGAGCAGTCAGGGAAATTGTTGACTTGGGAATATAGGTTTAACATTGCTCTTGGTACTGCTAGGGGAATCACATACCTTCATGAGGAGTGTCGAGACTGCATTGTTCACTGTGACATAAAGCCAGAAAACATCCTCCTAGATGAGAATTACAATGCCAAAGTGTCAGATTTTGGCCTTGCAAAGCTCATTAATCCAAAGGACCACAGATACCGGACCTTGACAAGTGTTAGAGGGACAAGAGGATATTTGGCACCAGAATGGTTGGCAAATCTTCCAATAACTTCTAAGTCTGATGTTTACAGTTATGGGATGGTCCTTTTGGAGATAGTGAGTGGGAGAAGGAATTTTGAAGTCTCACCAGAAACTAATCGAAAGAAGTTTTCTCTGTGGGCTTACGAAGAGTTTGAGAAGGGTAACATTGAACCGATCATAGACAAAAGGTTAGCCAGTGAAGATGTGAATATGGAGCAACTTATGAGGGCAATTCAAGTCAGCTTTTGGTGCATCCAGGAGCAACCATCTCAGAGACCAATGATGGGAAAAGTGGTGCAGATGCTAGAGGGAATTATGGAGATTGAGAGGCCACCAGCACCGAAGGCATTGACTGAAGGGTCTATGAGTGGAACCAGCATGAATATGAGCAGTAATTTCAGTGCACTCTCAACTGTTGCAGCTTCAGCACCAGCTCCCTCTTCTTCTTCGTCACTCCAAGCTGGAGTTTCACCTTTAGCTTCTGATAGGAATATCGAGAGAGCATCTTCATCCCTTTTACGATCATCGGTCCAAAACTGAAGCTCATTTGACAATCGGTTGGTTTTGTTTCTAGCATTTTGAATCTACATTCTTAGAAGAGTTCTTAGCCAAATGTTAAATATGATACCAATATGGAGTATCTATAGGATATCTATTTTTGCAAGGATGGTGGATTAGTATTACCATCATTTATTATTTGCCTGTCCAAGTTCTGTGTTGAGTTCATTCTTCAACTATGTATATAAGTATTATTAAATGCTAAAGTTCTCTATTTCCAAACTACTAACCTTGCTCATCTCAACTCTTTGTAGCTTTCCAGGGATAAGCGGCTTGATAGAATTTAACGTGAAAGCTAGAATAATTCAAGGATTTGCTGAATAGTAGGAAAATATTGAAGGGTATATATGTTTTTTTCCCATTTTTACATTCCAACCCTTTTTGGAATAGTCAGTTTTTAATTTTTAATGTAAAATGCATTTAATTCTTTATTACTTCTTTGGTTGGAAACTAAAGAGTAACTTTCCCCGAATTCTTTTTATTTTTTTAAATTAAGTTAATTAGAAGAAATTAAAATTACTTCTTTAAAAAATTTCTTTTTAAGCATTTTCTTCGAAATCTTGAAAATTACTTGAAATGCCCTTGTGTCATTACACAAATTATTTCCTAGTTTCTAGCTAATCTTACATTGTGAACCTCAATTTATGAAAGCAAACTTGTTTTATCATTACTATATTTATTTAAAGTAAGAGATTTTTTTTAATGCATATCTTTAAGACACGTTTTTAAATAATATGTTAAGAATAGTATTCTAACAAGTTGGGAATTTATCAAGAGGTAGAGTTTTTGACCTTCAATTGAAAAAAATCAAAATTATGATCAAACTTTTGAAGATAAATAGTTTCCAAAGTTTGGTGAAGCATCAATTTCAAATATGGTGAGATTGCAATAAATTCAATACATATCTAGAAGAGTACGACAAAGTCAAAGTACTAAAGCAACTTTCCAACCTCTATTGCCCTAAAAGAAAATCAAACATTTAAAATCTTATGTCCCTTGGGGAACAATTAATTAAACACGCTGAGGGTACGATTGATTTCATCACTGAACATGGATCTAAACACTTTTTGAAATTTAATTTAGACCACTTAAAAATATATTTGTTGATTTTTTTACATACAACTTTAAAAAAGTGATAAAAACATATTTGATTTTTAATATGACTTTTTTACCTTTGTAATAAGAGATGTAAAATATTTATATTATATTTATAACAATTCTTTAAAAATTAAATAATTAATAAAATTAAACCAAAATTATCATTTTTTACATTTAATGAAATTAAACCAAAATCATCCTTAGTTATATATTGATATTTATTAATTATATTTAGTAAAATTAAACCCAAATTATCAATAATTATATATTTAATATTTATTAATTACATTTAATAAAAGTAAACCAAAATTTAATTATCAATAATTTGCTTTACCTCCATGGACCCACAGAACTAGACTGGCATCACGTGGTTTGCTCCCACTTCATTTCCCTCTCTCTTCCTTTGCTTTACCTCCATGGGCTCACGGCTAGGTTTGGTTGGTTTTCACAAATTTATTATGTAAAAAAGGTATTAACGGTATTTTAATATATTCAGATGTTTAAAAAAAAGTAATATTTTTTCACTTTTTTGATTCGGACAAAAATATATGAAAATAAGTGATTAAAACTTAAAATAAACAAGATTATCACCCAATTCTATTCAGATTTAGACTTCAGTGAGTAAAACAAACAGCCACTAAGATTAGAAAGAGAAATAGATATTTAGGTTTCAAAACCAATGTTAAAAGTGTCACTATATAAACAATAAAATATGTTTATTATATTAAATTCAGATGACATGTCCCTGCGTAAGTGGAAACCGGGAATTCTAATTAAAACAAATGGATTTGGGCAATGCCAGCCTCAACCTTTGTGAGCCAACTATAAAATAAAATCACGTACATGTATAAAAATCTCACACTTTTGGGCGGCCTACATATATTTACTAAGAGTCAATTATTGTGGCTCTATAAGTTTCTTGAAGGGGAAAAGCTAGTAAAATCATATTCCTTAGGTTTCAATTTTCATAGTTTCTCGAAAGTCTCTTATTTTGCACCGGAGCTTTTCAAATACGCGTTTGTTTCAACTCTTTTTTAATTTGCAATATATATATATATATATATATATAAAAGGAAAGTACTCCAAATAACCCCTGAATTAGGACCTAATATTGACATAATTCTCATTTTTTATATAATATCATCAATAACCCTACCGTTAATTAATTTTAATTAAATTTAACACATAAAAAGTAAAAAAAAATAACTTAAATCATTTACTTAAGTAGTTTCATGTTTATTTTTTAAATAAAATAATCTTATAAAACTTTAGTTAAAAGAATCATAAACAATAAAATACATAAAGTAAATACATTAACTACCAACTAGACCTTCAAAACATACTATTCTTTTACGAATTTAGTTATTTGTATAAGATTGATTGGTGTTTTAGATTAATTTTAAAATTAATTTAAAATAGTTTTGTTTTAGGGTTTTAGACTTTTTTAAGGGCTATTATAATTTTTTATATATTATTTACTTTAATGATAAGAAATTTTGTTTTAGTTTTCAGTTTTATTTAGTTAGTTTAATTAATTTTAGAGAAAATTCAAAAAATGACCCAAATTATGAGGTCTTTTAACACACTCTCTAAATATTTGCATGCCATGACCCTTTTGATTGCAAAATGACCTTTATATCCTTAACAATTCAACTAATTCATTTCCATTTCCTTTCCTTCATAACTAATACCCATCATAAAATCTTCCCCATACCAAATCCCTTCGATGATGCATATGTGATTCGACTTTCGTGGTAAGGTCATCGTGGGGGTTGGAAGAGCCCCTCTCATAGGGGATCGAGGGCAATGCCCCCCAAAAAAAGGGTAGAACATAATAGAGGTATATGATTTATTGTGTTTTTAAAGTTATTTATGATTGTATATTGTTTTTGGAGTGTTTGATAAATTATTTGAAGCTTAAGATGTGCAAAAATGGTGGTTTTAAAGTCAATGGATGAAAGTAGATGATGACAAGTGTCGATCTGGTTTCATGCTTGACACTCGATAAGCTTAGATGAACATATGTCGATTGTCGAATTCAATGTAACTGACACTTGATGACAAAGGTTGTCGCGTGTCAGTTACAAGCAATCTGACACTCAATACTTGGTTTTACTGTCTGATTATGTGCTCGATGCTCGACATAATGTCTCGAGTTCTGCCAACCATGTAAATCCGACAGTATCCGACACCTCTTTCACTATCGAATGGTGTCCGACAATTTGTTCAACACTCGACAATGACGAAAAGCATTGTCGAGTTGTCTTCTTCCTCATCAAAGAACCCAGATTTTATCTAAAAAATTCTAGTTTTTTTTTTCATTGAACTACTCATATCACTTCAACATAGCTCAATTCATTTTTTCTAAGCTAACATCATGTTTTTTAGACACCAAATATGTAACAAACCGTGTATAAAATACCATGTATTATATGTAAAATAGTGGTGTATAAAGAAAGATTTCATCCAAGAATGAAGACAAAAGAAAAAAAAGAGGTATTTAGGGCCCGTTTGGGAGTCTGAACTGGACTGGACTGGACTGAGATTGGGATTAGGATTGGGATTTGGATTGGACTGGACTAGAGCATATATAGTGTTATCTTTTGTTTGGTGCAACAGGGACTGGACTATTTGTAATCATGTTCTATGTTTGGTGTAATTTGGGACTGGATTATGTTATTGAATGAATTTATATTCAAATAATAAAACTTTTATTATTGACAACTTAAATTTTTTTTCTTTTACTTTATTATATGTAAAAAAATTATACAAATAAAATAAAACACATACAAACTCAATTTTTAAAATATAAATTTAAAACAAAATATATTTATATCTACTTTAAAAATATATAAATAAAAAAATAAACAAGTTTATGTGAGAATTTTTCACTTAAAATTTTCAACGATAGGAACTTGTTTATTTAGTTAACATTTCACTAGGATAATAACAATTCAACCTGTCAGCTATCATTAACATAATTAAAATCCAAAAATATATATATAATGACTCAAAATTCGTAAGAATTTTTCCATCAAATGTCATATGATAGCCAATAATATATGATTGTATCAAGTACAATAATATATTCAAGTATTACTTGGTACACTAACTGTAACAACCAAGTAATAGGAAACCAAATTTTGGTTAGTCACATACAAAAGAACAAAAAGCATAATCATTAGTGATTACATACACCATCCATCCATAAGGTCTATCCCTATAATGGGATTCAAAAACATAAAACTAACCTATGGTTAGTTACCAAAAAAAAAAAAAAGATGTCATTGCCTTCATCTTTTGACTTTGTTAATCCCCCATGTACAAGTTATTATACCACAAAAAGGATGCTGCCACACACAGATTTTCAGTCATCATATATACCTAGAAGGAGTGATTCAACAAACTCCATCCTCTCTTGATCATGTTCCAATGTATTGAAAATTTCAGCATATTCTAATCGTTTCCAAAGAATCCTCAATATGCGAACTCTTTGATGAAGAGAAATGCCCATTTTAATCAAAATATCAGCTATGATTTTAAAATCTTTGGTATTTTCCTTTGCCAATTGTTCAAGAAGTTTATTCATATTTTCATTTGATTTCTCCATCACATCTTGAAGCACCTTAGTAAATTTCTCTAAACTTCCAACAAGTATCAGAAGATTTTACCCTTTTTCTCTTAGAGGTGTTTGATTGAACCTGACTTGCATTTTGGGTGCTTTGGGTTTGGTTTATGGACCTTGGAGATAAGGCATCATCTATGCCGAATGCATTGTCAATATTTTCTACATTTTCATTTGTTGCCATTTCAGTAGTGTCTCAGCTGCTTTTCCTGTTACACGATCATTTCCAAATATATGAGCCAGCCTCTCATATTAAGGAAATGGTTTACCTCGCCATCCCTCAGTAGCTTTACGATGCTACAATAAGAAGGAATATTTATAATAAGTTATTATAAAAATAAATGAAAACACATGATATAGAAACTTTGCTTTTATACTTGCACATAAGATTGCCACGCCTCATCACTATCAATATCAATTTGCACATATTTTTTCTCATGATTCCAACCAAAACCACTAGTGTTGAGCATATCAAATATTACTCCATAAGTTTTCTTCCATTTCTTCATTTTAGATTCAATATGGAGGCTAGCCCTCAATCCAGCATTAGGAAGAACTTGAGCTAATTTTTGCTCTATAGTTTTTAAATAACCAGGTTTGAATTGACCATAATCAGCTAAACCCATAGTTGCCACTATTCCTTCCAATTCAACAAGCAAAGCTCCCTCTTCTTCATATGTCCATGTACGTCTTATTCCTTTCTTGTCATTTTCATTTACTTGAGAATCACCCCTCACATCCATACCTAAGCATAAAGAATTACATCTGTACATATCAATATAAGATATATTTATTCACAAATGGGTATTAAACATCAATGCTTAAAATTAATGTTTAACTATAACAAAAATATCACCATAACAGCATATAAGAAATCAAATATTATACTGCAACATTGAAATAAATTATTCAATTACAAGGAAATTATAAAATACATGTCATTACACAAACTCAAATACTAAGTAAACATATTTCCCCTCCACTCATTAAACATTTGTGATGCTAAATTATCCCTCCACTCAGTCCATTGATCAGATGAAGCAACTTCACTAACACTTTCATGATCACTAGTGGTTTCATTAGAAAACAAGTTATCTAACTGAAACTCCATAAGATCTATTGACATTTATGTCCTAATAAGGTTGTGTAAGAGACAACAAGTAGTTATTATTCGACATTGTGCTTTTATTGGATAAAAAGATGGACTTCGTAAGATTGCCCAACACATTTTTAGAAGTCCAAAACAACGTTCTATCACATTTCTTGCAGCTACATGCTTCATGTTGAAGTACTCTTGATAGTTGGCTAGTGTATATCCATCTCGCCATTCTGATAAATGATATCTTGTTCCTTTATATGGTGCAAGAAAGCCTTCACCATTTGTGTGTCCAGCATCCACAAGAAAATAACAACCTAACATTTACAAATGTAAAAAGAGGAATTTATACTCGAGCGTAATAAATTATATTAGTTAAATTTATTTGTTTATATTCTTTAAACATAAGCTTACCGGTAGGAACTTTTAACCCATTAGGCCTAGATATAGCATCTCGAAGTACTCTTGAATCCAAAGCTGAACCCTCCAATCCTGGAAATACAAAAGTGAATAACATGTCTCATGAACAAACTCCTAAAACGTTTGTCACAATTTCACCTTTTCTAGCTCTATATCTTGGCTTATCATGCTCAGGAGCATACACTCTGATATAAGTCCCATCTAATGCTCCTAAACAATTCTATACCAAAAAAAAAACATATATTCGTATATTAGGTTGAATCATGAAGGTTTAAAATATATACTAGAAACTAAATACATATAACATCTTAAGCTTTTGTACATCGTACCTTAAACCATTTCCATCTATTATCTGTACAATGCTCAAGCACATGCTCCGGCAACTTCAATAAAACATCTTGTAAACGTAAAACCCCATTTAGGACAGAATTAAAAACCTACTAATTGTCTCTCCAGATTGCTTAAAGTCATTATGAATTATTCGAATCTTTACATGATGGGCATGTATATGTAAGAACATACAAACTTGCTCCTCTACAGAAACTATACTATTCATGTTTAACCTCCCACCAGCACGAAGTAGTTCACATAATATCCCAAAAGTTTTTGTATCCATTCTTAGTTGATTCACACATTATGTCACCACTACCTATCATGTCGTCTAGAGCACTAATATGAGTTTGGTGCCAAACAAATGCCCGATTTTTAAGCACATATTTCTCGTGAAACCGTGTGACAATAGTATGCAAGAGGACAACGGTTGCCATACACATAGCCAATTTTTATATACACAACTCATTCGCAAGTTGGAACAACAGAATACATTTGTTATCCATATTTGATAATCAAAAGTCTCTAATTAATGACTAAATTATAATCATAAAAACAAATATATGAGTTATTAGTATTAAAAAAAAAGAAAATTACATAAAGATATGGGAGCAAAAAATGGGAAAATTTTATTTAAGATCCTAAGTGATTTAATTGACTACTACGTGGTTCTTACTCCAAGCAAAATGTGATCATTAATGACAAATCACACATCTCATTCACATTACTATAATTAGTTGCGTAAAAAGAGAGTCGTATCATTCCTTTTTTTCTTTATTTTTCATCGAAGCCATCGCCATCTTTGATGTTTACAAGCCCAACTTAGATTAGGGACAGCCCAAACCTAGTAGTCACATTTGTTAACGAAGAAACATTTGAGTAAGGAAGCAATTGTTCTTATATATAAATAGAATATAAATTTGCACATGGTGAATTTAATTTTAGATTCTGCGCCGTATACGCCACTCTTTTACAATCTATGGCAACTCACAAGAAACACATTAATAAAGTCACATCGATAAGAGGACTTCAAGTGTGGAAAATGGAAACCAAACTGAAAAAAAAAAAAAAAGGAAGAAAATTGGCTTAGAGTTGGAGGGCTTTCAATTCATTCCTTCCTTGACCCTGATGTCAGTAAGTCAATTCAATTCTCCAAACTAAGTATATGACAGTCAAATAAAATAATCAAAAGAAAGTTGGCAGATTTAGAGAGGTAGAAGAGAAGAGAAGGGAAGTCAGGATACTGTAGGTAGGTTTGGGAGTTAGTCTTTTGTAATGTGTTAATTTGAGGTTCTCATTTTACTTTACTGTCTAAAACTAAATAAATTATAGTCAATTTATAGCTCAATCCATTCTAGAGTGAGTACAAATTAATTATAATGGTTATCTTAATATGTTTTACTAGCCGTGAAACTTACACCATTCAACAACTTTTCATAGAATTTATATTTCATTGATTTGGCATTTAAGTTAATTACTCTTTCTGTTTAGTTTCTTGATCATAACTTCATTTTTTTTTAAATTATTATTGATAATGGAGCATTATGAATCTATGCAGGTCAAATTTTTTGTAGGGTTTGGAGATCTTTCGTGTTATGTAGTTAATTGTAGTTATATAAAATTTATATCAAATTTGTTGCCATGTCAAGCCTATATTTGAACTTTATGATATTAATATAATTTAATGTTTTTCATACACAATTTACATGACACATTTTCATCTTATTAATTAATTTTAATAAAAATCCAGTTAGAAAATTAGCTTCAAGTTATGAAATTTATATACATATATTTTGATACAAAATCAATAAAAACAAAACTATCCAGTTACATTTCATATTTTGATTCAAAATCAATTAAAATATATGTATTGATATTTTCTACTTACATAACAGAAGAATTAAAAAATGTGAAATCTAACTTTTTTTAACTAGCAACTAATGTATGCACTCCAAAAATTATTAATAAGCATCCATCAAAATGGCATTTCAATACTCAGCACTCAATTTCAGTCTTAAAGCATGATTCAAGTAAAAATTTTCAATTTTTTTTGCTCAAAATCAAAGAAATAATAAAAACCATTAATGGAGTCGTAAAAGAGAATGATAGATCTACTTACCTGAGACAAGTTTGTCAAGTAATAGAAATTATACAAGTAAAAATCTGAAATAAAATTGGAAAAAAATAAAGAAATTATTAAGATAATGAATATAATCTAGTAGGTGAAAGAAAATTGAGAAAAGAGAGAGAGAGAGAGAGAGAGAGAGAGAGTAAGATTTCTGATTATTTATCTGAGTTTTGGCCCAGACAGAAAATGCTTTTCTGGCTTAGAAGAAGTTGAGGAGAAGAAGGGAGAGAGAACCACCAAGCCGTCTGCCTTAATTTGTCCCCGTCCCAGGCTGTCCCATGGTGGAGAATGGGATTGAATAGTCCTTATAATTTAGTCTTATTTTACTGTTAAGACTATTAAGCCCAATTCACATAAATTACCAAACATGAGTCCAGGATAATTAATACTTATCTTTTGTCCAGTCCCATGCTAAGCCCACCTTCCAAACGGGCCTTTAAGGTTATTTCACGACCAAAAAGGTCATGACATGAAAACATTTGGAGAGTGGGTTACTTTTAAAATGGACCCCTTAATTTGGGTTATTTTTTTATATTTTTCCTTAATTTTACTTCATTTTTTAGTATTAAAATACTATATTTTAATCTATTTATTTTATTTTTATTATTTTAATTCATCCCCTCTTTCTTATTTATATATTAACTTCTTTATTCTTAATTTAACTTTTATTATGTATTTTTTTAGAATTTTTTTAATTTATTTTATTTAGAGATTTTATATTTGTTGTCTTTTAGTATAAGGTTACCAGTGAAAATTTTAGAACTCTTTAATTTAAATGCTAAACCAGTTATAAAATATTTAAATAATATTAAACATTATGACTTAAGAATATAATAGTTATTATATATATTTTTACTATGCCAAGAGACAAATTTAACAAAATTTAGTTTTAACAAGATTATTGATAATATTATATAAAATGTGAGTGTCATATCAATATTAAGACTTAGTTCAAGATTATTTATAATTTTTTTCTAATATATATATATATATATATATATATATATATATATATATATACACAGAAGTGGACCTAAGAAGGGATCTAAGGGGGCCTGGCCCCTTCTGAAACTTCAAAAATTTATTGTAGTCCCTTATTACTCACAGTTTACAATTACACCCTTTTTGAAAAATAGTTTTTAAATTGTTTTCCTTTCTTTCTTTTTTAAACTAGTACTCTATTAAACTTATATTTCTATAACTATATTATATATCATATTTATATTATTTCTTTCTCTTTATAATTTATATGTGTTAATTAGTGTAAAAATTAGTGAACTTCTTTTAGAATTAAAAATTATGATCGAGTCTTCTTATTATTTTTATGCATTTACAGCCTTTTTGAGTAAAATTTAATAGTTATTATAAATTAATTATTTTTGAGAAAAAAATCTGAAGAGATATTTAAAAAAAAAAATCTTTTTTAAGTTGACATCATCATATCTAAGAAAAATGTTAACAATTAAATATAAAGTTATTTTGAAATCAATGTAAAGGATTGTTTGCAAATTTCAAATGTATAACTCAAATTTTGAATTATAATGCTAATATAGGATTATAAATTAAAAAAAATTTCATACATGATAATGAAGTAATTATGCAACAGTTTTTAAATATAAATGCTTGTCAATGACAACTAATATGTATTTCTAAAATAAATTATAAAGTATTAATATTTTATAATTTGATTCTTTATATTATGATTTTTTAATTTTGAAAGATAAAATTTATTATGTCTTTTATATATCTATATCTATTCTTTATTTTAAACAATTTTTTATACTATTGAGGTTTTTTAACATTAATTTTAAAATAGTAAAAGTGTCTCCTCTAAGATAAAATTTTGGATCCGTCGCTATATATATATATATATATATATATATCAATGTCACAAACTAGTGTCGCTTCATTTTCATCAACGGAAAATAAATCGCTCCGAACAAAGGCTTAATTAAGTTGAGCAGTCGAGGCTTGTGAAATAGCCTTTTTGCCCCCACAGGTTTGAAACAACGTTAAAATTAACATAAAAGAATAACGTTGACCATAATTTGACTATATCCTATAGCAAAGCGTCAAAACTTCCCTTTTCTCAATAATAAAAACCAAAACAAATAATAAACAAAAATTTATTAAAAACATAAAAGAATTAAATTGTTATACAAACAATCAAATTATCCTAAACTTGAACCAATTCCCACATCTTCACCCCCAGCACCGCTAACACCAGAAGCACCACCACTAGAATCTCCTCCACCAAAACATCCAATGAGGCACTCAAACAAACATGGTATTCATTCATCAGCTTCTCCAAACTCTTCAAGGCAAAAAAAATTTTCACCTTTGTGGAAATTCCCTTTATACACTGCCCTCAAAGAATCCCTGCCAGCTATTCTTCGAATCCTTTGGTTGCCTTCTTAAGCTCAATGTAAGAAAAAGGTCGCAAAGTGAGATCACAGTCAAGCCAAATTTTCTAATTTTCAACATCCATTTGTACTTTGAAACTCGGTACTTAAAAAAGAAAAAGCCAGAGATTCCAAGGGAAAAACAGGAGCATGTGAGGAAGCCTATAGCATGACTAGAATTAGTATTATTTTTAGTGACCTATCATCAAGCATGGCCATCCAAAACCGAATAGCTCAGTCACAAACAAAATCACACACTTTCTAAGCCAAACAACCATTATTTTTCTCTACATCCAATCATCAATTTGCAGACAAATTAACGCCAAAAACCCACAAAATCAAAACAACACAAAAACCAATTGAACCCACCAGCGGTAGTAAGGATCAACACACAAAAATCAAAAATCAATTGGAACATAAAAACCAATTGAACCTAGCAGCGGCAGTGAGGATCAACCCACAAGAAACAAAAATAAAAAATCAATTGAAACACAAACCGAAATGCAAACCCCATCTCCAACAGAGATCCCAAACACTTCACCACACCCCTCACACTGGGCTTCGAATCCGCAATCCCCTTGCTCGGAAGTGAGGATGGAACGCATGGCGGCAGCTTTGCTGGGGAGCAGCAGAGGCAAGGAGGTGGCAGTGGAGAGAAGGAGAAGAGAGAGGAGGAGGAGGAGGAGAGAGAAACGGCAGGGGGAAATGTTAAAGGCTGAAGAAGAATTATTTTAAATTAGATTGAATAAGATTACAATTTTACCCTCAGTCATTAGCTCTTCCATTAACGGACAAACCTGAGGGGCCTAAAAGGCTCTTTCTCAAACCTCGACTCCTGAATTGATCAAGGCCTTAGTTCAGGGGACCAATTGATGTCCCTTGTATCAATAAGCGTTCATGGATAATTTCCCAAAAAACAAAAAATTATGTCTACAGAATTTAAAATGGGAATAATGAAGCCCCCCGAGGTATGCCTTACCCAGTAAAACACGAAGGTTCCAAAATAACCACAAAGTCCCATGACTAATGATTATGTACGCTAGATAGTAAAGATAAAATGAGATATGAATGGGTTTGATTTTGACATGCAAAAAATTTAATGATTATGCGGATGATTTTTTTTTTAATGTTTTATCTTAATGATGGCTCATTTTAGATGATGGAGATTGTAGTCCTTTTCTGATAATTATTCCAACTGAGATTTTTGTAAAATTTTGATCAGTAGAAATTGATTGTTGACTGTGATTTTCTTGTAATATTAGATTTGATTGTGAATTCGTTGTGGAAAATGGTTTCTTCAAAGTGGTGATCTCAATCTTCTTATAATATTAAATTGATCAATATTATAATATAAGGATTAAAATCAAAATTAGTTTTGTAATAAAAATTGATTAATTTTATGATTGTGTCTTAGGCTATTAGCCTCTTTCTCTTTTTATGTGGTGGGCCTGCTGGTCCAGCAAGCCTCTTTCATATGGGTCAAGACAATAAGATTTCGTACTGGCCCATGTTCCAGGGCCCAAGATTTTACTAAGAAACCAAGAAAGGGTGGGCCTCGTTGGATAGGGGCTTAATCAATAATGAATAAAATATACAAAAGAGAGATAGTACAAAAACAAATTATAGGGCAATTGTCTCGTTAGTCATTATGGGCTTTGACTGATGCAAAACATGTCGAACAAGGTACTTCAATGCTTTTCAACTCCTCTCGAAGAGTATTTCTGTACTTCAAACTAGATTTGGTTAAGCAAAATAAATAGATAAACAAATCAGCTAAAAAAATAAAAATGGCCCTCTGAATTTGGTTAATTTTAATTTTCTGATTTGATTTCCTAGATCATTAAATATTAGGGCATACTATTCAAATATATAATTCTTTCTATATCTGGAAAAAAAATCATTTTTCAATTTGAAACTAAAATGTAATAGAAAACATGTACAAAATCCAGTTAACAACAATGCGTTACGGTGGGTTGGTACTTGGCAGAAATTTCCTAAGATTTCGTAGTTACATGTGTGACTCCACAAACACGGGATGCTACATTTTATGTTGTATATTTATAGTAAAGAGCACTCAAATTCTTAACATGTCATCTTATTAAATATTAATGTTCGAATGCCAATTTTATATCAATTGATTCATCTCTTAGGATAAAAAATTTGGACATACATATATGTATGTATGTATATATGTATGTATTGATGATCGAGTTTAAAGTATTCACAATTCATTATTCTTGAACTAATTAAACAACTAAGAACAAATTCACAACAATCCATGTACACGATCATTGTTTGCAGTGACAATCTGTAGTGCTAATAAATTAGTTCCACAATAATCCCTTAAGTTAAATTATGATATATTAAAGTTTACAAATAGAATATATATCTTATAATGTAGGCATGAAGCCCTATTCATCTAATTAGGATATCAAATTTGAATACATTGTTGGAACAATATAACTTTTTGTAACATTAAATATGAATAATACAATTATAAAAGGATATAATTATCACAATTCACAATATTCTTAGGCAAGTTCACAAAATATATAATTAATGTTGGGAAATTGATGAACTTAAAAGTAGTTAATAATCTTAAAACTAATCTGTTACGTACAAATTGGAAAGTGCACTACTTGATCATTATGTTAAGTGATTCCACTAAAATCGAAACGCATTGGAGCAAAAAATTATCCTTACTAATTTTGTCTTCATATGGAGCTATATTTCGTTGATTTTGACACATTTTTTATATAATAATCAAAACCATCTAAGGCTTTTAAGTGCTTTTAACTAGGGTTAGCGGGAGTAATTATGCCACGAATACTGAGCTTTCATTTGCCAAGAACTCTCCACCATTATTAGTTATTACACACTTGATGCCAAAGAAAGTCGCTACTAGAGCTTGGCGCATATTTACAAAGATAGAAAAGGCACTTGTTAAAAAGTTTACATAATGATTAAGACGGCGAATTTCATGAGCTTAAAAGCACTCATTGTTCTTTAAAATAAAAATAAAAAATAAAAAAACCCTTATATTAGGAACAAATTGCACAGTGCATGCACTAAATGATATTATATTTATCGATTGGACTTGTACTTTTAGATGATAATATAATATTTGATATCAATTTGATAATACTATTGAAATAGTATCATAATAATCGTTATTTATGATAAAGGAAAAAACTCTAATATTAAATAATGCATTGGAGCACATATAAGAAAAGCAATTGAAGATGAGAAAATCATACCCTACTAACAATATATTGATTTAAAGATGAATTCCAATAGTTAAGACTTTAAAGTCTAATGATATCCTTTAAAAACAAAAAAGAAGAAGAAGAAGAAGAAGAAGCAGCAAAAACAATGGAATTGAGAGGGGAAACCTTGTTAATTAATAGAGTCGTCATAAAACAGCCTCTAAATGATATTAAAATCCTAGGTAACAATGACTAAAATGGAAAATAATAATAATAAAAATAAATAATTTCTACTTTTGGAAATTTTTGTTTACTTTATTACCTATTAGCATAATTAAAACTAAAAGCTAAACCAAAACTATTAAAAAAAATGGCTCCGAAGCAAACTCCTAGACAAAGTTACTAAGGAATTAATTACTAAATCTAACCCTCAAATTGCAAACTAAATCGAATTAATGGTTCAAAATTACACTACAAACCTAAACCAAACTGCGTAGCTAGTTGATCAGTTTGGTAGTCCACCCCTGTTGGGTGTGCAACCAAAGTCCCACATTGGCTAGACATGGGAAAAATCATGGGTATATAAATGTGAACAAGCATTCCATTGGTATGAAGCCTTTTGGGTAGAATCCAAAAACAAATCCATGAGGGCTTAGGCCCAAAGTGGACAATATCATATCAATGTGGAGTTTTGGGCTGTCCATGGAAACCCTACAAGTGGTATCAGAGCTCAGGCTCAGACTTAGCCAGGAGAATACGTGATAAAAATTCTCAGACCCAAACAAAAGGTGGTGGGCCCCCGGATCCGTGGTTGAGCTCTATTTGGAGACAAAGATAGAAGCAAGCTCTCGAGGTAGGAAGGCAGCCTCGATGAAGTAGGCAGATGGCTCTCGAGGTAGACAAAGGCCTCGATGAAGCATACAAATGAATAATCATTTGTGGGGAGGCTCGGGAAGAAAAAATGGTCCTTTGTTTGAGGGGGGATTGTTGGGTGTGCAACCAAAGTCCCACATTGGCTAGACATGGGAAAAATCATGGGTATATAAATATGAACAAGCATTCCATTGGTATGAGGCCTTTTGGGTAGAATCCAAAAACAAATCCATGAGGGCTTAGGCCCAAAGTGGACAATATCATACCAATGTGGAGTTTTGGGCTGTCCATGGAAACCCTACAACCCCTACTAGCCCTGGCCGTCCAACACCACCGTATATACAAATCGAGATGTAACCAACCAAAAACTAACAGCGAAGGAAAAGCCTCACCATGCCACCACCTGTCACTGCTATTGAACCTAAATCTATAGCCAAATCTTTGCTTTTCCATACCACCACAGCCTCATGTACCTTTGCCTTAAAAATATGAAGGGTCACCACCACCAAAGCACCACACATCCTAATGCATGCTCCACTAACATCATTAATTCTCGAAGCACCATACACATCAAACAACCAGGCAACAAATCAACCCATCGCCCACTACACACATCAAAGAAGAATGAAAATAACAGAAGAACACGGTCAAAACTAGGGTTCTTTTTTTTTTTTTTTTGCCCCCTTCAGATGAGGTTACTGAGTGGCAACTAATAATTACATGATATAGGATGTTGATTGTCTGGCTTGGATTACACGAGTTAATGTTGTTGTGCAGCTTGGGTTAGGTTTAGATTTAAGGTATGTGTGGTAAGCAAGACGAAAAAAGGGATGATAAAAATAAAGTTAAAATGTCCTTTCAATCTTCCATTAAAATTAAACTAAATGAAATCCATTAGTTGGATCTTGATGATTAAAAAATAACTGTAACTTCCAAGACTGTGGTGTTTGATATAAACATCAAAGTTGTTACATACTATATTAAGCCTAATCTGTGGGATAGTTTGTGATATTATCCCAAATAATATTATTGGAGTAGTATATATATGCTTTTTGTAATTTTTAACAACTAATATATTTATAATTAAACGACAATGTTAAACAAATTAAAGAAGATAATTATTTCAGTTCACATTCCAAGGTTAGAAGTTTACATAATATCAATTAACTTGGGGAGGGATTCATGAACTTAAAAAATGTTCTCAATATTTTTATTAAACTAAGCCGGTAGTTCAAACCCAAAATGCAATAAATGATCATTATGGCAAGTGATTCCACTAAAACTGATAAGCACTGGAGCATAAAAATTCTCCTTAATTCTATGTCTTTATGTGGAGTTAAAAATGTCCTTGATTTTGGACCTTTTTCTTATATAATTAATCAAAACCATTAAATAAGGCTTTTAAGTGCTTTAAACTCAGAATAGTGGGATCGATTATGCCATTAAACGAAGCTTTAATTTGACAAGAACTCTTATCATTAATTATTGCAAATTTGATGCCCATGGCACTGTCTGGCTGCATGCTTAGAATTGTAGAGTGTATTGGAAGTTACCATGCATGCCTGTCAAACTGAGAAGTATTAATCGTGTCATGAAGAGTTAAGTTTTATGCTTTTACAATAATTTTGTTATCAATTACATCTATTGAATTATCGAAATATAAAAAAAAAAATCTTAAAAACTCAGTTGTTGTGTAGTTATTATTAAAAAAATTAAATAAAATTAGCTTCTCGTTAGTTTAAATAATGAAAAAAAAATTGTCACTCCTTCTAATATAGTTTGTCAAACAAATTGCTCTTTGGTTAAAAATACTAGACATCGTTTCAAGCAAAGGAAAGATGAAATCTAACCACTTGGAATAAATTATAAGATTCTTATGTAAGACAAAAATTAGGAAATAATAATTTAAACAATTTGTTTCTATTTTAACAATGCAATTCATTACCTTATTATTTATATATATCTTCAAGAAAGGACTTGATAGCACGCCGAAGATGTAGAGCACGAGCGGCCTCCACCTCTGGCCACCACTTCCACTACCCACAAATTATTGCTACGCTATGATAGCAGGTGAAGAACCAATAATTCTTATACAAATTTAACAATTCTCACCGGTCATGTCCACTCACTTCACTGAAAAGGAAAAGCATTTATGCTATATATATAAACTGCTCTTCCATGTCTTCTTCGGGAGCTCAGTTAAAAAACCATATAGATACACAATTAATCACTTAATTGAAGGAAGCTATCTCTGAACGAGGGATTATGACATTTCAGTTGTAAGAAATTATGTAGAGATATTTGGATATCGAGTTGGTAGTTAATAAAAAATAAATCAGATATATAAAGAAACATCATATTTAGCATCAATTGCTCACATTTACGGATGAAAAGATCATTCCAGATTATAAATTTACAAGTGTACTAGAGATAACACATCAAATATGGGTTATTCTTTGTCGTTGATATCCTCGTTTCACTGGCTCAATCTAGTGTTTTCTGTCTCTTCACACCCACCTTCGTACAAGAGTGTGTATCTTCATTAAACCTTTATATCTAGTCCCTCTCTAATTGATTTTCAATTCCTATATTTATAGGGTGGAGTTGTTCTATTCTTAGTAGGAGTAGACCTCTTATTTATTTAGTAACTCTAATTTTCCTACAGCTTCTACTTTTCCTATTGTGTTGGGTTAATTAATTTGAAGCATTTAGGTTATATAAATCATTCTGCTTGATTCATTTTTGTGTGTTTTGTTTCGATCTTTAGAGAAATTTACAGAGGAGATTCGTAGAAAATTAGAAGAGCAATTTAATTACTCTATGTTCTAAATAAGGTGTTTACAGAAATATGAATATGTTTAATTATTTTACAGAAAATCTCTCCTATATTAATCATAAGTTTATTTTTTGTTTTATATGTGATTTCTTTGTATGAATAATATCATTTGGGAAGCAACTATATTTTTTTTTACCAATTCTTAAGTTTTTGGACTTCTTATCATCCAAACCCCATCTAGTTATAACAGTCAAATTCCACACTATTGGAAGTTAATTAATAGAAAACTACAAAACAGATTTCTACAAAATAAAAAAACAAAAATAAAAAAGCAATTTTTTCCTTCCATAAAAAGTAGTTGCAGAATACGAATAATTTGGAAAATTAAAGAATGTAAACATAGAATCTGACATAAAGAGGATAAAATCTTGCTTCTAGACATATTAATAATTTTTATATCACGCTCTCATAATTTTAGGTCAAAGTCTTGAAACTACTAGTCATTATATGGTCAATAAGGTTGCGGAATCAACATCAGCAAAATAATAGTTGAGTTTATTTAAGTTTTTCTTTTTCAAAAGTTTAATTAGTTATAGGCATAAATGTTAGAGCTTAAACGCTAGAAGAATCAGAGATCATGTATAATGTATGAATATAACGATTATATTAATTGCACACTTATCTTTAATTTCTTTTGTTTTCTACTATATTATATTCCATATCTCCGATATGTTTACTTTAAAGTTGCTTTACTTTCTTTACTCCCTGTTTGGTCATGACAAAGGGAATATATACAAACCATAGGTTAATTTATAATATTCAATAATCTGATAATATTATCAAACTAATTATTAATAACAGCAACAATAACAATTATAATAAATATTATATGACATAATGTCCCTTTGTCAAACAGGAAGGACTATAATTTTTTATATTGAAAACAATCATGAAAAGAAAATTAATAAAGAATATATTATAATCAAAGCACCGATGTGATGGGCAAAGCATGTAACTAATTGATTAAATTAATTAAGCGTATGTAGCTAGCCATTAGCCTGATCGTATGAGTATAAACATTCATACAACATAAATTTTATAACATGACGTGACAGCATAAATGATAAAATCTTATTAGAAATATAATTTTCCTCATCTATTTTTGTTTTTTCCTCTCCCAGTGGATTTTGACCACGTAAATTGTCACATCATATTGTAGAATATATGTTATATAAATATTGTAAGTCTAGCATTACTTTAAACATAAATGCATTAACATAATTAATTTTGTTTTCTGTGAAGATTATTATTTTAATGTATCAGTACTTTACATATAGTAATTAAGATTTTGATTATTTAATAGGGTTTTTTAATCCGTTTAATTATGTTGTGATCTCGACAATGAGGATAAAGTTATCTGTTCTTTTGGTTCTTTTCATGCACTAATATCCTGTAATCCACTTATAATTAGCATAAGTTCCACTCCATACCTAACTAATAATTCATCATCACTTTTTTTAGAATGTGATTTACTTTACTAGTTGATTACTTCTCCAAAATTGTTGTATTACAAACTTTTTAAATATTTATTATGCGTTGGTCTTATTGTCAATGTCATTTATAAATTTAAAGTTAATCGATTTCAACCTTCTATATAAGTTGATGGGAGAGAAGAATGCCAAAAAGAAATTCATGATCATAATATTAATTATCTACATTATACTGATTTAACATAAATTCTCAAAAATTTAAGTTGAAAAATTCCAATCATTCTTATTGATATGTAAAATAAGAATAATGCTATACTTATAAAATCTATATATAAAGTTTATATATTAAGTTGACGTGATATCACTCATTCAATGACGCATGACTTATCAATATTTATTACATTAATTTTACTGTTTATATTCATCATTTACTTGATATCACAGCAACTTTGTAAACAAACATTGTACATAGAAATATAGCATTATTGGTGAAATAAATAACATAAATATTAATGTTTAATAATATTACCCGACAAGAATATCATCCAGAGACCTATTGTTTATATAAATATGTAAACTTGGCTTAGGCAAGGGAGCTATATATTCTCTTTGTCGCGCCAAACAGACCGTAAGTATTAAAGCCACTTTGGCGATAATGTTATAACCCCTAGATATGGGCTAAGCATCATCATCTCACCCCTCTAGATCAGAAAGTAATATAAAGATCCCCGGTTTTCAAATCAGTAATATAAATATCCCTCCCTAGTTTCAAATTGTTATTTGAAACCTATAGGTGGTGTGGGGGTAATTTAGTCCTCTCACGGATTGAATATTAGAATGTTAAAAAAATTTTGACAAAATTTGATAAAAATGAAAAATTATGAATTTCCTTTTTCTTTTAATCTTTCCTTTTTTTTTCTTCGTGTAGAAAACTTCTATCCTTCAATTCATACACATGTTGATTTCCTTTCTACTGTAATTTCATTATTCCTTCTATCCTTCTCTTTTCTTTAAATTTTCGTCTCAAAACCAAATCACCTGCATCAATGAAATCTTATTGTTAGCCAAATAACCCTCCAATCTCCAACAATTTGCCAACATTATGTAACCTTCAACACCCCTTATCTTCTCTCAAAATCTCTCTTAGTGATTAAAATTTTTGCATTTTTATTTATTTTTGTGGTTAGGCTAAGTGATAGAGTTAAGATGGGGGAAGGGATGGTTTTGCTATGTGGAAACGGTGTGATGTTGAACTAAGTTTGTTGATATCGTTGTCTCTCTGCGTTAGACCAGTATTTAGTAGTTGATTTAGGGTGAAACCTTTTTTTATTAAGGTAAAATTCACTTATTTATTCTTCTAAATAATAATACCTATCACAGTGTATTTTTTAGTAAAACCAATGAGGGTAAATATATCTTCAATAAAATATTAGGTATCCAATGTAGCTTATCTAATAGTCCAATATAAGGGCTTTTATGTTACTTTTTCATCTTGAGAGGTAAGTAAATTTGCCCATACCGGGGGTGGCAATGCATTTATGCGGCGACTTTAAAGAAAACAAATCAGACATCTATAATACAGGAAGTCGAATATATGTACAACATAACAAAAAAAAAAGTAAATAAAAAATAATTAACAATTATTGTTTAATTATTAAAAAAATATAAAAATAATCAACAAATGTGGCGCCTATAATTGGCGGTGAACTGAAAATAATTAAGCTAAAGGCCCAAAATTTGGAGTCGCACTTCACCACCCCACCACACTCCCCCGCAAAACCAAGCTTTCCAGCCGCACAAACCACCCTCTGAAACAGCTACCTCACCTGAAACTGCCCATTTACAGTTGGTTTCCGGGCTCCAATATTTCACCACAGATTTGTAGCAGACAGGGAGACAGCTGCAGTCCACCCTCTCCTCCCCTCCAACAGGTTTTTATTTTATTTTGTTTTGTTTTTGTTCTGCTTTTAGTGCTTTTATTTATTTATTTATTTTTATATAATAGCAATGAATCTTCTCTTTACATATACACAAATCTCTCAATAGGTCGCTTGCATGAATCCATGGAGTTGGTTTTGTAATCGCTTTCATGATCTGATTGTGATGTGACTTGAGCCAACAAAACTAATGAAACTAATCAAACATAAAACAATCAATCTATTGAGAGTCCCTTCTGCTCTGCTTCTTCTTTCTGATCAAAATCTTTACATACATTTTTTTTATTTAATGTTGGTTTTCAGTTTGTTGTTGATCTTATTTAGAACGGAGAAAGAGAAATATAATGTCCCCGCTCACGGGCCAGTGAGGGCAATTGCCCCCTTTTAATTTAAAAGTTCTACTAAATTAATTATTCATGAGCCTGCTATAAATTACGTTTACAGCCATGAAATCAATTTGTAATCCACTAGTTACTTTACTATTCTGCTTTATTTTATTTTATTTTATTCTTTTATTTACTCCACTTATTAAATTCCCCGATTAAATTTAATTTTAACCAAATTCTAATAATTGTACAAACTTTTCTAAAAGCTACATAAACTCCTCCACAGCTCTACGATGTCATTCTCAGAATCTCATTCTTTAACCTTCAAAATTCTCTAGAATCAATCCGTGAAGTTCTACTTAAACTTTCTGTCAATTTCTTCCTCTCTCAAGCAAACCACAAACTCTCTAAAGTTGCAAATTCCTATTTTGTTTCTATTTATGATCTATAAAAATAATTGAAATTTGATTTTTGAAATTTGATTAAATAGATAATTTGTGGAATGTGAATGTAGGTAGATAAGATTTTATATGAAAATTACAAAAATGATATAACAATATAAAAATGGTGTTGATTTTTACATGACAAGCAATGGGTTTTCTTTTTAAGAAATAGTATTTTAATTGGAGAAAAATTATTTAGATAAATATATAAAAAATCTAATAAAACTATATTTATATAAATAAATTAAAATAAACTATGTATTAATACCAAAATGATATATGTTTCATATACCTACAAATATGGATTTCATTGTCTCGTATTAAGGTGTTTAATCACACGAGGTCGAGAGAAATTGGATCTCAAGATCTTCCTGGGCCTTCTTCGGGGAAAATATGGCTTTTATCATGATTAAAAAAATTCAAATATATCATTTCTAGAGTAAAATATTATTAATATTATGTTATTATCAAATTATAGTTGTAAGTACAAGGATACAAATGAAATAAAAATTTTATCTACCATTCGAATAAATTCGAGTTAAATTTGATTAAGCAGTTTTCATTTTTTATATTAAGAGACTTAATATTATTAGAGGTTTAAATATTAATATTAAATTTATATATACAAACTTAAGCTTTTAGGAAAGTAGCAAATTTAATATGGTGTAAAAGTCATATTAACCCAATGATACCTACAAGTGGAAACTTTTAAGATATTGGCACACTTAACAAATCTAAGTGTTAATTTTTTAAAACAAATAAAAAAATATTACTTCAAATTTATTATATTTAGATTTTAGAGTTAAAGTCAAGTTTTTTGTTTTGCTAAAATACTATATATATATATATATATATATATATATATATATATATATATATATTATAAGAAATCAAGAGAAATAACAAAATCTGAGAGTCAGTATTGAAAATTAGATATAATTTTTTGAATTGCCTAACTAATTTGTCAGCTCATTGGCCTATAAAGGCTCTTATGGGCTAACGGTCCATCACTCACGAGTCGAACCATTGACCAATTGGTTAGCCAATTAAAAAGAGTTAGGGTTTGGATATTTCATAAACACCCTCTAATTTTGTTAATTTCACACTTAACCATGTATTGTTAACCAAGAAGATTGTACTGCTTTTCTCGTAATTTACAAGTTTTATATCTCGAAGTCACCTAAAACTCTAATTAAAACCTAAGCAAGTTTGTAAATTTAACTTTTAACTCAATGATCAAATTTGGTAAACTAAAGGTACATTGATCGAGGTGAAAAGAGGAAAAAGGCCAAAAAAAAAAAAAGCACAAAGACACAAAGACACAAAACAAAAAACACAGATCCAATAAAAAAAAAAAATGACGAAGTAGTCAAAGACTAGTCCAACACCCTAGGTCCCAAACCACCCTTATAGTTTCCCCTACCTTTCCTCTCCTCTCTCTCTCACTCTTATTTTCTGCTCTAGCTAGCTCTAAGCTTTTGGCACAAACTTAACCAAGACTTGATAAACAATAGACATTTAGCAAGATTGGCTTTGTACAAAATTAAATTTCATTTTTAAAAGAATTAAATTTCTCTTCTTATGTAACTAACTTCTTTTGTGTAACTACTGTTATGCCATTGTTTGATTAAAACTTTGTTGCAGGTTACATGTCATCTTAGAAGACTCACTCCAAAGCCATTTCTTACATAACTACCCTAGACTTAGATATGCCCGATAACAAGGACCCAGATTTCACTTCTCACAAACTCCCTATTTTTTCTCAGGTAAATTTAGAAACCAAAACAAAATACTGTTTTTGTTTTTTGTTTTGTTTTGTTAATGTGTGTTTGTGTTTTATTTTATTTTATATTAATTTTTTGGTTGAGCAGGTGATGGAGGAGCTAAAAGAGCTATGGGGTATGGCTTTGCCCATAACAGCAATGAACTGGTTGGTGTTCATAAGAGCAGTTGTATCAGTATTATTCTTAGGCAGACTTGGAAGCTTAGAGCTAGCTGGAGGAGCACTTTCCATTGGGTTCACTAATATCACAGGTTACTCTGTTCTTGTGGGTCTTGCTTCTGGCCTTGAGCCAGTTTGCAGCCAAGCTTATGGTAGCAAAAATTGGGAACTTCTATCACTCTCTCTTCAAAGGATGATCATCATACTTTTCCTAGCAATCATACCCATTAGCCTCTTGTGGATCAATCTTGAAATTATCATGGTTTTCATGGGCCAAGATAAGGATATCACGGCAATGGCTGCAATTTATACAATATATTCATTACCTGATCTATTGACAAACACTTTATTACAACCCTTGAGAGTGTTCTTAAGATCACAACAGGTGACGAAGCCGATGATGTGGTGTTCACTAGTAGCTGTAGTGTTTCACGTGCCATTAAACTATGTGTTGGTAATCAAAATGGGGTTGGGGGTCCCAGGGGTGGCGATGGCATCGGTGGTTTGTAACTTGAACATGGTGGTGTTGATGGTGGGGTATGTCTGGATGAGTGGACGCTGGGACATGAGATGGACAGTTGGGATTGGAGATTTATGTGGTGGGATTGGCCCACTATTGAGGTTGGCAGTGCCGAGTTGCCTTGGAATTTGTTTGGAGTGGTGGTGGTACGAGATAGTGATCGTTATGGCTGGCTACTTGGAGAATCCTAAACTGGCTGTGGCCGCTACTGGAATCTTGATTCAGACCACTAGCATGATGTACACTATCCCTATGGCTCTTGCTGGCTGTGTCTCTGCTCGGGTATGTTCAACTTCTATATGTTATGCTTTATCATTTGTATTGCATATTAATCCTTATGCTCTCTTGTAGGAGCAATAATAATTAAGTTTTAGATTCTAAATACAATATGTTGGTAGGATAATTTGTTTCATATGGGTTCACTCTTATCCTTTAGATAGTTGAAATCTTTTATCGATTTGGATCTCATAAACCAAATCAATATGGTAGCAGTGAGGATGAGTGTAATGGCCATTTCACTTACAAGCTTATCTTATCTTAATGCAGGTTGGAAATGAGCTCGGTGCTTGTAAGCCTTACAAAGCCAAACTAGCAGCCATGGTTGCCTTGGCTTGTGCTTTCTTCATAGGCATCATCAACGTAGCATGGACGGTAATTTTGAGAGACAGGTGGGCTGGTTTGTTCACAAATGATGATCTAGTCAAAGCGTTGGTTGCCTCAGTTCTACCAATTATTGGACTTTGTGAGCTGGGTAACTGCCCACAAACAACTGGTTGTGGTATCCTACGTGGTACAGCCCGGCCCGTTATCGGAGCACGAATCAACCTGGGTTCATTTTACTTTGTGGGAACTCCTGTGGCAGTTGGTCTGGCCTTTGGACTCAATGTTGGGTTTAGTGGGCTATGGTTTGGTCTCTTGTCAGCACAAATGGCTTGTGTTGTTTCCATTCTATATGTTGTTTTGGTACGTACAGATTGGGAAGGCGAGGCAATGAAGGCGAAGAAGCTAACGAGCTTGGAACTTAGTTCATCATGCAATGGGGTTAGAGAAAAGGATGACGTAGAGAGTAAAGGTTTGTTGGATGATATTTCGTAGAAAGAAATTGTTATGATGTGGGTTGTTATTAGATGTTGAGTAATCATTGGATTAGTTTAAATTGTCACGATATACTTAAATTTAAAGTAATCCAATGATTAATATGAATCCAGTATCATCAGTAGATCAATACTATAATCATGATAAAACCTTTGTAAAGAGAGAGAGAAGTTGATGTGGGGTAAAGGTGATTATGCAATATATGAATGGTGCTTAGCTTTATGAACTTTTTGTTTTTGTTGTCTAGCTGCTTTTTGGGGGGAATTTGAGTTGTACTTGAACTTTAGTGTTATCTTCACGGAAGAAAAAAAAAAAATTCTTGCATTTTGTCATAGAGATCCTCTTCTTGGGGTTTGAAAAGAAGCTACTCTTCTTCTAATTAACAAGATGCTATATTTATGCCATTGTAAGTTGCTTTGCTTTTTTGTGACACTTGATTCCGAATTAAGAGATTATATGCAAAATTTATTATGAACCTTCAAAGTCATTTCAAGATAGAAATTAGATCAAGATACTTGTTAGAAAAGAATTACATGAGTTTGAAAACGCATCTTAGTAGAATGACAATCTTGCCCTGCTGAGAATATTGGATCTTGCAAGCTCATTAAAAAATTAGGGAATTTTAAAGAACAACTTAAAGACGAGGATGAATGTACATCCCCAAAATTATTTCGTCTCAAGGACAGAGATGATATTACCTAACACGGGTTATGAAGAGGAAATGAAATAGAGGCTAGATAGCTAGCGGTTCATGAACAAAGAATTTCTGGAAATTCTGATATTCAATAATTTTTGTAATTCAAGTCTGATCTTTTTCATGTGTGCCTTGCCAATAAATAGTTTCCAGCAAATCTTGAAAACACAAAATTTCAAAGTTCTAAGCAAGCTTCGATACAACAAAACATAAATATAAAATATCAAAGTTCAAGACAAACATTAATACTAGTCAAACAAAACAACTGAACTCTGAGACTTTTTAATCCTATTTGGCACCAAAGATGATCTCCTTGCTACATTGCACTACATCATTCTCCCTAGGTGATGAAGAACTCGCCCACGAGTTTGTGCCCGAATCTCCATGGTACTTAAATCTTGAACATTGAAGGTTAGATAAGTATCGATATCTTCAGGAAGTTCAATCGAGTATGCATTGTCATTGATCTTCCAAAGATAGAAACGAAGAAATTTTTTATAAATCCAATATTTTTATTTTTAATTGAATTTAGGAATATGTGGTTGATTTTGAATTATTTTGAATTTTGAAAAGAATATGTGGTTAAGATTGAATGTAAATTGCATTGAAAAATGTGCAGTACAGAAAACAGGATTTGGATTCATAAAAGAGCATAGTATCTACTCCCAATTTTCGTGACACATCCATCCAATCACTCCAATAATGTGCAATGAACTCATGAAGCACCAACTTGTGAAGCACATATTGACAATCATATCTATCTTCAGTGAAGTTGATAAAAAATATCAATTTTCATAATCATCTATATTGATGTCGTTGCAATATTTTTCTTTAATCTTCGAGTCTTCAAGAATGGTTTCTTCATCAAATGCTGGTGGTGTATGATAATCATCAAATATGGGTGGATCACCATAATCATTTGGAGGAATATGAACTTGAAATAATAAGGATGAATATTTTTATTCATGATTGTAAAACAATTGTACATCAGTTTATATAGGGATGAATTCCCCAATCAAAGATCTAAATTAAAGCCTTAAAACAAGCTAATCATCCTAACATAATTTATGATCAAATCCTATTGATTTGATTACTCCTAAAATAATTTATCATCAAATCCTATTGATTTGATTACAACTAAGTAATCTTCTAACAAATGGTAAGGAGAATCAATCACATTAATTTACAAGATTTACTGTAATCTCAACACTTCCCCTCAAGTTGGTGCATAGATGTTGCACATGCCCAACTTGACCAGACCCTTTGTGAATACTTGAGTTGAAACTGCTTTGGTGAGAATATTAGCTATTTGATCTTCTGATCGAATCTTTGGCAACTCCTTCTCCAATTTCTCCTTAATGAAGAATCTGTCAACCTCTACATGCTTTGTTTGATCATGCTGAACTGGATTATAAGCTATATCACATGCTGCTTTATTATCATAATACAATTGAATTGGTTTATTTGATGAATATCCCAAATCCTGTAAGAGGAATTTTAACCACAATGCCTATATTCAGCTTCTGCACTTGACGGTGCAACAACATTCTGCTTCTTGCTCCTCCATGTGACAAGATTTCCACCTACAAAACTAAAGTTTCCAGAGATAGATCTCCTGTCGTCAATCGCTCTAACCCAATCTGCATCTGTATATACATCTATATTTTCTTTTCCTGTGTTTTTAGAGAATAAAATTTCCTTTCCAGGAGCTGATTTCAAATACCTTAAAATGCGCATGACCGCATTAATATGTTGCTCACCAGGATTATGCATAAATTGACTGACAATGCTTAATGTATAAGCAAGATTTGGTCTTGTATGTGCTAACTACATCAGTCTTCCAACAAGTCTCTGATATCTTTCTTTGTTAACTGGAACCTGATCATTTTCAACACATAATTTCAAGCCTTCTTCAACTAGTGTTTTAGCTGGTTTACATGTTGTCATGCCAGTTGCCTGTAATAGGTCTAAGGTATATTTCCTTTAGGATAGAAAAATACCTTTGATGGATCGAGACACTTCTATCCCAAGAAAATATTTCAAAGGACCAAGATTTTTCATTTCAAACTCCTTAGCCAAGTATTCCTGTAGAGCTCTCTTTTCCTCTGGATCATTTCTTGTAACCACCATGTCATCAATGTTAACAATAAAAGTAGTGATTTTTCCTTGTTGCTTTTTGAGAAACAAAGTGTGGTCTGAGTTGCTTTGGTGATAACCGAAGTCTGTCATAGACTTTGTAAATCGTCCAAACCATGCTCTTGGAGACTGCTTTAACCCGTGTAATGATTTTCTCAACCTGCAAACCTTTTGACTATGTCTTTCTGGTATCATGCATCCAGGTGGAATATCCATGTAGACTTCTTCAGATAATTCACCATGTAAAAATGCATTCTTTACATCGAATTATTGCAGAGGCCAATCCATATTTGCTGCTAGAGATAATAGGACCTGTACTGTGTTAATCTTAGCCACAGGTGCAAATGTCTCTATATAGTCAATTCCATAGGTTTGCGTATACCCTTTTGCCACCAATCTTGCTTTAAAACGCTCGATTGTTCCATCGGCCTTGTATTTTACTGTGTAAATCCACTGACATCCAACTGGTTTCTTTCCTGGTGGTAGATCAATAATTTCCCATGTTTCATTTTTTTGTAAGGATTTCATCTCCTCGTTCATAGCTGCCTTCCATCTAGGATCAGATAATGCTTCCTGCACACTATTAGGAATAGATACAGTAGATAATTGATTTACAAATGACAAATTTGGTTTAGACAGGAATTGGTTAGACACATAATGGCTCATGGGATATTTTACTTTACTAGAGAGATCAGACTCATAATTAAGTTTAGGAATACCTCTAGTAATACGATGGGGAAACTGTCTTTTAGCTGGCTCAGTTTCCACATTAAGAACATTCTCAGCAGCTGATTGGTATGGTATATTAGTAGAAGATGAAGCTGTGTCTGGACTTCTTGGGATTAAGGATCCGGACAAAGAATCACCATTTTCAATCTCTTGATGTTCATTACCACTTTAAACCGATGAAGAGTTACTAGTTTCAATTTCAGGATATTCCTTTCCACTCCAATCCAGTTCACCTCCTTCTTGGTCGTATGTATTCCCATCCAATTTACCTTTGTCTTGATCAGCTGAGTTTTTAGAGATGAAGTCGTAGTCTAAAGTCTGAATTTCCTCCTGATACTCCCCCTGAAGTTCAGACTTGGAAAAATGCATTGAGTGTTCATGGAAAACTACATCCATGATGACAAACATTCGTTGGGTAGGAGGATGATAACATCGATATCCCTTTTTGTGAGCAGTATAGCCAAGGAAAACACACCATAATGCCCGAGGAGTGAGTTTATGACGTTGATGCTTATGAAGATAGACAAAAACAACACACCCAAAAATATGAGGTAATAAGTTTGGAACAGTCGAAGCAATGACTGCCTTAGTAAGAGTGTGAAAAGGTGTCTGAAAACCAAGAGAGCTTGAAGGTACCTGATTGATTAAGTATGTTGTAGATGAAAGAGCTTCGCCCCAATAGGATAATGGCATATGAGCTCCTATTAACAATGCACGAACAACTTCCAAAAGATGTCTATTTTTTCTCTCGGCCACTCCACTCTGTTGAGGTGTATTAGAGCAGGTAGTTTGATGAATTATTCCATGTGTCTCCAAATACTTTTGAAGCTCAGAAGTTTGATATTCTCCACCATTGTCACTACGAAGAACCCGAATCTGTGCATTGTACTCAGTTTATGAAATTTCTGAAATAATAGATTCACTTCACCTTTGGATTTCATTAGGCATAACCAAGTCATCCTGGTACAATCATCAATAAATGTAACAAACCAACGAGAACCTCCTAAGGTGGTAACTTTTGATGGACCCCAAACATCAGAATGAATAATCACAAAAGGAATTAAACTTTTATTTAAGCTTCGTTGAAATGGAGCACGATGGCTCTTTGCAAGTTCACAAACCTCACATTGAAAACAAGAAATATTAACTTTTGCAAAAAGACTAAGAAATAACTTCTTTAAATAACCAAAAGAAGTATGCCCCAAACGTTTATGCCATATCCAAATTTCAGCGTTCTTCTTCTCCCCCTCAGATCCATCTATCATCAAAGCCTGGTGTAATTTATCTGATTCCTTTGTCACTAGGTCCATATAATACAGATTTCCTCGTCTAATACCATAACCAATCGTCTGCTTCATTTGAATGTCCTTAAATTCATAAAAATCAGGCCAAAAAATTACAATACAATTCAAAGTGGAACTAATTTGAGAAATAGACAAAATGTTAAAATCTAAGGAGGGAACAACAAGTACAGAATGTAAATGCAATTTGTCACTCAAAGACAAAGATCTTTCCCCAATAACTGGGGTTGAGGTACCATTGGCGGTAGAAACTGATGCTTGTATGGACGGTTGAAGGTGTGAAACCTATCTAGCATCAAATGTCATATGATCTGTAGCACCAAAATCAATTATTCATGTAATATTAGAAACAGTTGTAGAAACATTAAAAAACTTACCACCATTATTTGCAGAAGCTATCAAAGCTGAAGTTTCCTCTGTAGCATTTGTCTTTGCTTCACCAGTAGTAATAGCAGTTATAGAGGCATTCTTGGAATTCTTCTTTTGGCTATGATCTCACCATTCGGATATCCAACAAGTTCAAAACATTTGTTTTTCGTATGGTCGATTTTTTGACAGTGAGTACATTTAAGAGATGTTTTATCGATGTTGTTGTCAGACTTTGGATGGTTGGATCTAGCACGGTCTGATCGATTTCGCGCTAGTAAGGCAGAAGCATCAGAGTTTTCAGATTCATTATTCAGGGTTGTGTGACGTACCACTTCTCGTAGAACAATAGAGTAACATTCTTCTAAATCTGGACTTAAATCTCTCCGTAAAATTTCACCACGTATTTGTTCGAGATTTCCATCTAATCCTGCAAGAAAAATATGTACCCTGAGCCGGTCAATGGACTTTCTGTATGCATCAACGTCATCAGGATGTTTCATGATCACTTTATCACGATGATTGAGTTCTTGAAAAATTTCAGTCAATTCTCCATAATACACGGAAAGTGGTCTCCCATTTTGTTTGGCAACAAATGCTCTCTGGTTCAAAAAAAAAACTTGTAACTCATCACTTCCATCATAAAAAGCTTTTGCTAAAGTATCCCAAATATCTCGAGTAGTAGATAAGCATAAATAACGCTTCATAATCTCTGGGGACATTGACATCAATAGCCACCTCTTCACTTTTTGATTCTCAGCATATCATTTTTCATACCCATCATCAAATTCTGCATGTGGCTTTTCCTTTCCACGAATGTATGATAATTTTTCCCGTTCAGCAATGTGCATCTCCATAAGTTGAGACCAAACATCATAGTTGGACTCAATCAGACTGATTCCTGCATTGAAGATACTTTCTGATTGAACAATTACAGGAACGGATTTTGTTCCAGATGATGATGAACTATTTTTTCACTCATTTTTTTCTCTTTTTTTCCTTTTTTTTTCTCTTTTTTCTTTTTTCTTTTTAAATAAAATTGAGAAACTTCAAACTAAACACATGATGTAGGAATGTAGAAAAAAATAATAAAGTAGAGGATCAAAATAAAATTTTTAAGGGGCAAACATTACAGTTCAAACCTTAAGGATCAATAAGTAATTTTCCTTGGAGCACTCACAAAATTTTTTAATCAGATTCACGTGGATGGACTTCTCCTGTGGTGGAGTGGATCGTGGCCTACACATGTGGATCGTGATGGAGGCTAATGGCTTTGACAGTAATAAAAGAACAAGGCAGCGGCTAAAAAAATTCTCTAGCGATGGTATGGTTGATCAGCAACGGCAGTAGTGAAGACGGATGGCTGGCTTGTTTGATGAGATAATTTCAAAGGCCAAAATTTTGATTGAAAAAGAATTTAAACAGTAGATAGAACCAATTGTGGCTCTGATACCAACTTGAAATAATAAGGATGAATATTTTTATTAATGATTGTAAAACAATTATACATCAGTTTATATAGGGATGAATTCCCTAATCAAAGATCTAAATTAAAGCCTTAAAACAAGCTAATCATCCTAAAATAATTTATGATCAAATCCTATTGATTTGATTACTCCTAGAATAATTTATCATCAAATCCTATTGATCTTTGATTATAGCTAAGTAATCTTCTAACAAATGGTAAGGAGAATAAATCACATTAATTTACAAGATTTATTATAATCTCAACATATGATTACCCCACCTTGCAAGAAGTTGTTCCTCTGATTCTTGAACATCGTTTGGCACCATTAACTTCTAAAACTCTTCTGCGTAATCCATCACACTCTTTGATTCTTGACAGAGGTTATTGAATTGAGAAAAACTAGTATGTGCAAAATCCAGGGGAAGGAAATTCTCTTCTAAGCCTTGATTTCATTTTCTCCCAAGAAGAAATTTTAGGCTTAACTTTACAGATTTTTAACTCCTGCACTTTGTCCCATAATGCTGAAGCATAACCACATAACCTTGTGGCTACCAATTTTACTTGATGACTTTCTCGAATATCTTTGAAGTCATAAAATTTTTCAGTGGCACTAGGCCAATCAAGGAATTCTTTAGGATAAAGTCGACCATGGAACTCGGGTAAATCAACTTTGATAAAACTAGAATAAATGTTAGATCTTCGTGCTCGAAAATTTCTCTAATTTGCAAAAGGATTCTCATTGGTTTCATCACTATAATAATCCTTGCTCGACCACCTTGTTCAATGTGAGCTTCTTGACATTTAATTTGCAAGGTCAGTTTCTTTAATTTGTCTTCAAAAAGCTTGTATCTCACTATCTCTTTCATCTCTCATATTTCCCATCGTACAATTACCATTTCTTCCTCCACCTCTTCTTACCGCCATGATAAGAATCAAATGATGACAACCAAGAGCGTAGTGCAAGCTTTGACACCAAATAACATAGGGTATGAAGAGGAAATGAAAATAGAGGAAGAAACAGAGGCTAGATTGCTAGCTGTTCATGAACAAAGAAATTCTGAAAATTTTGATTCAATAATTTTTGTAATTCAAGTCTGATCTTTTACATACAAGCCTTCCAATATATGATTACCGGCAAATCTTGGAAACACAAAATTTGAAAGTGTTAAGTAAGCTTCGATACAACAAAACATAAATATAAAACCAAAGTTCAAGACAAAAATTAATGCTAGTCAAACAATACAACTGAACTCTTATTAGACTTCTTAATCCCATTTGGCACCAAAGATGACCTGGCCGCCACTTTGCACTATGTCATTACCATACTTGTCCCCAACCTACTCAACAAATTTATTAAAAAATATAATTAGAATATATATTTTACAAAACTTAAAAGCATTAATCTTTATTCTTTAAACCTGGTCATGTAATTTGAACTTTTTTCAGCTATTAAGAATGTTGAGTGAACTTTATGGTTTTGGACTTGAGTTTCGTTGAAATTTATGGTGACTAGAAATTAGATCTTTTGTCTATATGTTTAGACTGGTCTTTTAGACTTTTTGATAATTGATTTCAATTTTATTGTAAGAATAAACTTGATTTATGATTAGGAATATTGATTTATATTAAGAATTATTACAATACTGAAATTTTAATTCTTATGCTAAAGCTTTAAGGGATTGGTTCACCTTGGGGGTAGACCTGACAATAGATTGTGTTTGGTAGATTTTGTGTAGCTTCGTATTTATGTCATTTTAACTTTTGTGAATCCAAATCCGATCTATTAGCTCATTGGGTAAATTTTGAAAAGTTGAACCCAACTATTAATTTAACGTGTAACCCAAATTGGATCATTTAGCCTAAATTTTTTATATTCTTTTTTTGCTAAAAATAATATATCATGCAATTTGTAATTTTACACTCTAAACATAAGAAGATAAAAATGCAACTTAAATCCTAGAATCTTTTTCTTCTCAATGAATATATTTAGATGTCTTTATTTCTAAGATAAGTGTTTACTATATATACAAGAACTATTATATTGAAATTTTTATAAGAACAAATATTTTAAAATCCATGAAAACCTCAAAATTTTAATGTATATTAAAATATAATCAAAGACTTGTCCAATATCATTTGTATATTAAGGTTTGTCTAAAACGTCTTTTAGAAATAATAAATAAAGTTGTTTAAATAAATAACGGTGAAGAATTTTCTAAGATTTCAAAATTATTGCACAACCTTTCTCTTTTTTATAATGAGGAAGCTAGAATAATAAGCCAGTCACTAATAACTTTTTTATTATTGATTATAAATTTTAATATTTTATGAATAAATTTATTAGAGTATCTTTACTATAATGGCTTAAATGTATGAAAAGGGTTTCCATAGATTAAACCCAAACACTGCTCGATATTAAAAGTGTTTTATCATATTGACCCAATAATGATCGACTCAATATAACTAGACCTAATACCCAGTTTTATCGGATGGGTTCATGATGTGTAGAAATTTGTCCAGCCTACTTGGAGGTCTGTGACTTATTCTTGAAGTTAATAAACCAGGGATAAAATTAGAGATGGGGATTGACTCCTCATCTGGGGATGGAGATGGGAAAGGCAATCCCTCACCGGCCTTAACCTAATTGCCATCCCTACCACCAAGGAGTATGCGTTGTAAGATTAATAAATGTGTTTAGGCTTTGTTTTTTAATAGATGGTTGATATGAAGGTATAAAAGGACAAGTTGAGGCGATTTGTCATTGTCTAAAAGAAATAAAAAAATTATAATTAAGGGCCATACTAACTATAAAATCTTAGTAAATATTAAAGCATTAAGATTCCCTTAATGTTGAACATCATTTGTTACAATATAATGTCAACTTATATTATATTTTATTAGTCATTAAATCAAATAATAAAATTTCTTAAAATATTACTTTATATGATCAAACCCTAAAAATAAGATCGATGATTAATGGAAAAGATATATTAAACAAAAGAGAGAAAAATAAAACATTAACCATATGTAAATATTAAAATCTATGATTCATAAAATCTTTGAAATTTTAAGACAATTTTAATTCATTAAGAACATATTAATTTGATAATATTATCACAATTTAATATATAAACTAGCCAATAGAATTACACCTAAAACTTTGTTAAAATATTGGTAAAAATAAATTTTCTCACATAGATCCATCTAATAATTTGTTAGACATTTTTGGCCCAAAAGTAGTTTTTTAGGGATTCTTCTACTCTATCCAAATCTTTAACAATATTGGAAAATCTTTCAACAAAGATAAGTAAATTAATCCAATTTTTTTGTACAATAGAAAAGTCCATAAGCCAATTATGTACATGTCAAATCATCGCCTCTTTGTTTTGCTCTTATCCAATATTGATGTGAGTAGATCCAATCTTCAAATCTCTTATATTATAATTAGAAAGATTTCATCAATTAATAATCACTTTCCTGAAATTTAAAGGAAAAGTTCAAAATTGAAAACCGAACGTAACAAGATAAGAAATCTAAGAGATACAATCCCATTTTTTAGTTTGCACTTTCATATAAACTCAATATGGACACCATTGAAATCATATTTTATTATTAAATCGATAAAATAATGATATAAAATGGATATTCTTATATATTTAAGGTTTGTATAAATTTCACATTATCAATATCATAACTAAAAAGGGTCCATGGCATTTATCACCGTAATAAAGAAGGGAATTAAGTTATGAAATAATAAACAAATTATTGTCCACATAAGTTAAGACTGAAAAGGAAGTGAAGCTCCCAAAAGCTAAAAGCAGAAGCACCTTTCAGGCTTGAAAACGACGAAGCAGGGGTTGCGGATGGGAATGAACAATAGGCTTTTCGTGTTACGTTTAACAGAAACATGAATGTGACGTCTCAAGAGATTTGGTTTATGACTTTTCTGTTTTTGGAAGTTCTCAAATGGCTGAATCCTTAAGTAAGTTGGATCTTGCTTTTCCGATGCGGAGATTTGGCACATTTTTCAGTGGAGTACTGCTGTCTTTTAGGTTTTTGTCTTTCTAATGATCCCGTGAGTAATTCCCCATTGTTGCACCAATAACCATAATGCAAAATCATAAAAATATCATATGATTCTAGGGAAATCCTCAGAAGCACTTCATATAAGAAACTTTTTAGAACTCATTTCTTATTTCACTATCCATTCGTTTAAATACCAAGCTAAAATGTATGATATTAGACATAAAATAATTATTCAAAAAAATATCTAAATTTAAAATTTTTAAATCTATGATACACGTCCACTTAATACCATGCGTACACTTCAATAATAAGATTAGTATGAACTTATTGTTTTGCAGAGAAATCCATAAACTTTGCTAAACTTCATCAATGAATTTGATTTTTTATTTTTATCAAAATTTACTGAAGTAATTTAAATGAAAATCATCTACCATTATTTTAATCAGTATTCTAACATGGTCATTAATCAAGATAAACTTTTATGAAGTTTCTTTTTCTCTCCAACCAGATCTTAATCAATTTTCTCTTCAAATCGATAGTTGGTGAAAAAGAATAAATCTATGCCACTTTCCCAAACTTATAATTAAAAAAGCAAAAGCATATATCAAGAAGCAATTAGAGAAGTAAAACCATAAAATCAAAAAAAAAAAAAACCAAGAAGCAATTGGATAAATTTTTCACAAATAAAAATTCTTTATGTTTGTTTGGTTATTAAAAAAAAAAAGAAGAAGAAGAAGAAACAAGAAACAAGAAAAATGTAGATATATATTTGAAATATGAAGATTTAAAATTGGTTTGTTAAGCTTTTCATTCTGCAGAAATATTTTAAAAGTTGAAGTCTTTATGACATAAAATTGGGATCTACAAAATAATATGAAGGAAAAAAAATAGAGTTAATTTAATTTATAAGTTGTTTAATCATTTAATTGTTTTATTAAATTTGAGATATATAAGTGTTTTTGGGTTACATATAAAATTACCCAATAATTAATGATAACTAGAATTTAAAAACTTTACTTTAGCAATTATTTATTCTACACAACTTGTTAATCCTAATAAAACTCTTAAAATTTGTAATATAAGCTTCCAAAGTAGTTCTAATACATCATAATCTTTTAAGTTTTGCAAATGTAGATGTTAACAATCTCATAGATCCAATAATATTATTAATCAATGATGTTATTGAGCAAGCAATTAGCTCAGTGGCGGACCCAGAAATTAATAGGAGAGGGGACGTATTCGATATTTTAACATTTATAATTTACTTGATAAAGTTTAATGTAAGAGAATTTATTAAAAAATAATAAAAGTATATAAAGATGAGGAGACATTAAAATTATAACGGTTCAAATTATAATTTATAAAGAGTATTAATATTCTTCGAGCTTGATGTCAACAAAAAAGTAGATTTTCTTTCAAAATTTTTCTTTGTAATGGGTCAAAGAAGATTATTTTATAATATATTATGTGTTGTTCAAAAAGACTACAAATAGATTAAATAAAATAAAATCTCTCACACATAATTTTTAATGATATTTAATTGTATTAAAAATTATAAAAAAGATTTAGCTATTATCGTTCATCAAGATTTTCATTTAATTAATTTTTTAAGACTATAAAAGAAAACGTAAAGAGAAACATAAAATTTATGTCAAACTATATAAATAAGAATTAAAAAATCTAAAATTTTTAAATGAATAAAATAGTAAGAAAAAATTAAATTATTATATAAACTAATATTGTTATTTGGATGAAAGTCTCTTATATGTAACAGAGTTGAGAAAATGAAAAGATAATGTAAAACTTGAAATTAAGTAAATTTTTTAGGAAAATGGTATAAAAGTGATTACATAAAATAAGGGAATCAAGATGAAATTTTTAAATTTCAGAATGGTCTTGAGCCCCCAGGTCCCTCTAGAGGTCTGCCACTGAATTATTAGCTCATATTTTTTTATAAAATAAAAAAGGGTATCATAAGTCTCTCAAAAGATATATAATAATATCAAACGGGTATAATTTTAATGCAACAATCATTTCATTATAATCTTTGGATCTAGAATTTAAAATTTCATAATTTAAAAAAATAAAGAGTTATCACATAACCCCAATGTCATACCAAATACTTTTCAGAATTTATTTATCCTAATTTAATCACATTAGCATTAAATTGTAATCTTTTTCATATTGATACACAAACACTAAGGAAAGCATAATTAGTCATATCGAACAATAACTTCCAAAAAAATTAAAAAAAAAACTTACAACCTAAAAATAATCGATTTATTCTATAACTGTAGTTCGATGAATAAGTAAAAATATATATTATTATTGCTTTAAAAATAAGTGATTATTTTTATAGCAACCCTAAACTGGCCTACATTAAGCATATTTAGTAAAGATAAATTAAGAAAAAGGACACAGAATGATTTTTTTAAAGAGAAAAAAAATCATGAAAACAAATAATTCAAGAATCATGTACAATATTATTTATTAATTAATAGTAAATATATGAAGACAAATAGACAAAGTTGGTAACGTGAGTGGTAAGTAATGGCTTTTTGATAGGAACAGCTGAGATCAACTTCCTCACCGCTAAGGAAGATATATGGGGTCACATGGGTGTGGCTCAAAAAGCCTAAACAATAAAGCACAAGAGTGTTCTGAGGTCGTCAATCATTGAGCAACTATGAATATCCTATAGTCCAGTATTTACTATGAAATTACAAAATATTAAATGTAAGATTAGTAAGATTAGACGGATAATATGTAAAATGATTCAATGGTTTACGAGCGAGCAACAAAGTATCTAAAAGAATAGTTCTACATAGATAACTAAATCTATATAAATATGACAAAATATATATCATTAGATGGAGAAAATATAATAATATTTAAAAAAATAAATACTTTTTTTTCTGATTCCACATTCATTTATTACAAATAAAGATTCTAAATTATTTAAGGGTATCCAAAACCTAACATAACAAGAGAAGAAACCTACTGGATACAATCCATTTTTCAGTTTGCACTTTGTGATATAAACTCAATATCGACTCCATTTAAGCTATATTATGTTACTTACTCCACAACATATTGTGGCAGTGACATAAGAGATCAATATTCTTATTTAAGGGTTGTATAAATAAATTTCACATTATTAGTATCATAACTGAAAAGGGTCCATGTCATTTATCACCATAATAACGAAGAGAGAATTAAGTTATGAAATAGTAAACAAATTACTGTCGAAACAAGTTAAAAAGTGATGAAAAGTAAGTGGAGCTCCCAAAAGCTAAAAGCAAAAGCAGCTTTCAAGTTAATTTCAACACTTGAAGATGACAAAGTTGTGGTTGTGGATGGGGATGAACAACAGGGTCTTGGTCTTACATTTAATAGAAGCTCGAATATGACATCTAAAGAGTTTAGATAAGACTTTTCTGCTTGGAAGTTCCCAACTGAATCCTTAAAGTTGGATCCTGCTTTTCTTTCCATTTGGGAGAGGTGGCACATATTTTTGAGTGGAGCACTGGCTGTCTTTTAAATCTTTTTCAAAATAATTATCTGCTTAGTGCTTCTCCATTGTTGTTTCTAAGAAAATAATAATAATAATAATAATAGTCCAAGGATTATGGTATTTGTAGACAGATATGAATTAGGAGAGGAGTTGATATACATATATATATATATATATGAAGACAAATAGACAAGTCATTTTAGATATGAAATGATGATGAGATCAAATCCCCAACCACCAAAGAAGATCTCTGGGGCTCACATGGATGTGGCTCAAAAAGCCTAAACGATAAAACACGCGTATGTTCTGGGCTTCGACTACAGTGCAGCTGCACTTTATTGTAACACGAGTACAGAAGTTGTAAATACAACTTTTCCAACCGCGTAAAAAGATGAAAAAGCAGCTGCAATGTGTGAATAACAGCTGCACCGTAGCTTTTCCCGTATGTTTTGAGGTCATCAACTTTTAACCATTATGCTCAAGATCTTTGAGTAACAAAAACAATTATGACAATACATCCCAACGATATTTTTCATCCCAGTCATGAAAATACATCCCAACAATATGTTTCTTTCCTTCTTTTATTTTTATTTATTATATATATATATATATATGTATATATATATACATATATCATGAATATCCTAGCTACACTTTATCATTTGCAGTGAGAATTCATAATATTAAAGGTAAGATCAATTGCACATATATTTTTTTTTTTTTTTGAAAGTTACTTAGTAATATAAATCTAAAAAAGTTTATAATATACAAAAATCTGAGGGGTATACCCCAAGAATTACAGAAGGACGTAAAGTCCAAACATACAATCCAACAAAAAGATAGAAAATGAAGGCCACAAGCAGCCTAAAACAAAGTAAAAAAGCCACAAACGGCCTTAACAACATAGAAGAGAAATGATCACAAACGGTCTAAAACATAAAAATACAAGAGCTTTAACCCTTCTTGTTTTTCTTCTTCTTACCCTTCTTTACCGGGGTAGCTGGGGTGTCCGAATGAGTATGGTCAATCCTATCAGATTGATCATCCTCACTAAGCCCATTCAAAGACTCAAAACGAGTGGGAGAAGACTCAGGAGGTATCCGCCCTGAGGAAATAGATGCCTCACGATTTGTAGAACACTTGATAGTGCCCAAAAGTCTACCCTCGTCAGTCGCAAAAGGAGATGGAGAATCAGAATCTGAAACTGACTCTGCACTCGGAACTGTAGTAGCCTTCGGAGGCTCAACTTGCACTGCAGAAATTTCTGGAATAGTAACTATTTTGGTGCAATCAGTGACCTTGGTCACATCATTTTCTTTTCTCAAATGGGCACTATCAGAGGTGCTAGCCTCATTCTTATCTGGACTTGAAGTCTTTACCGGTTCTGGACAACGATGACCAAACTGGCAACATTTGGGACAATGTTTTGGAGTCCACTCATATTCAACTTGAATTTCAATGGGCTCTGGAGAGAGTTTGCACCTGAACTCAAAGTTCTTAACTCGAGGGCGTCTTGCATCAATAAGAACACAAACCCTCGCATACTCCAATCTAGATAGATCAGAAGTCGCCTTATCACCAGATTGAGGTTCTCCAACCATGCTGGAGATAATGCTAAGGCCTTTGGCTGTCTACAAAGGAAACGGCAGGTCATACAAACGGATCCAAACTGGTAGTGTCCGGAATGCTGTAAGATTGAAATCCAGATGCGGATGCCATTGCTGCAGGTAACACATATAATACATACCAACTCCTTATAACTTGCATTGACAAAAATTCATTAAAAAAGTGAAAAACAAAAACAAATAATTTTAATTATAATGCATGACATATTAATTATTTCTCTAATAATATTGTGTCTAAATAGCCGATTGTAAATAAATTATAACTGTACTGTTATTCTATATAAAATATTAAATAATTTTTTTAGGTTCGTAACATTAAATATGAGATAACGTATTGAGCATAAATTTAATTTCTAAATTAAGAAAAATAAAACATCCGTAATCTAATATATTTCGTTACGTGGTTTCTTTCTCTACTGCACTTCAATTTTTTTATTTCTCAAAAGTATTTAAACATCCATCAAACTAGGGTTCATGCATGTGAGTATGATGCAGAAAGAGTTTAGGAAAGAAAAAATGAAATACAGACTTTGTTACTATATATTGGATAATGAAGTAACTAATTTACTATAAAGATAATTTTGTAATATAAGAAAGATGAAGTGGGCTTCCTTTAGAAAGATAGAATATGGACTCCTTCACAATATCAAGATGTATAATCTTAATTATTATTCAAAATGAAGAGAAAGTAAAGTAGCGTTGGTACGAACTATGGAACTTAAGATTTGCTAAAATCAACTTCAGCTTCAGTAGATATTGGAAGAATATAAACAGAAAGGAAAACAATGCAGAGAAGAATTCATAGAAAATTGCGAGAACAACAAGCTGAATCAACTACTATTAAGACAACTTACCGAAAATGAATGGGGTCGTATGTAACGTTACTTTGATCATACAAATTATATTGAGGCCATTTAACCCTCATAAAAAAAAAGGGTAAATTGAATCTCCCTTGATATTTTTCTATTATCTATGGAAATAGTCTTGTTGACATGAACCAGAAACCCAGAGGTGAAGGGATTCTAGAGCCAATGTGCAAGATGAAGCTGAAAGATTATAGCAGTTTATTCAAAGATGAGCGTCAGCACCTTCACAATGATTCAGATGAAAAACCTGAGAAACTCAAGCGTTTGGAACTGAAAGAGTCTCAAACTCGTAGTAAGCTGACCTTGGCAGCATCACTTCAAATATGTACTTTTCGTCCATAACAATATCTTGGAGACTCCAGAAACAACCTCCACCGACCAACAGAAAATCCATCTTAAAAACAAAAGGATTGGTATCATAGCTTAGATTGATAACAAAAAAAATTGTAATAATGAGTAAATGTTTGGAAAAAAAAATAATATTGTAGTTCAATATGCAAAGGGAAAAACATGCTATAACTTTAACTGTGGTAAAAGATGATGGGGGGCTCTGCAACCATTGCACCCATAGCAAAGTGCAACTATCCACAGGACTGGAAGAAACTATCTTTACGCTTCCTAAAAAGAACAGCTGCATAACTTAATCAACATGAGAATGAATTATGGGTTCCTACCATCACTAAGCTAACCTTTCAAAAGTAACAAACTGAAAGCATATCCGTGGTGATTAATTTTTTAAAACAAACAGAATTCCTAAAAATAGTTATGTTTCTGGGACGTAACACAAGCAGTACAAATCCAAGAGAGATAGGAAGCTCTCATGCTACATTCCACCATATCTAAAAGGGTTTTGACCATCGGACTTCTATATCATTCAAATTCCTCCAAAAGTTGGAGTTCAAATCCCAACCCAGGGATGGAGAGAACAAGACTACAATCCTGTATTGTTTAATATGGCGTCTTGATGATCCAGTTGGTCTTTTTCTCTTCCTTTCTTCTGCTTTCTTCCCCCTTCTCCCCTTCTCCAGTTCACTGTTATATTCCCCATCGGACTGATTTCCAAGGACAACTATTAAAACCATGAGAAAACATTGTCACAAATTAACCATGTAATATCCCACCAGTGGGCCTTAGTTAGCCCAAAGCCTATTCATTTTTTTTTTGTAACTCAACAAGACCAAGCACAAACCAGCTCATTCTTTAGCTTTCATTTACACAAGTAATTAAAAAAATAATAATAAAATAAGATAAAGAAATTAGAGAAGGAAAGAAATGTGAGTTAAGAGAGGAAGAGGAAAATTGAGTAGAAGCTTCAAAGATGACCTATTTGAAGACAATTTCAGGTACCATTACAAATTTCCAATCAATTTCAAATAGCTTTTTAGTACTTCCATCAATGAAATTGTATAAAATGTGATGTTGGCATGTTATAAGAAACCTAAGAGAGAGGCTAATGTTCAATTTTCAGGTTTTCTTTATCAATTTCATCAGGTTAGCTCAATTTTAAGTGTTTGCTTGTCAAATAAAAGTTGTTTAATCATCGATCAAGTTTCAAGTTTTTATGTGAATATTAATAATTAATCTACTTCGATTCAAGAAGCATGTTTATGCTTATTAAGTTATGATTATTTAACATTATTTATAAAATACCTAACGTTATCTAACATTAGATTATGATTATCCAACATGCTCAACAACTAGAAATTACAACTTCCGAGTAGTTTTTAGTCATCAAATTATAAGCTAATCAATATCTTTAACTTCTAACTTACATAAATTTTAGTAAACAATCTTAAACCTAGAAATATACATTATCAGGTTGCCAAGAAGTGACTTTAACTAATAATAATGAAAACTGAAAAGAAATTCTGAAAATCTAGCTATGGCTCAACCTTGGTAAATGGGTTTTAATTTATATCACTCTAAACCCACGAAAAACGATTAAGCAACTCTCATTTGCAAGAAAATACTTAAAATTGAACTAGCCCTATAAGAAATTGACAAGCAAACCTGAAAATTTGTTTCTGTATCTATTTTCTCCCTCTGTAGGTTTTATAGATGGAATTTCATAATAGCTATTCTAAATCGATTAGGTCTTCAAAATTATAGCTAAAATTGTCTTCAAATAGACTCTCTTTGAAGCTCCCACCCAACCTTTTCTCTTCCTCTCTCAACTCGCATTTCTTCCCTTCTTTAATTTCTTCCTCATTTCTTTTCTTATAAATTTTTTTTCTTTTTCTTTTTCAAATCACTAATGTTAAATAAAAGCTAAGTAATGGGCTAGTTTTGTTGAGTTAAGAAAAAATTCAAATGGGATATTACAAACCATATTCATGAAGGTGACATTTACTTTTAGTAAAAACATACAATAAAGAATTTGGCACTAATAAAGCTTTATTCCTCTTGATCATAATCCAAATCCTTAAGCCTCTTTTGTTTCTAGACACCATCATATTTCACAAACTTCTATCTTTCTCACAAAACCTCTCACCAAATGAAATTCTTCCTTTCTTGATTTTATGAGAGTTGACTCCAAAACAATAATGCTTTTAGGCATGATGACCTTGTTATATATCTATATTAGTATTTCAAAATACTCACCTTGGCCCAATGGCTACAATCTTTTACTTCTTTTGGGCTATTATTGGGCTTTGCTTAGGACATTATAAGATCCAGTCGTTTTTGAATTTAACCTGTTGACAATTCTTTAGACCAAATCAATCGCGGCTTAGTCTTGGACAAGCTAAATTATGTCAAAATTGAATTATGGCTAAGACGAGAAAAATTTGATCGTAGATAATACAAGATTTGATTGTGTATGTTTAAATTTTAAGTAGTGGACAATGAAAAGATTTAGGAACAATCGTTTACTCTAATGCCTATAAATAAAGAGTAATGCTAGCAGATTCTTTACTTTCTTCTCTTCTTGTTTAAGGCACACTACTATTGTTCTTATAGTCGAATACTAGAGACCTCCTGCTATTCTAATTTTTGTTATTAGAGTGCACTAGAACACAAAGGAAACCATTAAAACCTAAAGGTCAGACTACAAAACACCCAGTTGCATTCCAGGGGGATGAATCAAACTTTAAACCAGTGCCACTTTGCATGTTTCGGATATGTTTAGTTTTGAATTTTGTTAACATTCACAAAGCATTGTTCCCAAAACACAATTCCTAAAACATTGTTATTTGGTTTGTTTTAACACAATTTATGCGACCATGTGCAATTGCTTTTGTAGATTATTGTTCACATGTCACTGTAGCATATTAATGTTCCACATCACTATAGCATATTATTGTTCTACATTGTTGAGCGCCAACGTTCTACACTGTTTGATACTGTTGCACATTGTTCATTGCATTTAGAAATTATCTTGCTGCATGTGAAAGTTGTCTCCTTACTTTTGAAAGCTACTTTTTGGTTACTTTTCTTTAGCTGGTTTTACTAATTCTATTATTATTTATTGGTCCTAATTATGAATATTTGGCGTTTTTAGTATGAGACTTGAAATAACAACAATTGATTGTTCTAAGTCTTTGGATGACAAAACACCAAATATTGTTGTTCTATTTTGCAGATCATACTCTAACCCTAATAAAGAGCTATCATTATGTAGAGCAATCCCAAACAAGAAGTTCGCTTCCAAATGTAATGAACAGTGGACAATAATGCCAAACATTGCGAATCAATGGATCACTACAATATAGAACAGTAAAATACTACAAAGATGTGGGACAATAATCTGCTATATTGATGCAAAACATTTACTATAGCGACGCATAATAATTGCAAACAGTCACATGAGCAATGTTGAAATAGTGAATGATGAACGGTATTTTGAAACAATGTTGTCTTAACAATACCAAACTTGAAATCTATGCAAAGCTAGGGTGTGTAAAATAACACTGGCCTAAAGACCGAGTACATCCAAACAATACAACTAGGTGTTTAGGGATGTGTAGTATGTGTCAGAGAATAAAAGGAGGTTAAAATGACAGCACAACTCAAATGCTCTAACCCCCTCTATCTATAGGCATATAGATTAAATGGCTACTCCAACTAAATATGTCCATTAACCACTACTTAAATTTTAAACTTATTCAATCTAGTCTTATTTTACCCACAATTTAACTAATTTTGACTTAACCGCAATTCAATTTTAATGTGCATTTAACTAGTTCCAAAAATAAACCGTGTGATTGACTTAGTTCTAATTTATTGATTTAAAATTTAAAACAGACTTAATATTTTAAAATTCTATCCAGATCCCATTAATAGACAAAGTAAGCAAAAGATTAATGGAAATCGGGCTAGGTTGAGCATTTTGAAACATTAATATAAATGTATAACAACTTTAAAGCCCAAAATCAAACCAAAGATCTTCATAATTAATAGTAATTTATCTAACATCAGCTCATCATCCCAAAAGAGAAGCAAATATCATCATTGGCAAAATGAACATCAGATACAACCACCTAGCACTTTCCATTTATAATAATTGCCTTAGTCACTTCATTTTGCCCAAGAAATTGGTAAAGAGTTTGCCATCATTCTCTAATTGAGCTACCAAGGATTTTGGAGCCCTTTATCATATTAGGATTGAAGAATGAAAAAAAAAAAAAAAAAAAAAAAAAAAAAAAAGCAGCAGCTAATCTTTCAAGTTGCCAATTTCTTTTCCCATCTTTTTATTCTTTCTCATCATATTTCAAATAAAGCAAAGCACCGGGATGCTCTTCCCCATAAGAGATGCAACTAAAGATGAGTAGAGCCCATTTACCACATTGCAAAAATGATCTTCATATAAGGTATATTATCAACAAAACTGTGTACTGCATTTCACTAGATATAATCTAGTCCTTCTAACCAGATTTATAAACTAAAGGAAAGGACTGCATATCCTGCCCCATTTGGAGACAACTAGATGTAGGATAGGAATATTTTAAGTTAGGATGATTGAGGTTATTTTTCTCATTTGCTTATTTTAGGTTTTAACTGAATTAGGAATTTAACATTTGGGGATTTTAACTCAATTAGAGATTTTGACCTTTCCTAATTTGACTCAAATTCCCAATATATTCGGATTTATCTATCTTATTCGTCATTAAGGTTAGACTAGTATAAATTAAGTGTCTTAGTTATTTGAATTCTCATCCTTGTTGATGAATTGATCATTTAGAATAAAAAGTTGTTTCCCCCCAGTTGGTGTTTAATTTCTGGTTGTGAGTGCTTCTACAAGTTTGTCCTTGGTTGGTCTTGAGTTTTGTATGTTTTAAGGTTTTATCAAATTTTGGAACTTGATTTGTGGTTTAGCGGAAGCGATTTGTTAAAGATCAAAGTTGGAAAGAACAAGGCTCTAATACCAATTTGACAGGGAACCATTAACAAGAAGAAACCAAAACCCAAAAAAATCAAGGACAAACTTGAACAAGCACTTACAACCAAAAATCAAACACCAACTAAGTGAAAACAACTCTTTATTCTGAATAATCAATGAATCTACGAGCCCAAGAACTCAAATATTTAAGACACTTAATTTAAACTAGTATAACCCTTATTACAGATAAGATAGATAAATCCGAACATATTGAGAATTTGAGTCAATTTAGGAAAATTCAAAATCCATAAATATTGAATTTTTAATTCAATTAAAACCTAAAATAAACAAATGACAAAAATAACCTCAATAATATTAAATTAAAATATCCCTATCCTACATCAATTTGACGGGAAACCTGTAACAAAAAGAAACCAAAACCCAACAACAACCAAGGATAAACTTGAACAAGCGCTCACAACTAGAAATCAAACACCAACTAGGGGGAAAACAACTCTTTATTCTCAATAATCAATTCATCAACAATCCTAAAAATTCAAATGACTAAGAAACTTAATTTATACTAATCTAACCCCTAATGACACATAAAACAAATAAATCTAAACACATAGGGAACTTGAGTCAAATTAGGAAAAGTTAAAATCCCTAATTAAGTCAATCCCTAAATATTATTGAGGTTATTTTTGTCATTTGTTTATTTTAGGTTTTAATAAAATTAAAGTTTAATATTTAGTGATTTTGACTCAATTAGGGATTTTGACTTTTCTTATTCTTACTCAAATTCCCAATATGTTGGATTTATCTGTCTTATGTGTTATTAGAGTTAGACTAG
>SNVD02007544.1:0-29216 GCA_013180625.2 Boswellia sacra
GTGAATCAATTGGTTTTCCTAGCAGACTTCTATGTCCTTAAAATAGAGGATGAGACATCTCCTAATCCAACACCGATTCTCTTAGGGAGGCCATTCTCGAAAACTGCTAGAATCAAGATTGATGTTCATTATGGCACTTTGACCATAGAGTTTGATGGCAAGGTGATATGTTTTATTTTTTTTGAGGAAATGAGGTACTCTGATGACTTACATTCTGTTTTTGCAGTTGACGTTATTGATTATTTGCCACAACAATGTTTTGAGTTAACTCGCAAGAATGGAGTGGATGTTGCTATTAGTGAACACATAATGATAGAAAGTTTCAAAGAACCAAGAAAGCGGATACAAGTGTCTAAAGAAGTGGAGAAAGCTGTGACAGCTTGGATGAGACTATAGCTATCACCACAAATAGGTATGATGTTTCGTAGCATTGAATTGCCTTTATCTCATGGGAAACTTCTTTACCTTCTGTGATGAAAGCCATATACCTGGAGCTAAGTCAACTTCTAAGATCATCTTGAAATTATGGATTCTGGGTGAGAATGATACTTTGCGAGTTACAATGGAATGGGCCTTGCACGAATACAAGAAGATAAACTCGTCCGAATACTTACAGATCGATCAAATAGCTATTGAGTGGAAAACAATGTTGAAATCCAGCCCATCATATGCAATTAGACCGGTTATTCTGTTAGGAAGAGGGATCCAAGCCCATTAGAGAAGTACAACGGAAATTGGATCCTCGCATGATGGAACCAACGTCGGGCTGAGGACGTTAAACCAAGCGCTTATTGGGAGGCAACCCAATGTTTTTGAAAAATAAAAAAAAGAAGAAAAGAAAATAAAATGAGGTAATAATGATCGATTTTTATGTCTCAAGGAGATTCCTTTTGTAGGCCATCAAATTGATCAGGTTTTATCTCTCTTTGCCATCTGTCTTATTTGTTTATATATATATATTTACTTGTTTTTGACTTTTGTTTTGCTATTGTGTTGTTATCTCTTTTATGTGTCTTTAGTTTCGTTTTGCTCTTTTCTTTCCTTTTCTTTTTGTTTAATTTGATTACTCTGTGCTTTTGAGCTCATTTGTGCAGCAGCTTGTGGAAACATCCAAACGGAAGTTGTGAAGCATTCGCCAAAGGTTTGAAACGTGCATATCTTGGAGAAAAACAAACCCGATCGCATTATCGGTAATATCTCTTCTTTTCTCCTCTTCAATGGATGCCGATATCTTTCTGTCGAACCTTCGTAAATATTTCCCTTCACTTCCTCAAAATGCTGTGTTTAAAATTTATAAAGTACGGATGACTAGACTTTGGCGTTGATGCTCCTAAATGTGCCTGCTGATATCCGATGGCTTATCGAAGCCAAGGTGAGATTGTCCGGTGAGCCGGACATTAATCTCGCAAAATACATGCCTGGTCTAGGAAAGAGCTACTACGCCAAGAGGCGAAGAGCGAAAAGGTTACAAGTATGTTATAAATGTGCTAGATGGAATTGTAACCAGACTTGTCGTTCATTAGGTTTTGTGTCCAGGAATAGAGAAGATAAACTTTCATTTATTAAGAATGGTTTGAGTAATGAGTCGCTGGATAATGTTTTGTTAACTCTCGAGTCACATTCTTGTGGACTTGTTCAGCGTGAATTGCTTAATCTATGGACACAATTTCGTGATGAATTGCAGTGTTATAGTCTAGGGAATCTGACTAAAAACGACCTTGTTTGCCAGTTTATAAGAAAACTGGATGGGAAGCAAATCCCCGACTCATAGAAGGCGTTTCAGCCGTTACTGGACGTAAAACCAGAGGAAGATGTGAGCCACAATCACAACTACTTGTATATTTGAATGTGTGTTGTTGTTGTCGAATTTTATTTCTTTCTTGTTTCGTTTGATCTGATTATCAATGTTGTTTTTTGTTTTGTTGTTGTTTGTTGATTTTGTTTGTTTTAATTTCAAGTTTTCTTTTTGACAAACCAGATGACTACCCCATGATATAAGCACACGTGGAAGACAAGTGTGGAGGTTTTGTCAACCTCCGCCGAAAGTATATCTTTACTTTTCATGCTTCACGTGGGAGACAAGTGTGGCGGTTTTTTTCAAACCCCACCGAAAGTTTATCTCCATTTTTCATGCACACGTGGGCGACAAGTGTGGAGGTTTTGTCAAACCCCACCGAAAGCATATCTATTTTTTCAAATCTCGGGGTGATAAATCTGCATCGAGCAACCCCCACCGAAATTATGTCCCCATGTGTCAAATTTGAGAGTTTTACGTGTGTATATATCCATGCTGCATATTTTGAAATGTCATTTCATAACCTATCTTGCACTTAACCAGCTTTCTCCCATTGATTTTTCATTCAAATTTACTTTCTGTTTTGTTATTCTTTACTTGCATTCTTATTTCATTTAGTAAAGCATTCAACAAAAATCCCCCCCGTTTAGTTTATTGTTGCTGGAAATAACAAATTCAATTAGAATCAATCCTCGTGGGAACGATATCTTACTTATCACTTTATTACTTGTGCGACTAGTATACTTGCTAGTTTCGAATGCATCACCTTACGGTTGTCATCGATCGCACAACAGTCACGTATTGTCTGCTATGGACCCCACAGATCTCGCACGGCTTTGTCCTCTGGTACTACCCTGTCTTGGGGAACGGGGGCTCGAAGCATACCTTTTTTTACCCTCAAGGGATTATTTCCAAAAGCGCATCCCCCAGCTCTTGAACCCAAGACCTCAAAGGTCTTTGGCTTTCAAACCGAGTACCATCCCTGTTCCCTAAGACAGGGTAGTACCAGAGGACAAAGTCGCACGAGACTTGTGGGGCCCACAACAGATAATACGTGACTGTTGTGCAATCGATGACAACCGTAAGGTCTCGGTGTTGCAGTGCGCCCAGGCGGGGGACTGGTCGTTACAGAAGTGATCATGGAAAGGAGTTTGAAAACATCAGATATGCTGACTTTTGCAAATACCATGGAATTGATCATGAATTTTCAGCTCCTAAAACCCCTGAGCAGAATGACATTGTGGAAAGAAAGAATAGAACTCTTCAAGAGATGGTTAGAGTGATGCTCAATAGCAAAAAGTTGACAAAAAGGCTTTGGGTTGAAGCAATAAATATTGCTTGTTATATTTCAAATAGAGTTTTTCTTCGTCCTGGCACTAATCAAACACCTTATGAAATTTTGAAAGCAAGAAAACCTAATTTGAAATATTTTCATGTCTTTGGTTGTAGGTGTTACATCTTAAACGATAGAGAACTGTTAGGAAAATTAGATCCAAGGAGTGATGAAGGAGTCTTCGTGGGATATGCTCAAAACAGTAAAGCATTCCGAGTTTACAATCTGAGAACTGAGGCAATCATGGAATCTGCAGACGTAGTATTTGATGACCTTGATGATTATGCAAAATACTCACAAGAGGAAACCATAACCAGCTTCATAGAACATATAAAAAAATCAGATTCAGACAGCAGCAAAAAGGAAGATGCTATTATGAAGGAGGAAATAGATTTGACAACTCAGATTTGAACAAAAGTTCAATCCAGAATGATGAAGATAGAAAAGATCCACCCACATGGATTCAAAAGGCCCATCCAACAAGTTCTATCATTGGAACACCAAATGGCATGATGAAAACTCAGAGTAAGGTAAGAAATTAGGTAAGGTTTGCATATTATGTTTCTTTAGTTGTGCCAAAAAATGTGAAAGAAGCTTTAAAAGAAGAGGTGCGGATTCAAGCTATGCAAGATGAACTTAATGAATTTAAAAGTAATGAAGTATGGGAACTAGTTCCTAGACCAGAAGGTGCAAATGTTATTAGAACTAAATGGATTTACAAAAATAAAATTGATGAAAGTGGTCAAGTAGTAAAAAATAAAGCTAGGTTAGTTACACAAGGTTACACACAAGTTGAAGGCATAGACTTTGATGAGACCTTTGCACTTGTAGCTAGACTTGAGTCAATCAGATTACTACTTGCAATTACTTGTTTGCTTGATTTCAAATTGTACCAAATAGATGTTAAAACTGCATTTTTAAATGGCTATCTCAATGAAAAGGTTTTTGTTGAATAGCTTAAAGGATTTGAAGATCCTAAACATCCAGATTTTATGTGCAAATTGCACAAAGCTTTGTATGGTTTGAAACAAGGCCCTAGAGCTTGGTATGAAAGGTTGACAAATTTTTTAATCAATAGAGTTTATAAAAGAGGCAACAATGATAAGACCTTGTTTATCGAACATGCATCAACCTATTTTATTGTTGCTCAAATATATGTTGATGACATTGTTTTCGGATCAACTAACAAAAGCAACATTAATGAGTTTGTTAAGTTGATGCAGGAAGAGTTTGAGATGAGCATGGTAGGAGAATTAATTTCTTTCTTGGATTGCAGGTTAAGCAAATGAATGATTGGATATTTATATCTCAATAAAAATATGCCAAAAATCTTTTAAATAAGTTTGGGCTTAAGAATGTAAAACCAATGAAAACTCCTATTAGTACTAATATAAAACTTTCAAAAGATATTGTAGGAAAAGATTTTGATGCAAGCTTGTACAGAAGCATTATTGGCAACCGACTTACCTCACAGCAAGCAGACCAGATTTAAGTTTTAGTGTAGGACTTTGTGCAAGGTTTCAAGCAAATCCCAAATAATCACATCTTGTAGCAGCCAAGAGAATCATCAGGTATGTTCATGAAACACATGATTATGGAATATGATTTTTTAAAGATACAAATGATTATCTTGCAGGGTTCAGTCATGCAGATTAGGCAGGAAATGAAGATGACAGAAAAAGTACTTCAGGAGGATGTTTTTATCTTGGTACTAACTTGGTTTCATGGCACAGTAAAAAACAGAATTCTATTTCTTTGTCTACAGCTGAAGCCGAATACATAGCAACATGGAGTTGTTGCACACAACTATTGTGGATGAAGCAAATGTTGAGTGATTATAGTATTGAACAAAAGCCTATAACTGTGTTTTGTGATAATATTAGTGCAATAAATATTTTCAAAAATCCTGTTTAGCATTCTAGAATAAAACACATTGATATTAGATACCATTTTATAAGGGAACTAGTAGAATCTAAGGTGATACACATTGAGCACATCTCCACTGATAAACAATTGGCTGACTTGTTCACTAAGGCATTGGATACAACAAGATTTAAAAATTTAAGAAAAGCCTTAGGCATCTATCAGTTACATGAATGAACACTGCTTACTATTATGTTAATTGTATCTGCAATATCATAAGTTTTCTTCTAATTAAGCATGTGTGAGCTGTGATTTAAAAAATTGTGTGAATAATCAAATACTGGTTTAAAAATGAAAAATACAGAGAGGGCTATCAGTTTATGATGTGTGAAAGCCATCCATTGAGAGTAGCTTCATTGTATCTAGGAAATATGGTTAGGTCACCCACTCAAATGGAAAAGGGCTACCTCTATATATGTGTGAAAGCTACTGTATTATTTAGCAAATTCACATTGAGACTAACTTTTGTGTGTGTAACAAGCATGCTCAAGTTGATCACTCAATTGAATTAAGTGATAAATTAAAAAGAAAAATAAAAAAGAAAAATAAAACATCTCTTGAATATGCTTTCTTAGAATGATTCATATGATATTTAGAGATTATTGTTATGTTATTTTTAACTGTGTTCTGTTACGTTTTTCATAACATACGGTGCTCTTATGTGCTTATCCGAAATATAAATTACTTGTGTGTCCATGTGTCAAAAATGCCATGTCAGCATTATTGAATTGAGTGAGAGAAGTTTCAGTGGCAGGAATCCTAATTCTATTAGAATTCCTTATTCAAATTGGAATCAAATTTGAATTTCTGTCCATAAATGTCAGTTATGAAACGGTTTTGGAAAAAGATTTGACATTAATTTTTGTTAAAAACAAAATTGTTTTTAAATTTGGCCTAGTATATTACGAATTGGTTTTGGGCTTCTCCTGTTCATTCCATACTCCCACAACAGTTTCTTCCCTGTCTCACATCTTGCTTCTTTCTCTGTTCTGGAAACTTTGGTGCAACCAGCAAACCCTAACAATGGCGACTTCAACTAGTTCGATAAAAACCACTAGTTCTTCATCTTCTCGTAGCCAACTCCTACCACAACCAGGAAGCAATATAAAGAGAAGGCTGGTACACTTAGGAAGCGCACTAGCAGTTCTTCTTCTCCTCCCGTTCGTAAGTCTCCAAGACTTTGTTAAGTGCTTTTGGCACTTGTGCTGAAATCAAGGGGGAGATCAAGGAGTTTTCTGATTTTCTGATCTTTTTGTTATGTCTGATATTACTGTGGTTACTTACTTCTATTTTGTTTATATTTTTGTTGCTTATTTCTCAAGGGATGTAAGTAAGTAGTAAGGGGGAGTAAGAAGAACTTCTTATGTTTGCTTTATATGTGCATTTAAGATATCTTGCGTTGATGAATGTTTTGCTTGGGTGTTTTGCTCTGATCATGATCTGATTGCATTGATTGATATAATTGCTCTGATCACGAATTCATTAAAGTGTGTTGCTTGATCAGTTTGACAAAGTCATTTTGATTGCAGGATATACGTATTCTGACAGTGTTCTATAATGAGTTTTGTAACAGCTCACTGGTTAATTCTTTACGCATGATAATTTCTGTTCGCTATTTCATTATAGCTTATTATTATGATTGACTTATCATGTGTATTATTCTCTGATCAGAAACAGTTTGGTATTTTCATCACAAGTTGCCAAAAAGGGGGAGATTGTTGGTGTCAGAGTCTACTACATATGCATGTGCCAGGTAAATGATGAGTTTTGATCAACTTGTGATAAAACAAGAATATTATTTTTATTCCTATTTTAATGTTTCTAGAATTATATTTTAGGAAGTATTTGATTTGTAATAAATATCTCTTTAGATTATGATATAATATCTTGTATCCTAATTAGAATAGGAGAATATTATTTGTGCTAATTCCTTTTGGAGTTTGTTTATAACACTTCCTATTTTATTTCTCCTAATCCTAATATGATTTTGATTAGAATTTTTACAGGATTTCTAGGAGATTTCAAGTCAGATCTCTCACTATATATATACAAAGCTATTTAGGCGGCTGATTATGTGATTGAGAGATTAACGTGTTGGCTATTTTGGTTGTGAGAGAGTCTTGAGTTCGGCATTCCATGAATTCATAGAAGAGAGCTTCAATGCAAAAGGAATGTCTTCTTTGATTTGATTCTTTGAGTCTTTTGATTCATGTATGAGAGGTAGAAATCGTACATAAGTTGTTGATTGAGTTTGTGTGAGCTAGTAGACACTTAGGATAACCTGCAGGTTAAGTGTTTATGTAATTCAGTGTTAGACGTTATTGTTATGTATAACTTAATAGTGTGTTGTTAAGTTATCTGCGATAGAGAGTGGGTAGTGTTACGAAAGTTTAAGATCTTGGAGGGATTTTGTTTGTCAAAGATTAGGTTAGTGTGTGAGAGTGGGTCAGCACTGTAAAAGGTCCTAAGGATTGTACAAACAAGAACTTAGTGAATTGTAGCTCTATAGCTGTCCGTGGACGTAGGTTTTATAACCGAACCACGTAAAATCCTCATCTGTCGATTTACTTTACAGTTTACTGTTATATTTCTTATAACTACATACCTCTAGAACTATCAATACAAAAGGGCCTAATTAGCCTAAACTGACCTAGGAGTTTTGAAAGAAGTCCTACCTAGATTTGGTCAACACCACGGGGCACAATATATGCTCACAACTCTACTTGGCTAGCAAAGTAGACCATAACAGCCAGAATCCCAAGAATCAGACGATGCAGACCATGGAGCATGATCCTATTGATCCATTAGGGATCCTTATCCTCCGCCCACATTAGCAAACCAAACCTCAGTTAAAAAGGTAACAAAGTTGGTAGTCACCAAATTAACTAAGGTTAATTGGTGGTTATATGCCACTTGTCGCGTGAAGTAAGGGCCAAGTCTAGGGGCGAACCTAAAAATTTTCGTTAAAGGAGACACCACATAGTTTAGAATTAAAATAAATATGTAGCTAAATATAATATTTAAGATTTAATTATATTAAAAATAATTTTCAGATAAATTAAAAATTAGATAATTTTTTTGAATATATATATGTGTGTTTGTGTGTGTGTACAACTAAAGTAATATATTACAGTTTGAAAAAGTTTTCTAACATATAGATATAAGTTTTTGTTTCAACATTTTATGTGAGAGCTAAACATATTTAATATTTAGATTTTGGTATTCTATAACTAGAGAGTTTATTTATTTTTGTACAATTTGATTATCTAAATTTAAGATTGTATGTAAATTAATATATTGATAGTGAATTGTGTTCAAAGAATATTTATAAAAATTTAGATTGATATAGTATATATATGACAAATAATCTTTCAAATCTATTATGATTATTTATATTCTAAATATCTTCTGAAAAAATTGTATGAGTATATATATCATGACATTTCAATCATATAATAACTTGAAATGGGGGCACATGAAAGAACCCACCACACTATGTAATTCTAAGAGGATTTAAAACACTTAAAGTTAAGGGTGAACCCAAGGGTAGAAAATATACTTGTTAAAATCAAGAAATTTTTACATGAAAGTATATTGGTTAAAAATCAAGTAATTTTTGTATAAGGTTATATTTGCAAGTATTGAAATTTAAGGGGGTATAATAAAATTTTAAATCTTTAGTGGGGCCTGGGGCCCCTTGGTCCAAGCGTAGGTCTACCTTATGGCCAAGTCACCATTTTCTTATAAATACCATCATTAACAGTGGTAAACTTATGTTTTCTTTTTTTCTTTTTTGTTTTTTTTGGGGGGTAGGGGTGGGGGGCGCGAGGGCGGTAGGGGATGGTGGGGGAGGTCATTCTTCTATATTAAATTCGGTATTGACTCAAGCATTAGAGTGACCATGTCGATACTCTTGCTAGCACATTTATTGATAGTCAGTTTCTATCATTTTCAGAATCTTGATAAAATAATATCCTTATTTGGCAAGAAGCTTATGATTACAGGTAGACTAGAACCATCAATTAAATCCATTTTGTAGGAAATTTGGGTCATCTAAATTTCTACACAAATAGTTTGATGCCATCTATAGAAGCCTCCTAACAATAATCAATAATTTCCGTCATAGAAATCACCTTCTATCTAGCTTCCATGGTTGAGACACTCACAGAAACCACTCTACAACCTTGACAACCACCATGCACCATTGATGCAATAAACCCTCCTCCAAACACTCAATAAAACCTTGAAATCCTTCGGGATCAACACAAGAACTTCATGTAAAACCAATTTTCTCTAATCAAGAATCCATCGAGAAGGGAAAATGAGAACGGGTTAGATTTTGTAATTAAGCTTCTAAACATCGAATTGAGGAGTTTGAAGAGGAATTACACAAAGCCTCTCAACATCCTTCCACAAGAAAATGGGGCACAAAAAGAGGAACCTATGATAGGGTAAAATGTTAAAAGCCATAATAGAATCTGAGGGATAAAGACATCACAAAGGTTCTAGATCTGAATGCCAAAGCTTCCATGATGCTTCTAACCTGCAGATGACAATTTTGCTAGTTTTTGCCAAAAAAAAAAAAAAAACAAAGGAAAAAAAATAAAAGAAACACATGGAATCAACAATAAGGCTGAAATGTGATTGGTAAATCTAGCCAAAGCAGATATGTAGAAAGAGAGCAATAGCTAGAGCCATATTTTGGATCTCCTTTTTAATGAAGTCAAGTCTCTATTCACTAAAGAAATCTTGAAAGTCATGTTTCGTTTGAAATTCAAGATGCCACCTATGGAACATATGAAGGAAAGAGCGATCCAGTATGCACCTCAAATCTTTCAGATCATGGATGTAAATCCAAGGGTTATTAGATTCCCTCATATGCAAAGTCTTCCCACTAACACTAGAAGGAATGGCTTATCAATCTTATAGGTAATTGGAACCTAAGAGTACCAACTTTTTCACTCAAGTGAGCTCTCTCTTTGTCTTGCATTTTGTGGGAGCTTGCAAGCAAAAGAAGTCAACTACACATTTGCTAAAGCTCAAACAAGGTGAGAAAGATCCTCCTTGGGATTATATAGCTCACTTCAATAGGGAAGTCATTCAAGTGGATACCCACGACAACACAATCTTGCCAGTAATGATAGTCGAATAACACCCGGGAGAATTTTTGTGGTTCTTGACATAGAAGCCTCCACATTCTTACATGGAACTCTTAATTTCTAAAAGGAAAATGTTGCAATATGATGAACACTTAAATATGTATGCTTAACAAGAGCTTAATTCATCATATTGCATTAATAGTGTCATTAAATTCCTCAACTTAAGCATATTTGTAGTCTTTACATCTTTTGAATTAGCTTTATCTTAATTTCAGTTTTTATTGTAGGTTCGATAAAATGGGCATAACTTTCTATTTATAGATCAGAATTATGCAAATCTTGATTCATTGAAAAGCTAATTAAATCATATACAAGATTGTATTTTCTAGACATTATAAAATTTGGGCTTTTAGTAGACCAAAAATGGGCTTAAAGTGAACCCATCTATAATTTCAGCCTAGCCTGACCATGCCTCCGTGTTTTGACTATATCTCTTGATATACATATCCAAATCGTATGAATCAAGATATTCTAGAAAGATGAGAGAAAAATCTAGAACTTTCATGGAAAATATGATCAAAATTCTAAATAATTCAATGTTGAAATCGGTGGTCAAAGTCGGTGCACATGATGATCCAAATTGTCAACAAGATATTTTACAAATATCCCTTCGTAATTTGATAAGTTTGCCCTCAAATGTATCTATAAATAGAGGTGCATTGTGGCCCATTAGGGCATCTTGGCTTTGGCTGGGATCTCTTATTATTGTGTTTTCTCACTTGTGTTTGTTCTCATAATGTTATTAATAAATGTTCTTTTTCTTGTAATTTGTTTTCTTTCTTTTATAATGTCTTGCTAAATTCTCTCTTACTAAGGTAAAACGGTGAAACCCTTGGTATGGTAATAAGGATTTTCTAACCTTTTGATATGTGCTTAATAATCATAATCTTTTGTTATTTATTTTATATGATTTATATTTATTTCCCTAATCAATCTTAACACCACTCGTAAAGTGGAGGTTTTAATCTATTGCAGACAATCATTGGTAGATCAAATGCTTGGATCCTTTTTAGATGTCGTATGGTTCTTTTTTACCAACACAAGTCTAGTTAGGAACCTTTATTTGTTGTAGACATATGGTGATCGGTATATTAGATGCTCGAACATATTTACAAGAAGTGGTATAAATATTGGCAACGAAACAAATATAATTCATATAACTAAAATGGGTTTAAATGACATACCTTCGGATTGGAACATCTTTGATGTGTGGATTCCAATTGAATTATAATCGAGCTGCTTATCCTTATTTGAAATATTAAGGACGGATCCCCTAACCTTAGCTTTCATTATTATTGTGTCAATTTCTCTTACTTGTGTATTTTAAGCATTCTTGTTTACTAGTTATGAAACTGTTCTTTTATTTGCTATGGTAGGTTTTACCATCTATTTCCATCGATGGTTTTACCACCTATTTCCATGGATGATTTCTCCGCCTTTTGTTTTGTTTTACATTTGAATGGTCGGTAGTACCGCCTACCATCTTTACTTATATTTGTTAAAATTATCTTATCATTTATTTACATTATTCATATTTTATTCTCTCATTCTATAGTTTGTACCACTAAATCTCCTTCCTCGTGGATCGATCCAGGTCTTACCAGGTTTATTACTTTGACATTCCTATACTTGAGAGATAATCATATTTTTGGATATGTCATAGTGTTAAGGAATTATATGGCAAACACATGGTTAAGAACCTTAGAAATTAGATTCTAGCTCCAAGCACCCTGAATATGCACACTTAAAATCAGGATCCTCATTTAAATAGAATCTAAAACAAAAGGAAACTTGGGGGGCCAAGAAGGATACTCTGAATTTAGCCCAAGCCAATACCTTATCAACAATCATAGTTTCCCTATGAAATTAGCTTGTCTCTAGAATCCAGAAATAAAAAGAAGTAGACTAACGAGGAAGCTGAATCAAGCAACTTCCAGAAAGAGCTTTCAAAGATTACTAAAAGAGGATCGTTTTATCAGCATCCAAAGAATGAAGTTTGCTCAGAAAAATAAACTATGAATATATCTGAGTCTATCTTCAGTATCCTATTTGTTTAGTTTCTTAATTTGAGGGATACTATTATTGTCATTTACTACTTGATTGTTAAGTCTTACATTGAATCTTTATTTATTTTGAGTCAAGAGTCACATGGACATGCAAAAAAAGCCAATAAAAAGGAAGATTATTTTCAATAAATTATGGCACATCTCATAAAATGAGTTTCCCATAATACAAGGATCAAGCATCCAAAAGAGGGAACATACTTTCACAAAATAAAGGCCAAGAGCCCCAAATAAACAGGTACTGACTAACGAGAATCTTGCTTTAGAGCACACTTCCTAGGGAAACCCTCAATGGAATAAACTTGCTAGGGTAAAAGGGATAAGATCTTTCAAACAATTAATCTTACAAAAAATGCAAGCCAAAGAAAAAGATTAAGGAAAAGTCAATAAGACCTCTATGAAATTGAACAATCAAGCATTCGAGTGTGCAAAAACTTTAGGCAAAGTCTATAAGACCTATAAGAAGCTAAAAAATCAAGCATCTATGTATGCAATAGATTCAAGTAAGGACAATAAGACCTCTAAGAAAGCACAAGTTTACAGCATCCATACAATATCAACAAGGCTAAAGGCAATGGAATACATATGCAAGAAGCCAAAAAAGGCCAACAATTGAAATAATCTTACAAGACAACAAATTTAGCTTCCCATGTATAGGGGATCCAACAAATAAAAGTTCCTCAAAAAAAGTGAATTTCAAGTCATAACATCTTGAAGCTTCCAAGCATTAGAGGTTCTATCCCTTTGAGGATCTACTAGCAATCTCACAATAACAATAGGCTTAAAGAAGGCACCCGAATTCTCTTAGTAGCAAAATCCACAAATAGGAAGGATACTCAACAAGAAGCTGTTGTGCAACAACAATAATCTTCAGTTAACTTTAGATGCTATAAAAATTAGGTTCCAAAATTGCACAAATCCAAACAATTACATAGGTATCAATTTCGATACTTTTCTTGGTTTTATAATCTCGAATGCCAGTAGTAGGCAAGAGAAAACCCTAAAAATGAAAAAAAAAACTAGAAAATGAAGAAATTCATTTAGATGAAAACTGAGTTTCCCAAAATTTTATTCAAAACTTTGAAAAAATTGGGGGCTTTTATTGGATATAAATTGACAAGCCTAAAAGGCCAAAGGACATGGTCCAACCCTAATGTGGTTCTTATCATAGACGTCTGAAGTTTTTAACCCAAGAAAGATCCAACTTAACGAGCATCCTGAAATATCCAAATTCATACAAAAAGGACTAATAAGCCCAAGAAGCTATAAGCCCATATTAGGAACCCGACCTTGCAAGTTCAGAAAAGTTCTATGCGAACTTGGTCAACACCACATGATACATATATGCTCACAACTCTAATTGGCAAGCAAAGTAGCCCATAACGACCATAAATCCTTAGAATCAAGTGGGCAAATCACGGAGCATGATCTCACATGGTCCTCATGATCCATAAAGGATCCTTATAGTCCACCCTCATCAGCAAACTAAATTTGACTTAATTGGTAGTTATCAATTTAATTACAGTTAATTGGTGGTTATATGCCGCTTTTTCAATGAAAGGTCAAGTCTCTATTTTTCCTAAAAATACTAGCTCATTTTAGTTTACTTTTAGTCCCTTTACCCTAATTCTATTACTAACTTTAGGATCAACAAAACTAGGGCGGGCTAATAGTCAATTTCTTCTGTTGTCAAGATCCTGATAAAACAACATTCCTCATTTTGTAGGAAGTTTATGATTGCAGGCAGGCCAAAACCGTCAACACCATCGTTTTCTTAGGAAATTTGGGCTATCCAAATTTATACACAAACACGTAGTAATATTTATAATAAGTTAAAAGTATTTTAAAAAATTTATATGCCCAACTTAATTCAATATCAAATATCTAACATCAAGTGTTATAGTTCGGTACATCACTCAACAAGCATTTATTATGGTTTGATGTTGGTGACAAAACTAGAATTTATTAGATCAATAATGTTAGGTATACATCCAAGTAGTATAACCTAATTCATACAACCTGACATGGTATAAATTCATTAGATGTATGGATCTCATTTTATTTATTAAAAATTTGTTAATTCATTTTTTATTTTTACCCACCCAGTGAATTTGTGCCATATGTCAGGTTGTATGAGTTAGGTTGTACAACTTGATTATATATATAACATTACTCTTTATTAGATTTTGAGATAATAATGATTTTGGATTAATTACACATCAAGAATTTAGTTTTTAAATTTCACAAATATATATAAATTTAATTATTTAAATAATTATTTATCATTAATAAATAGTAACTTAAATTTGTTCAAGAGTTTTCTACTTTCTTATAAAAAATTATCAGTTCTCATATTAAACTATAAAAAAAAAATAAGTACAGTTATTAGGTTTCAATGATAACTAATAATAATGACTACATATTTATATAAATATTTTAACTTAAATCTTTAATCTATTTATCTTTTATTAATAAAATATATCATTGGAATAGATAAAACGTAAATAAATAAATTTTAGCTCTTATTTTGGCAATATAAGGTTTTAAAAGAAAATATCTAATCAATGAAATTAAATGAATTAAAGATTGCAAAATCCACATTTAACGGGATAAGGTAATTATGTCACTATAAAAAATATATATATGAACATATATAAGGGGCAAATAAACCTTTAATCAAGAGATTAAAGTTATAAATTACTGGAAAAATTTTTAAGGGGTCAAAATATTTTTCATCATCGAAGGTTTTTTATGCACAAACTATTTAAGAATTTTCTCAAAAACCATTGGCCCTGGCCCCCAGGGTTCAAGAGAGTTGCATCCATGCTCAATACCTAGCTAAAGGCTTATCTAGCATTGTTTAGCATCGCTATATATCTTGTTAAACCTTACTCTTATCTTGCATCGCTAAATTCCTTGTTAAACATTTAGCCTTATATAGCATCATCTAGCTAGCATGACTCAATATTTTGCTAAATGCCCATCTAGGATTATTGGACAACTATCTAACATTATTGAGTAGTTTAGCGAACCAATTTGACAACTCGACACTTGGTTAAATTAAAAGATAAAAAAATTTTAAGGTTTAAACTATTTCTCATAACCCCTAAGAGTTAGCTTTTTTTTTTCTTTTCCGAGTTAATATATAGCCTTAGTCACATGAAGTATTTCAAATTTTTTCTTAAATATCTTTTTAAGTAACATGAAATAAATTAACGATTGTCAATAGATAATGATGTGATAATATTATTAACAATATAGTAATTTTAAATTAAGGATACACTACTTGGAATGTATAATTTTGATAAATTTTGGAATGTATATATAGTCTTAGTCACGGTTAATAAGAAGAGATTTTAATCAAATTTATCTTACAAGAACATAGAATAATGACAAAATTTATTAATAAGATTGTTTATTTGTTCTCTAATCAAGATGTTCTATGTCATTTGTTGGCCCATTGCATTACATAAACCTCGTCTTACATCAAGTAGTAAAAGAGAATCTAAAATTGGTGGGCAAGATAATTCTAAAGAAAGTAATACTATTTAATTTTAAAGGGTAAAACATATCATGATTGGTTAACCTATATGTGCCAACTAAAGAAAGAAAAAAATAGTGGGTACAGTCGTAGATAGTGGATTGATTGATCAATAAATGATGCATTCAATTAAGCAGCTTGTATTACCATTTAATTTTAGAATTCTGAACGACATTAACTTATTTAGGCTTAGAACCGGGACGGGGCGGGTATGGGGTAGGGGATATCCATCCCCGCCCCGCTGTGTTTTTTTTTTTTTTTTGCCCTGCCCTGCTCCATTGCCCCTGAACGGGGCGGGGCGGGATGGGGAAAAAAAACTCAATAGCCCCATACCCGCCCCGCCCAACCCCGCCTATTTTTAATTTTTTTCATATTTTTCTTATAAATCTTTCATTAAATATAATTATGTCTATTCCTAGTAAACAATAAACCAACAAATAAACGATACCAATACATTGGATAAAATCACATAATTAACTTAATAAGTGCATAATACTCACAAAAATAAAAATAAAAAACATATATAAGTCCATCAAATACAACATGCTCACAACAAAAAAAAACATATATAAGTCTCTCCAATACAACATGTTCACAACCAAAAAAAAAAAAAAACATATATAAGTCCATCCAATGCAACATGTTCACAACCAAAATAAACATATTTAAATCCATCCATACAACATGCTCACAACCAAAAAAAAAAAAAAACAAATATAAGCCTATCCAATATGTCATGCTTACAACCAAAAAAGAAAACATATATAAGTCTATCCAAATTCTAATAAAGCATCCTAAAGATGCCATCAACCAAAACAAAAAAAAAACACTCCAATGAAACATCCCACATTTCTCACAAAAATAACAATGAACTTCCTTCTTCATTCATCATCCGGTAGTGAGTCCCCTCCAACCATCTCTTCTTGAGGAATTACACCTAGCAACATAATCACCAAATTAATAAATGGAAATGGAAATGAAATAAAAAAATAATAATCGATAAGATATACTTGATATGAAATATAACCTCTCATTTGTAGCAATAACCAATTTTGGGTGCACATTAATGCCTCCAATGTGTTAGGAAGAAGTCTACTGCAATGTGGACTCAAAACTCTACCATTGGTGCTAAAAGCAGACTCAGATGCAAATGTAGACACTGGAATAACTAAAATATCTCAAGCAATAGCAGACAACACAGGAAATTTACTTTTATCATCTTCCACCAAAGCAAAATATCAAATTCTGGACCCTTGCTAACCACATGATCCTCTAAATAAATATCTAACTCAGACTTCTTTTGCAATCCCATATTAGTAGATTTCCAATATTTTTCAAATTCAATCATGAACTCACCTAATGCACCTTCCCCTGCAGCACCTTCAGTAATTGGTAAAATTGCACCAATTTCACTTTGCCAATCGTCCAAACCCAATCTACATTGATAATCTAACACCAAGCCTTTACAAAGACTATGCACTTTCTCAATATGCTCAAATGCATCATCTCCATAAATCTTCTTGTATACGAATTCCACCATTACCATTTGACATCCAGGATCCAAAACAACAGCCACAGCTAACACACCATGGATAAAATTCCAATATTTTTCAAACTTTTCTATCATTGCACTAGCCATTTCCTGAATCTTGTTGCAAGAAGATGTAAGCCAAGAGGTCAAAAATAATCTTAACTCACCAATTGTAGGAAAAAACTTGTTTGCTGTAGGATAATTTGTCCCAGAAAATATTTCAGTCAACTTATAAAATTTTTCTAAATGCTTACACACAACTTTTGCTTTTAACCACTCTTTTTTCGTAGGCAAATCCTTATAGTGACCATCACGCTCCTTTAAACGAGCAAACACATCTTTATAGGCAAAAGCTGTGCTCAACATCTTATAAGTAGAGTTCCACCTAGTTCTACAATCAAGAGATAATTTTTTATTTAATGTCACTTTCGAGTGACATGCCGTCTCCTCAAACATTTCAATTCTCTTAGGTGTAGATGTCCAATAAGCAACACTATCCCTCACCTTCTCAATGGTCTCTCCAATCACATCTAAACCATCTTTAACTATTAGGTTCAATATATGAGCACAACACCGCATGTGAAAAAGTTTCCCACCCAACATCAAATGCCTATCTCCTAATCTAGTAACTACTAGATTTATCATGGAATCATTGGTAGAACAATTATCCATAGTTAAAGTCGATAATTTCCTTTCCAAATTCCAATCATACAAGCACTTAACCAACACCTCTTTAAGACATTATGCTGTATGTGGGGCTAGCACATATACAATCCTAACAATAATAAACATAAAAATTATGACAAACTACATTTAATATGAATAAATAAAAAACATAAAATTTCAACTTTTAAGACATACCTTAAAATCCGACTGTGGAGTTTCCATGAGTTGTCAATGAAATGAGTTGTTATGACCATATGCCCTTTCTTTTGGTTGGTAGAAGTCCACATTTCAGTTGTTGTAGCAACCCTAGCTTGCATGTTTTCAAATAATTCCATTATTCTATCTTTCTCACTGTCAAACAACTTGTGTATTTCATTCTTCAATGTCCTTCTACTCATGGGACCACACAAAGGTTGGGCATAATTCATCATTTCCCTAAAGCCCTCACATTCAACAAAATGCAATGGAAGTTCATGCAAAATAGCCATTTTTGCAACTAATGTCCTACAAACATCCTTACCAAAATCCTCTTTATCAAGTGTTACCAAGTTTGTAAGACTTCCATCACTTTGTCTTTGGAATTTCAAAATGCTTTGTTCCATGGTTGGTTGGTTAGCTCGACGACGTCTCTTCAAATGCTTATTTGAATGGGAGGTGCCATCCGAAGCCTTCGCAACTAATTTTGTCCCACAATGGTTACAATGGGCTTTTGGCTGTCCATCAATAACAATCTTTGTAAACGGTTGCCAAACTAGCGATGTGGTCTTGGACTTTTTACTAGGTTTAGACAAATCTTCATCTTCTTCTACCACTCTCTTACTAGTAGATATTGCAACCTCTTTTGAATCTTTATCAAGGCTTAAATCAACATTTGGATTTACTGTGTTTGACATCCCCACTTCTTGTTGTGAAGACATTGTTTACCTATAAAAAAATGCAATGTATGCAAAATTAAAATAAAATTAAGGAAGAAAAAAATACTAATATTAAATCATTAATGTTGTGTTGTTTCCCCTTTTTTTTGCCTTTTGGTGACATTCTTTAATCTTGTATATGATTATTTATTTATTTATTTTTGCCTTGTCCTTCGATATGCATTATGATAATCGGTAATTTGTTTTTTCTTTTTTGTTTGCTGATTTTAGACCTGGCCCATGTCTTCTCTTCTTTCATAAGAGACCTCAATTTCATTGATCATACCAGTGAACTCATATGGAAAGAATAGGCAAATCTATTTGCTAAATTTGATCATATGTATGTGTAAAGTTTAAATAAAACCTGAAACATTTTGGTTTATTATTTATCCAGATTCCAAAGGATGCCTATAATAGTTGGTCCTGGGCTCTACCTAGGCAGGAAGAGCCAAAATTTTCAAGCTATAGAGAAGCGACCGACGCCTAATTTGTTCAAAGTATTCACAGGCAAAGTCTTCTCTCAATAATATGTGTTCTTTCTTGCTATTTATCTTATGCTTAAGATATAGTTGATATAGTTAAATCTCCTCATGTACACGAAATGTTATCTCTTATAAAAATTAAAAATAATCATTTAATTTTTAGCTCGACAGTATAAATGTATGGAATAATTTTTTTTAGACTAATGATTTAATATTTCAAAATTAATTATGAACAAATATGTTTTCATAATTGTTTAAGGTACAGTCGTGGACAAACCTGAGTGAGAGACTAAGAGTGACGAATAACCAAGTAGGTTTGGCTGATCTGGATGAACGACGGGAGGGTGTAGCCGTGGACCGCCGTGTGACAACGAGGAGGGTGCAGCGCAGCCATGGATTGTCGCAGTTGCAAATCATCGAGGACTGTCAAGGACTGTTAAGGGCTGTCGATGTTGGACTAGCTGACGACGGTGGACGAGACGTAGATTGACAGATGGTGTTGCGAACTCGCAGTGGAGCGACGACGATAGACAGAGCAGATCGTGAGTGCCTGGGTGGGTAACGTAGTGAAGCCGTGGAGGTAGGCTAGGGATCTCAGATTTGAGATTAGGAATTTAGGGGGGGGTGTCTGAATGGAATTTACGAAATTTATAAGGTTTGTCAGATGTACTGGAAACCCACATATATTAAGAGTTAACAAAATAACCCCTTTTAATTTCCCCTAAGTCCCTATATTTTACTTTTTTTAATTTTTAACCATTTACTGTGGGGCGTGGGGTGGGTCAAATGGGTCTAGATGAAGGACCCGGCCCCGGACCTGCCCCAGACGGCTCTTAAATTTTGCAACCCCATACCCGTCCCAATGATGTTCCGATCCGCCCCATTTGTCCAGGTTTGACCAGCGCCCCAGACCCAACGGGCCAAATGCCCAAGCCTAAACTTATTCAGAGGGTCCGGATGAGGTTATGGTGGTTGCACTTTCTAGTTGTAAGATATATATATATATATATATATTCATATGCATTAATTAATTAATAGTATATAATAAATTAATGCATACGAACATGCTGTTGCACAGAACAACCATTTCAACTGTTGAGTCCATTATCATCCGTGCACGTGTGATTGGCATGGCTAGAGATTTGGTTTGTAGGTAACCTACCATATATGCCATCAAATAAGCTGGCATCCAAATTCCCGAAATTGCTTTTGTTCCTTTCTTTTTATAGGAAGCGTACTCACCAATATCAAATACCCGTATCCTTTTCTGGTAATCCGAAGATATCTCAAAAACACGAACTCTGTGTTTACAGTTTGTGAATGTTACAAGCTACAACATGAGAGAGAGAGCGCGAGAGAGAGAGCCAAAATGTTATGATTTTTTTTTTTTGTGAAAGTGGAGTTGTATTTCTATAGGATTTGTTAGACTTTATATAGGCACTAACTGGTAAATCTTACTCTTTTTAGGAGTTTTATTTGATAAAGTTATAATCCCATTAAATAAGGGATATCAGATAATTGCTGGAATTTCAATTAATTATTTAATTATCGAATGTAATCAAATATTAATATTATCTCATGAGACAAGCCCACTATGGATGTCCCACATCCAACAATCTCCCAATTTGCACATAGTTGGTGCAACAATGCATCTCTTTCATCATCCTACTCATTGTTTCAACCATACTAGGTTAACGGGTCGTGCGACTATTGAGCCACCTGCAGTATAAAAGTTCGGGAGCACCATACTTGATCGTAGGTGGACCAGCATGAAACTTTCTTAGCATCTCGTAAGCCCTAGTCTCATTTAATGACATTGGTTTTCAGCATACTCAATCCCTTTTAGAAATTTCTTGGAGTCATGCTAACCCATCATTAGATTTTATGTCCACAGTTAGATTGCAACTCTTATTGTCAACAATTAACATAAATCACAGATGTGATATTAAATAGTCTTCCCATCACCCTCATATCACTTAGCTTTGATATAATTACTTTCTCAACATTGCCCCTTTAGGTTGCATCAATCATGCCCATAGGAAACATGCTAGAGTAGTCATACACTATATCTCCACCTCATGATATACTCAAAAGTCACATAGGGCACAATAAATATAGATCATATTAGTACAATGATCAATAAGGTCTTACATAGTGAAGAAGCAAGGATTCATTCTTTCACTTCCTTATATTGGTCGCCAAGCACATGTAGTATGAAATACATGCTACGATGGAATTCTCGTTTTAGAAGAGCGTATGTCTTATTACAAACACTGTATGGATCTTAGTCCAGTCGCCACTTAACGCCTTATCTGAATTCTCCATATGCTTACTAATCATATTGCCATATCAAGGTTCTGCATTTGGCTACCTTATAAGCTACATATGGATAGCTTGTTCTATTTATCCATAGTTGGTCTTTAACTAAATTAAAACCTCATCTTGGCTTTTTCCAAGGTGACATTTGCATAAGTGTGTCTTAGCTCACTGACTCAACACCATAAGCTCATTGTGTCCTATCTTTGCTTGCTCTCCAAGCACCAAAGGCGATCAATTGTGTGAGTGAGCTGATCCGTGCTTGTTGACATACTTTCAATGCATGTGCTAAACAAGAATCATGTCATAACTTTATAATAGACAAGAAACACCGAAATTTCATAAATAATATCCCAAATAACAAAATATCTAATGTTATGGTCAACTTCAAAAACAATACAAGTAAATCACAATCTACGCAGTCCTAAACTCTTAAAATGAGCCTGATAAGCATCTCAAGCCATTGACTTAGTTAAAGGATCAACAACCATGCCACTAGTACAAATGTGCTTTAGGACCACTTCTTTTTACTCAATCTTTTTTCGAATGAAGTGATATCGAATGTCAATGTGTCTGGTTTTCCTATGGTACTTAGGGTCCTTTGCGTAGGCAAGAGCAACCATACTATCACAATGTATGTTAACAGGCTCTGAAGCGCATGCAACAATATCAAACTCTTATAGGAACCTCCTTAACTAAACACCTTCTTGAATAGCAATTGAACAAGCCATGTACTTCAATCCCATAGTCGACAATGCTATACAGCATTGTTTCTTACTACTCCATGATGTGGCATCATTACTAAGAAAGCATAGCTAGAGGTTGATTTATGCTCATCTAGGTCATTGCCTCAATTAGCATCACTATAGCCTGCCAAGTGCAAATTTGATGCCTAATAGAAAAGCATGTAATCAATAGTACCTTTGAGGTATCAAAGTATTCTTTTCATTGCTTTCTAGTGAGCAAGGCCAAGGTCTAATTGGAACCTGATAACCAACCTAATAGTATAACAAATGTCTGACCAAGTACACATCATAGCGTACATCAGGCTTCCCACAGCACTAGCATAAGACACTCAGGCCATGTTTTCTTTCCCTTCTTGAGTCTTAGGACACATTTTTGGCTTAAGGCATCTCCTTTCCTGATAGGAGTGTCAATGGGTTTGTAGTTATGCATCTGAAATCATTAAAGAACCTTTTTAATGTCAGTTTCTTATGACAAACCAAGAAATTTTCTATAATGATCTCTAAAGATCTTAACTCCAAGCATATAACTTGCTTCACCCATGTCCTTCATCTCAAAATTGGAGGACAACCACGCCTTTCCAACGACAATCATCTCCTTATCATTTTCGACCAATAAGATGTCATCTACATGCAAAGATAGAATAAGGAAACTTCCTTTCAACCATTTACCATACACATAATGGTCCTCCTCGACCATCGTAAACCCATTGGAAACAATGGCTCAATGAAATTGCAAGTAACATTGTTTAGATTATTGCTTTAGGCCATAAATGGATTGTTGGATCTTGCAAACCTTGCACTCTTGTACCTTTGCCACAAAGCCATTAGGTTGATCCATATAGATCTCCTCATCTAATTCTCCATTGAGAAATGCAATCTTAACATCCATTTGATAAAGTTCCAAATCTAAATGAGCGATAATGGCTATGATGAGGCGAATTGAGGCAAACCTCACCACAGTGAGAATCTTTCTTCATAGTCAACACCCTATCTTTGGGTGTAGCCCTTTGCCTCAAGTCACACCTTATACCTTTCTATAGAGCCATCTGCCTTGCATTTGATTTCAAGAACCCTGTAAACATTGAAATTTTGCTCAGAGTTTTCATTCTCGATGATGAAAACCTAAGACATCAAATCAGAAGAATTTTTTGAACTACAAAAACACCAAGAGCTAACACCAGAATTGGGGTAGAAAGCCAAGTAGGCTTATGACCGGTGTGCAGTACCGATAAGGGGTGATTGAGACCTTATGAATCATGTCTGCTCGATGCATACATAGATTGACCTTCATGGTAAGGTCATCATGAAGGTTCAAACGAGGGGTAGGAAGCCCCTTCTTGGGGGCTTGGGGGCATTAAGCGGTAAACATTGGAGTTAGGATCCAAAAACAAGTTTGGTGCCTATAGATTAGGGTTTGCGCCTCTAGCGCTATAGGTGCGTGCATCTAAGTAGAGGCAAAGCATAAGTGCCTCTGGCCATTAGAAGCAGAGCATGAGTGCCTTTACCGCTATAGGCAGGCACCTCTAGAGTTAGAGGCCACGCATAAGCACCTTTAGCCTTTAGAGGCGGTGCATGAGCACCTTTAGTCATTACAAGCGGTGCATGGGTGCCTGTAGTCATAAAGGCATATGCCTCTAGGGTTTGCATCTTAGAAGAATCTAGAACCCTAGTAGCACCTCTACTAGATATGTGCACCTATAATCCTACAGGTGCACGCTTGTTACTACTGTCGCATATCAGGAAAAGAGCTTAATTTCTGGCCTGCTTGAGCTTGTATAAGGCAAGTAGCTCTTGGTTTAAGGCAAGCGAATTTGGTGGTAAAAATACCTAGAAATATGATATTTTGGTGTTTTTCGTAGTCAAGATTCTTCCTCTAATAGTAATCAAAGTCAGGTAACGTTCGCAGGGCCTTTTTTAATATTAAAATTTGTATTTTTTTAATTAATTGCATGTTTCGTCTAGGTATAATTAGGAAATAATTATGCCATGCTTAATTTATAAGTGGTTTAATTAGTAGTAGTTAATTATTCCATGTTTAGGATTAGCGGTAGTTAATTAGTAGATAAATGACATGCTTAGTTTAGATTAGTAATAGATAATTAGTAGCTTAATTTTGCACGATTAGTAGTTATTTTATGTAGTTAATTAATTATTAATTATGCCATGATTAATGGTCAATTAGTGACCAATTGCTTGATAATTAGTGATTAGTTAAATATGATGATTAATAATTGATGATTAGCATAGACAATGATCCCATGATTAGTATACAAATGCCATGATTAATTCCATGTTTAATTTAGTGGAAATTTTGTTTATTTAAATTATGCTTGTTATTACTAATGCTTCTATTTGATGATGAAGGGTTAGCTTAGCTTATGGTAACTTTTAATATCCTGCAATACTATTTGGATTGTTGTAATCCTCAATCCCTTCCCTCATGTTTGATGGTGATAGGTGTCTATTTATGTATTACTTTTATATCAATTTGCCCATGTTTCTTTGCTATATTCCTTGGTATTTTTATGTTTTTGTGTGGTTTTGATGTTTGTAGGAGTTTTGGAGCAACTTGCACAAAAATGGAGTAAAACCCTTCATTTTCACCTCTGCTAGTCAGTGATCTTCTCGGATTTAATTGTATTGATATACAATGAACCCGACGACATGTTATATACCGTTGGAAAGCTCTCGAAGTCTATTTTCTGGAGAAATTTACGGTTTATAAATCCATTCAGTGTACCAAAAGTTGTAATCAAAACAGTGTGAGAAGTGTAGAAATGTAATTCCACACATCACTGTAGCATGTATAATACGGGACACTGTAGCACGTTACTGTAGCAGAGTATTTAAACACATTTTAGGGTTTTATTTCATAACTTGAAGAGGGGAGAACGTGGAGGAGGCTGCATCTTTGGATTTCTCTCATCTCTTGGAGTTCTTGAAGGAGATTGAAGGCTTGGAAAGAGGAAGAACTACAAATCCTAAGAGATTTCATCAAATTTGCTAAGTTTTCCCTTTCCCTTTCATTTTCTGGAATGTCTCCATATTGTATTGTATTTGTATTGTGTCTGAATATGTGTAACTAAATCTGAATTGGTTGAGGGTGATTTCAAAGCCCTTGATATGGTTTTTGTGAATTGATTGTGCAAGGAATTGTTATCCAATTCTCTAATTGAAGTTGCTTATATTTTCCATGTTTAATGCTTATGATTGCTTGCTGGATTGTATTTGGGTGGCCAACTGAATATAATCTGGATATTGTCTATTGCTAGACTAGAAATCTTGATCCGTAATTGTCTTGAATTTCTAATCATTAGTAGCAAAATTGTGATCAGAGATTGCAATTGGAGAATATAACCTAAGTTAAATAATCCGAGCTTGTGTGTTTATTGCTTAGATCAACCTGTCTTTCTTTTCATAATGCATCCATTGAATTAAATTTAGAGAGCTTGTTCTAGGTTGTTTAATGGATAGAGATTAAATAAAGAGCCTGTTTTGTTTAACAACAAAGTAAGGAAAGATTGGGATAACAGAGCTTGTTGTTATCTACGGTTGATAATTTCAATGGTGTAATTGGATGATAATTCTACGATTAATTCACAAATTCATATCTTGTGGCAGAGAATAAACCCTTAACCAGGTTTCCCCCATTGATTTTTCAATCCGTTTAAATTTGCATTGTGTTATTCTTCTTTTGCCTTTGCATTAAGTTTAGTTAATCAACCAACAAAACCCCCCATTTATTCTGTTTTTGCTTTCGAATAACAAATTCAATTAGAATCAATCCTCGTGGGAACGATATCTTACTCATCACTTTATTACTTGTGCGACTAGTATACTTGCTAGTTTCGAACGCATCAAGTTTTTGGCGCCGTTGCCGGGATTGATTTTCTAATCGATTTGTTATTTTGTTTTCATTGTTGATTCATATTTTCTTTGTTTTTCTTTTCTGATTGTTTGTGTTTAGACAACATGGCAGTAAACTTCTATCAATTCAGTAGCGGATTTGAGCCACAAGTACCATGGAGAGTAAATGAGGTAAGCACTCCGAACATTGAACAACAACTTTCTGAGCTAACCTCTCTTGTGGAAAACATGGTTGTAGGAAATATGCAAAAATCTTATGAATGTGGGATATATTCTACGATGGAGCATCCAATCGACATGTATCCAACTTTACAAGAAGAATATATGGAACAAGCCAATGCCATGGGTGGATTTCCAGGACAAACGAGGCAATGGTATGATCCTTTCTCTAGCACTTACAATGCTGGATGGGAAGATCAACATAATTTCAGTTACTGGAATCATCAACCAATCACTCCAAATGTGATACAAATCGGCCACAAAGTTTCAATCAACCTAGAGTGCAGCAACCATTTCAAATGCAACCACCACCAATGCCACATCCAGCACCGCAACCAGCTTTGCAAAACTCAGGTATGTCTCTCGAAGATATTGTTAATGCACTTGCCACTAACACAATGCAATTCCGGCAGGAAACTGGGGCAAGTATCCAAAACCTGGCAAATCAAATGGGACAATTGGCTACTAGCATGAGCAAATTCGAGGGCCAAGACTCAGAAAAATGATCTTCTCAAGCGGTGATCAATCCAGGAGAGACTTTTAGTGCGATAACTTCGCAAGGTGGAGAGCAATTAGATATCTTGCCAAGGAAATCACAAACTGATGAAGGAGATGACACCACTTCCATCATGAACAAAACATTGACTTCTCAGGTAAATCCTATAACCCTCATTCCTTCATATGTTTCTCCTCCACCTTTTCCTAGTATATTTGTAAAATCGAAGAAGGAGGAACAAGAACAGAAAATCCTGGAAACTTTTCGCAAAATCGAGGTGAGTATACCACTTTTGGATGCTATCGAACAAGTACCTCGTTATACAAAATGTTTCAAGGAGTTATGCACCAGCACAAGAAAGTTAAAAAGAAATGAGAAAGTAAGTGTGGGGGAAGATGTTTCAGCTGTATTGCAAAGGAAAATTCCTCCAAAGTGCAAAAATCCAGGTACGTTCGCCATGCCATGCACCATTGGTAAAACCAAGTTTGAAAGAGTTATGTTAGATTTAGAAGCATCTATTAACATCATGCCATATTCTATTTATGCTTCTCTAAATCTTAGACTTTTTGCGAAAACTGGTATTACCATTCAACTTGCTGATCATTTTAATGCATATCCCAAAAGAGTTGTGGAAGATGTGCTTGTGCAGGTGAATCAATTGGTTTTCCCAGCAAACTTCTATGTTCTTGAAATAGAGGATGAGACATCTCCTAATCCAACTCCGATTCTTTTAGGGAGACCATTCTCGAAAACTGTTAGAACCAAGATTGATGTTCATGATGGCACTCTCATCATAGAGTTTGATAGCAAGGTGATATGTTTCAATATTTTTGAGGCAATGAGGTACTCTAGTGACTTACATTCTGTTTTTGCAGTTGACGTTGTTGATTATTTGCCACAACAATATTTTGAGTTAACTCGCAAGAATGGATTGGATGTAGCTATTAGTGAGCATATAGGGACAAAAAATTCTAAGGAGTCTGGAATTTTGATACAAGTGTCCAAAGAAATGGAGAAAGCTGTGGCAAGCTTAGATGAGACCATAGCTATAACCACAAATAGGTATGATGTTTCTTGCATTCAATTTCCTTTATCTAATGAGAAAATTCTTCCTTCTGTGATGATAGCCCCTGCCTTGGAGCTTAAGTCACTTCCAGATCATTTAAATCATGGATTCTTGGGTGAGAATGATACTTTGCCAGTTACAATGGAAATGGGCCTTGCACGAATACAAGAAGAAAAACTCGTCCGAATACTTACAGATCACAAAATAGCTATTGGGTGGACGATTGCTAACATCCAAGGCCCAGCCATATGCATGCACCAATTCTTGTTGGAAAAAGGATCCAAGCCCACTAGAGAAGCACAGCAGAGATTGGACCCTCCCATGATGGAACTAACGTCGGGCTGTGGACGTTAAACCAAGCGTTTATTGGGAGGCAACCAATGTTTTTGAAAAATAAATAAAAAAAGAAAACAAAAATAAAATAAGATAATAATGATCAATTTTTGTGTCTCGAGGAGATTCCTTTCGTAGGCCATCAAATTGATCAGGTTTTATCTCTCTTTGTCATCTGTCTTATTTGTTTTTATATTTCTTTTACTTGTTTTTGACTTTTGTTTGCTATTGTGTTGTTATCTCTTTTATGTGTCTTTAGTTTCGTTTCTGCTTTTTTCTTTTCCTTCCTTTTGTTTAATTTGATTATTCTGTACTTCAAACTCATTTGGGCAACAGCTTGAGGAAGCATCCAAACGGGAGCTGAAGCTATTGCCCGAAGGTTTGAAACGTGCATATCTTGGAGAAGAATAGACTCAATCGCATTATCGGTAATATCTCTCCTTTTCTTCTCTTCAATGGATGCTGATATCTTTATGTCAAACCTTCGTAAATATTTCCCTTCACTTCCTCAAAATGCTGTGTTTAAAATTTATAAAGTACGGATGACTAGACTTTGGGCATTGATGCTCCTAAATGTGCTGCGGATATCCGGTGGCTTATTGAAGCCAAGGTGAGATTATCCGGTGAGCCGGACATTAATCTCGCAAAATACATGCCTGGTCTAGGAAAGAGCTACTACGCCAAGAGGCGAAGAGCGAAAAGGTTACAAGTATGTTATAAATGTGCTAGATGGAATTGTAACCATACTTGTCGTTCATTAGGTTTT
>SNVD02007545.1:0-29599 GCA_013180625.2 Boswellia sacra
GACTTTAAATGATGCTAAACTTAATTATTCTACCACTGAGAAAGAGCTGCTAGCAGTTATTTTTGCTTTAGAAAAGTTTCGATCTTATTTGATTGGTACTAAAGTACCCGTTTATTCTGATCATGCAGCTTTGAGGTACTTGCTCACAAAGAAAGATGCTAAACCAAGGCTTATCAGGTGGATACTCCTTTTAAAGGAATTTGACTTGTGCCGCATCAAAAAAGACATAAGAAGAGACGTGAAAACTTAGGTTGGCAGACCATCTTAGTCCAGCATTGTCCATGACGAGGATGTACTGCCATTACAAGAAAGTGTTCTGGATGAACAATTGCTGTCTCTACATGTAGCAGCCCCTTGGTATGCAGATATTGTTAATTACTTAGTTACCAAGAAGCTACCACATGACTTGACTCGAGCTTAAAGAGACAAGATCAAAAACATTGCCAAATATTACATATGGGATGATCCATACTTATGGAAGCATTGTTCTGATCAAGTGATAAGAAGGTGTGTTTCTGAATCTGAATTTAATTCAATTTTGACCTTCTGTCATTCTTATGCATGTGGCGGTCACTTCGGCCCAAAAAGAACAGCCCTGAAAGTTCTTGATTGTGGATTCTACTGGCCATCATTATTCAAATATGCATATCTATTTTGCAAAGCTTATGACCGTTGTCAAAGGACAGGTAATTTAAGTGCGAAAAATCAAATGCCACAAACCCCTATACTTGTTGTTGAGATTTATGATGTGTGGGGTATTGATTTCATGGGTCCTTTTCCTTCATCTTTTGGTAATGTTTACATTATACTTGCTGTGGATTATGTTTCTAAATGGGTGGAAGCAAAAGCTACGAGAACTAATGATTCTAAAGTTGTTTTAGATTTTGTGAAATCTAACATTTTTGCGAGATTTGGAACACCAAGAGCCATGATAAGCGATAGAGGGACACACTTCTGCAACCGATCATTTGAAGCCTTGCTCAAGAAATACAACATCACTCACAAGGTGTCTACTGCTTATCATCCACAAACTAGTGGTCAAGTTGAAGTTTCAAATCGGTAAGTCAAGTCCATTCTCGAGAATACAGTGAATCCGAGTAGAAAAGATTGGAGCCTACGATTGAATGATGCACTTTGGGCCTACCAAACTGCTTACAATACACCTATTGGGATGTCTCCGTATAGGTTAGTCTATGGTAAGCCTTGTCACCCTTCCAAGTGAGGCCCTCGAACACAAGCATGGTGGGCAGTACAGCGTTGTACCATGGAGATGATGCTGCTGGAGCCAAAGGAGCTTCAACTGCAAGAATTGGAAGAACTTAGGAAATGATGCTTGAGAATTCCAGAATTTACAAGGAGAGAACTAAGGCATTTCATGATAAAAAAAATGAATCTCCAGGAAGAATTTTTGAAGTGGGACAGAAAGTTCTTTTATTTCATTCTCCGCCTCAAGTTATTTCCAGATCTACGATTTACGATCTCGATTAGGTTGGACCTTTTGTTATACTAATATTTTTTTCCCGCTGGTGGCAGTGGAAATCAAGAGCTTAAAAACGGATAAAGTATTCAAGGTGAATGGCACATGTTGAAGCCTTACTATGAGAATTCAGTGATGCAGGACAGTCGATGAGGTACCTCTCTACGAGCCAACTTATCTTGATGGGTGAGGACAGATAACGTCAGGCTGAGAACGTTAAACCAAGCGCTTATTGGGAGGCAACCCAATGTTTTTGAAACATAAATAAAAAGAGACAAAGAAAAGAAGGTAGTAATGATCATTTTTTGTGTTTCGAGGAGATTCCTCTCATGGGCTATTATAATTGATCAGGTTTTATCTCTCTTTGCCATTTGTCTCATTTGCTTTGTTGTTTGTTTTTTTGACTTTCATTTGCTCTTGTGTTTTTATTTCTTTTATGTGTCTCTATTTTCTTTTCTTTTCTTTTCTTTTCTTGTGTTTAATTTGATTATTCCGTGCTTCGGTTCAGTTGTGTAACAGCTTGAGGAAACATTCAAACGGGAGTTGAAGCCATTGTTCGAAGGTTTGAAACGTGCATATCTGGGAGAAGAACAAACTCAATCGCATTATCGGTAATATCTCTCCTTTTCTCCTCTTTAATGGATGCTGATATCTTTCTATCGAACCTTCGTAAATATTTCCCTTCACTTCCTCAAAATGCTGTGTTTAAAAATTATAAAGTACGGATGACTAGACTTTGGGCATTGATGCTCCTAAATGTGCCTGCTGATATCCGATGGCTTATCGAAGCCAAGGTGAGATGGTCCGGTGAGCCGGACATTAATCTCGCAAAATACATCCTGGTCCTAGGAAAGAGCTACTACCCAAGAGTCGAAGGGGGGGCGAAACATGTGTTACAAGTAGTATAAATGTCTAGATGGAATTGTACCAACTTTGCTTCATTAGGTTTTGTGCGTCCAGGAATAGAGAAGATAAACCTTTCATTTATTAAGAATGTGGTTTGAGTAATAGTTCGCTGGATAATGTTTGTGTTAACTCTTGAGTCACATTCTTGTGGACTTGTTCGGCGTGAATTGCTTAATCTATGGACACAATTTCGTGATGAATTGCAGTGTTATAGTCTAGGGAATCTGACTAAAAATGACCCTGTTTGCCAGTTTATAAAAAAACTGGATGGGAAGCAAATCCCCGACTCATAGAAGGCATTTCAGCCGTTACTGGACGTAAAACCAGAGGAAGATGTGAGCCACAATCACAACTACTTGTATATTTGAATGTGTGTTGTTGTTGTCGAATTTTATTTTTTCTTGTTTTCGTTTGATCTGATTATCAATGTTGTTTTTGTGTTGTTGTTGTTTGTTGATTTTGTTTGTTTTGTTTTTAATTTTCAGTTTCTTTTGACATACCAGATGACTACCCTATGGCATAAGTAACACGTGGGAGACAAGTGTTGGAATGGTTTTGTCAACCTCCACCGAAAGTGTATTTTTTATGCTTCACGTTGGGATTACAAGTGTGGAGGTTTTTGTACTGACCCCTCCGAAAGTGTATCTCCGTTTTCCATGCTTCACGTGGGAGACAAGTGTGTAGGTTTTGTCAAACCTCGCCGAAAGCATATCTCATTTTTTCAAATTTTGGGGCGATAAATCTGCATCGAGCAACTCCACCGAAATTTTGTCCCCATGTGTCAAATTTGAGAGTTTTACGTGTGTATATATCCATTTTGCATATTTTCAAATGTCATTTATAACCTGTCTTGCACTTGAATTGCATAATACCTAACGTGCATCATTGTCTTACACAAGTTTAGAGCACTTTTAGAAATGGAGAAAAACCAATTCGGGCGATTCCAAATATATGGTATTTGTGGGATCGCATTGGTAAAGATGGAGAGTTTACAACAGCAGCTCTGCTGGTAGGATTAGCTATCGAGGTTATTAATGGATTTATGGAGGGGGTATTATTTGGGTTAATGGGGTGTGTGTCGACAGCTGCATCCTTAGGAGGAAGCAAAGTTCTCGGCATTATCCCTAAACCATTAGCTGTACGAGATATCGTAGGCAACACCAAGGGGGAAGAGTTACAGGTCTCTAGCATGCATGAGCGTATTGCACATATGGTTGTTAAGTCCGATGCATTTATAGCTTTGCCTGGTGGTTATGGTACATTAGAGGAGATATTTCAAATCACCTTTTGGGCACAGCTAAACATCCATCGGAAACCCATTAGTTTGTTAAATGTCAATAATTTTTTTGATGGTTTGTTGTCTTTTCTTGATCAAGCAGTAGAAAAAAAACTTCATCTCACAGTCGGCGAGGCAAATCCTGGTTACAGCTTCAACTACAGGGGAGTTAATTGACAAATTACAAGCATTCGTCTATTCGCTTGATCCAACAATATCTCGGATAGATTGGTTTGGAGAAGGCGATAAGAGCGTAAACTGGATTTAACGCTCCATCTGTAATCTCTATTTGCTGGTTTGCTTCATTTTCGTTTACTTTCTTTTATTGTGTTTATTTGAGTTTTTTTTATGTCATTTCTTTTGAGCTTTTTTCAGGTTGTTTCTTTCACCGCAGGTAATATTTTCTAATCTTTGCTTTTAGAGTGGTGGCTTAAAAAGTTTAAGTTCTCTTGAAACGCATTCTGGATCTCTTCAATCCATAATGGCTGAATAAGGAGGCTAACTTCTAAACTTTTTAGACCCATTCTAACTAACTTGTTTTTGTTTGCTGACTTGTTGAACTTTGTTATTTTATGAGTGAGTTTAGTTTTGCGTAATTTAGAGTTGTTATGTGTTTTTATCTTTATCAGTTTCGATTCAAAAAAACAATTGTGGAACAACCTGAGAATGGCAGAATATGGGGTTTTCTTTAACCCTTGAAACGCATTCTCTCTAAATAAATCTGTAGTTTGTTTATTTCATGTTGTTTGAAGTGTCTTGTTTCTTGTTTTGTTCTTCATAATAAAGGTATATAGGCTGGAAACCTTAAGTCTGCGGGCTACTGGTCCTAAGGATTGTTGAAATATACAATCTTGACTCAGGTGTAACAACGCCACGTACCTCTTTTCTTGCATTTTTGGGTCATGATAAGATAATGATTGAATTAAGAATAACTCTTGGAAAATGATAAATGATGCATGGATCTGTGTGCTTGAAATGTTTATTGGTTTTCGCTTTGCTTTTGATTCCTTGTGCAACATTGAGCACTGAGCTATTATCACTGAGTTATTTGTTCACTTAGAGAAAGTTTATGTAATTTAAGTTTCTTCAGATTTAATGAATTCTAGAACTTGTTTTGATGGTCACTCGAGGCGAAATCCTAGGCTGTGCAACATTGGGAAATGATTTAGGCCATCTTTGGACCGTTTGAGCCTTAATAGCCAACCTTGACTGAAATTGATCTCTAGTTACCCCTTTGAGCCTTTGTAAGCCTTTTTCTTTGTTAACTCACTAAAAGATTTCCTAACCTCAAATGAATTTGTTCCAAAAAGTTTATCCCTTACCTATGAGCATGTAGATCATCGCAATTAAATTTTGAGCTATGTTCTGGTTTGGGAAGTTAGAGGAGGTTGGGATGTGTCATGAGCAATGTAAGTGAGTTCTATTGTGTTTGAAAAAAAAAAGAAAAAAAGAAAAAAAACCAATCTGTACTTATCGTCCACGTACTTACATATTGAGGACAATGTGTTGTTTAAGTGTGGGGGAGGGAAAGAGTGAAAAAAAAAAGAACAAAAAAGAACAAAAGAAGAAGAATAAGATATCTATACCCTTAAGTGTTCTTAAAAAGAATGAAACAACAAAGTGTGAGGGTATAGTTTTCTTTTGTTTTCTGCAAAAAAAAAAAAATATTGAGTGTTCTAAATAAGTTTGGGAGAGTAACCTGGTGAATTGAAATGAAATTGTGTTATAGGTTTGAGCTCTACATAGTCTTGAATGATTTATGTGTTTGTGGGTGATTTGAGCCAAATTATTATCTTTATCATACCTTCACCCAAGCCAAACGTTACATGCTTAATAAAGTCCTATTTGATCCTTGGTGTTGTGCATGTCTACATTAGTGGAGAGTGACTTGAAAAGCAGCCTATGGAGTGCATTTATACACACATCTTCAATATTAAATATGATTCATTTTTATACATAAACTCATCCGGGTTACAAGTGATTAGGTGAGAATGGCTCTACACACACACACTTGAGGAATTGAAGTGAAGCGAAAATAATCTTTGAGATAAAATTCTTGATCAAGTGCATTATTTTGAAGTTTTCCTTGGGTTATAATTAAGTACAATCTTTGAGGCCTATTTGCAAGATGAAGCATTTGTGTGTTTAATTTTTCTTTGATTCTGTTTCGGTTTAGTTTTGTTTCGTATCATTTTAGTTGCTCGAGGACTAGCACAGTCTAAGTGTGGGGGAATTTGATAGGTGTCTATTTATGTATTACTTTTATATCAATTCGTCCATGTTTCTTTGCTATATTCCTTGGTATTTTTATGTTTTTGTGTGGTTTTGATGTTTGTAGGAGTTTTGGAGCAACTTGCACAAAAATGGAGTAAAACCCTTCATTTTCACCTCTGCTAGTCAGTGATCTTCTCGGATTTAATTGTATTGATATACAATGAACCCGATGACATATCATATACCGTTGAAAAGCTCTCGAAGTCTACTTTTTGGAGAAATTTACGGTTTATGAATCCATTCAGTGTACCGAAAGTTGTAATCAAAACAGTGTGAGAAGTGTAGAAATGTAATTCCGCACATCACTGTAGCATGTATAATACGGGACACTGTAGCACGTTACTGTAGCAGAGTATTTAAACACATTTTAGGGTTTTATTTTCATAACTTGAAGGAGGGAGAACGCGGTGGAGGCTTCAGCTCTGGAATTCTTTCATCTCTTGGAGTTCTTGAAGGAGAAAGGAAGCTTGGAAAGAGGAAGAACTAAATCCAAAGAGAATTACATCAAATTTGCTAAGTTTTTCCCTTCCCTTTCATTTTCTGGAATGTCTCCATGTTGTATTGTATTTACCACGTTCTTAAACATGTGTAACTGAATCTGAATTGGTTGAGGGTGATTTCAAAGCCCCTGATATGGTTTTTGTAAGTTGATTGTGCAAGGAATTGTTATCCAATTCTCTAATTGAAGTTGCTTGTATTCTCCCATATTTAATGCTTATGATTGCTTGCTGATTGTATTTGAGTGGCCAACTGAATATAATCTGGTTGTGATTTATTGCTAGACTAGAAATCTTGATCCGTAATTGTCTTGAATTTCTAATCATTAGTAGCAAAATTGTGATCAGAGATTACAATTGGAGAATATAACCTAAGTTAAATAATCCGAGCTTGTGTGTTTATTGCTTAGATCAACCTATCTTTCTTATCATAATGCATCCATTGAATTAAACTCAGAGAGCTTGTTCTAGGTTGTTTAATGGATAGAGATTAAATAAAGAGCTTGTTTTATTTAACAACAAAGTAAGGAAAGATTGGGGTAATAGAGCTTGTTATTATCTACGGTTGATAACTTCAATGCTGTAATTAGATGACAATTCTACAATTAATTCGCAAATCCATATCTTGTGGTAGAGAAGGATCCCTTAACAGCTTTCTCCCATTGATTTTTCATTCAAATTTACTTTCTGTTTTGTTATTCTTTATTTGCATTCTTATTTCATTTAGTTAATCATTCAACAAAACCCCCCCATTTAGTTTATTGTTTGGAAAATAACAAATTCAATTAGAATCAATCCTCGTGGGAACGATATCTTACTTATCACTTTATTACTTGTGCGACTAGTATACTTGCTAGTTTCGAACGCATCAGAAGTATTCTCGACTACAGAGACTGAAGAAGATGCTATTGGAGATTCTGTGGGTTTTTGTACTTCAATTGAGTAATTAGGGATTTTGGTTATTAACTTAAAATATCATTTCCAATTTACATTGTAAAGCATTGACTAACTATATTATTTTCATTTGTGTTTGTTTGTCATTGATATAGAAGTTTTAAAATCAACCATAACAGCAGTTGATCGCATGGAGCTTGATTGATGAGTGCCAATTTCATCGATAATAACCAATTCAACACATTTTCATTACTGAATTTGAGTTTTTGCATTGTTAAGACTTGTTAAGTTTTTATTTGGTTGGTAACTTTAAGTTTTAGTTTGATTTTTTACAACTTGGTGGCCTTGTGGAATATTGATTATGTTTTCCTCCCGTTTTTTTGTTTGATGTTGTTAGAAATATGGAAGAGATGACTTGATTCTTTTTCAATCCAAGTAGGTGGAATCTCAAGATTTAGTTTGGTGGAGATAATGTAATGCTCCGTTCAAAACTTGGATTGTTGTAATTTGCAATTTTGCATCTTAATTATATGTATTGTGTTGTACTTTGGACTCTATATTTATGTGTTGTAGTTGTACCTTGGACTCTATATTTATGTCTTTTACTTTGGACTGTAACATTATATTTATATGTTATTGACTTGGATTTTGAGTAGCTTTCAAATGAAATGAAATTGTATGTTAAGGGTGAGTGTATATTAGGTTGAGACTTTAGAGTGCTTTTGCATTGCTTAGCTTAGATAGGAGATATTGGGTGGGTTTGTAATGTTTTAATTTTTGTTGTATTTATCCTTGAGTTTCATTACTTTCATCCTTATTTGGAAATATATATATATATATATATATATATATATTTCCAATCTTAGACTTAAAAGTTCTTAATTTATGTTAATTAGCCTTAATTTGTATATGATATAGATTAATTTCTATTAATGGACCTTGTTTTGTATATAGTATAGATTATTTTTTGTCAATGGGCCTTATTTTGCATACAATATAACCTTAAAAATATATATGGACCTTAATAAAATGTTGTGAAACAATTTGGGTCGAACTGTGAAATTGGCCCACCATCCGACCCGACCAACTCGACCAACCAGATCATTCGGGTTATATCTCGGGTCGCATGCTTCGGAAACCCGATTAGGGATATAAAATGCCGAACCGATCATACATCGGGTCGTGTCGGGTTGGACAAAACCCGGCCTGGCCCGGCCCGGCCCGACCCGTGTGCACCCCTAATTCGAACTATTTTGATGCTTTGTGTTTTTATTGTGTCTGTATGTTTTGTGTTATCTTGATTTGATGAATGGATTGCTCTGATCATGATCTGATTGAATTGTTTGACAAGTTTGTCAAACTTCATTTTATTTGCAGGATATACATAGTCTGACAGTGTTCTGTTATAAGATTTGTAACAGCACACTGGTTATTTCTTTACACATGATATTTTCTGTTTGCTATATCATGATAGCTTATGGTTATGACTAACTTATCATGTGTGATTTCTTTTGATTAGAAATAGTTTAGTGTTTTCATCACAAGTTGCCAAAAAGGGGGAGATTGTTGATGTCAACGTGCATATGCCATGCACATGTTGTTTTGAACAAAATGTGATAAAACTAGAATATGATTTTGTTTCTTTTTTTACTGTTTCTAGATGTATAATTTAGAAAGTATTTGATTTATAATAAATATCTCCTTAGATTAGGATATTGTTTCTTGTATCCTAATTAAAATAGGAGAATATTTATTTGTATCCTAATTCTTTTAGGAGTTTAATTATATATCTTCCTATTATATTTCTTCTTATCCTAATGTGATTTTGCTTAGAGTTTTTACAGGATTCTAAGGGGATTTTGTCTAAGCATACCACTATATATACAAAGTTATTTTTTCATAACAGGATATGTTGATTATGTGGTGTGTTGTGTGAGTTTAGGTTTTGGCATTCCAACAATAAAGGAAGAGAGCTTCAACGCAAATAGGAATGCTCTTTTAATTTGATTTTATGAGTCTTTGATTCATGTATAAGAGATAAAAATCGTGCATGAATTGTTGATTAAGTCTGTATGAGTTAGTAGACACTTGGGATAACTTACGGGTTAAGTTTTTATGTAATTCATCGTCAGACTTCGTTGTTATGTATAACTTAACAGTGTGTTGTTAAATCATTTGTGACAGAGAGTGGGCAGTGTCACTAGAGTTTAAAATCTTGACGGGATTTTGTTTTATAAAGATTAGGTCAGTGTGTGAGAGTGAGTCAACACTGTAAAAAATCTTAAAGATCGTACAAACAAGAACTTAGTGAATTGCAGCTATATAGCTATCCGTGGATGTAAGTTTTATAACTGAACCACGTAAAAAATCCTCCTGTGTCGATTTATTTTACAGTTTACTGTTATATTTCTTATAACTGCGTACTTCCAGAACTCTCAATAACTTTGTTATTAAATTCCTAAACAATTAATTCACCATGCTATGTAAGATAACTGTTATTTAGATATGAAGTAATTAGATTAGATATATATAAAACAATTTATAAATAAATATAACAAAAATTAATTAGACTAGGAGAGTTTTTTCAGCTAAAAATTAACAAAGTAATGTGGGCTTACATATAAAGTTTGAAGAGAGACAAGTCAGAAGTGGGCAAAGCTCGGACTATTGAGCTTAGGAAGGCATTAAATTCCATGAGTGGGCAGGCTGCATATTGCTACATAGTCAATGGGTTGTGTGGGTTTTGTTAACTTTCTGGACCTGGCCTCGGAAATGCTGGGTGAAAAATTGCTGATTAACCTTGGTGCTAAACCCCGATTTTCTGAGTAATCCCGTAGCCTCAAGGTCGAGAGTTCAGTTTCTAGGGCCTTGGCGTCTGCAGGAGCCATCTGCCACCCCCACTTAGTGGAGGTGTCAAGTGGGCTAAGCAACCGGAGCTTTTGATGGGTTTAGGCAAAGTTTATGGAGCTTTGAAAACTTAGTCGAAGTAGATTACCTCTCAAGTTTTTGTTTAAGCTAGTCATTTCTTTTAGACTTTTTGAATTTTAACCATGTGTTTTCGAAAGTTCCAAAAACTCAGAAGCAATATAATGACAATTACTTTAGGATTTGATTTCCATCTACTCTCTTTTTAGCCCATATCTCATTTTGAGGTAATCTTGTAACACTAAGATTTATATTAAACAAAATAAAAGCTCTTATTGATTCTTATTTTTTTTATAATATCTCTAAAAAAATTCATATCATTTTAATTTTTTCAAATTTTAAATTTATCTTTTCTCAACAGGGTTGCAAAGAGGAGCACAAGTTTTTAAAAAGAAACTGAAACCATTTACCAACATTCATAATCTTTATGTGTTATTTCTTTTAATTTTGTTAAAAATATTTAATAATTTACTTTCAATTTTCTTTATTTATGTATTTAAATTTAAGAATTGCAAAAGACAAATTGTTTAGTGTTGAGATATATTAAAGGGATAATTCTAATTTGTCCCCTGAGGTTAGGCCTAAAAAAAATTGAGGACCTCAGTTTTTTGAAATCTAAGAATGCCCATTGAGATTATTGTAGCACCGTTAGATTTAACGGAAAATATATTAAACCGTTAGATTTAACGGAAAATGTATTGAATAATAACTTAATGCTAATATTAGATTTAACAAAAAATGTATTAAATAATAACTTAACTCTAATAAGCAGTAAAATAGACTATAATACCATTTTCTAAATGTTTTCTAAAGCGTTAAGTTACTATTTAATATATTTTCCATTAAATCTAACTGTGCTACAGTAACTTTAACCTCAGGGGGCAAATTAGAATTAACCCTATATTAAAAGTATAGGAATATAATTCCCACCTTTTAGAGCAATTGAAGTCTATTTAGTGTTTATATTCTTTAATTAATAAAAATTAAAAATTTTTATTTAATTTTTAATGTTTTTATAATTGATCATTTGATTCAAATGATGTTATTAATATGAAATTTGCAATAAATTCTTGTTATACAAAAAAAGAAAAAAAATCATATTTCAGAAAAGGTAAAAAAAATTTTACTTAAAAGAAAATAAATGGGCAGCCCACTGTTGCTGTCTAACCAACCAACTAAAAGATGGGAATCCGTTGCGCTGTGTACTCCTAAAAACAGTGGGTGTGGCGGCGCAGTCTAGCCAAGATATAACCCTCAAGATTAATTAATAAAATAATACAGAAAAATTATTAATAAAATAATGCAAAAAGTATTGTACACAAGCATCGCATTGCAGGTTGCAACGCAAGCAGGAATTTGAGCGTGACTTCGGCTATTCATGCCAACCGATTTTGACCTTCACTTCTGTTTTAATTTTATTTTCAGAAAATTATTACCTCATAAGACAAATACGTAATAAATTTTTTTGGATAGATAAGACACTGACAAGAAATATATACCCGCTTCAAACGATTTTAAACAAAATATAAAAAGATAAGTAAGGAATTCTACTACTTCAGGAACTAGAAAACCAAATAAAAAGCAAATCGTAATAACAATCAACATTCTAAAGATAAAGCTTAAAAAAATAATAAGTATATTTAAAGTAATTAATTTGAGTTAAACGGTAAAACTGAAATGAACACATATTTTATCAGATCCAAAATCTAAATAAGGATCGATCTTTTTAAGAAAACAAAACGATCAAAATAAAAAATTATAATATAAATCCCCAAATTTATTAAAACCTGAAAATAAATATGACTCTAATCATAACCATTGAAGAAGATTTGTGGTACAAGATAACTAAACGAATTTTGCAAAATTTTCTATAACTTATTTAGAAAAAAAAGTATAAAACTTATATTTCAACTGTATAGAATAAAAAGAAAAAAAAGGAGGCCATAACCCATAAAGAAATTGTTTTTTACACCCAAAAACCCTACATTCAACATTACATGTTACTAACAGACCATTTACCACGACAACAAAATAAAATCATCATCTCTCCGGAAAATATTAAAAAAAATACCACCGTAACATCTCATTAAAATTCCTTAAAGAAAGCATCAGTTCTTGAAAAAATAAGAAAAAAGCTCATAAAGAGCTAACTTTTATGTTCAAAAACACTTTCCAACGAACAAACAAGCACCAACATCTCATTACATTAAACAGATAATATAGTCAACGGAATCATTAATTTTTAATGGTCACAAACACGTGTTAACAAACAAACAACACCGACTCTTTTTGAATCTCTTAATAAAATAGCATCTTTGCATCTTGGAGAAGAAGCAGAACCGTGGAGTTTTAGGACTGAATTAGGACCATTTTCTGATTTTAGTTTTATCTTAACTTTTATAGATTTTATATCACGTGAATTTTATTAACTTATAGTGATCAAGATATATTATATTCTCTATTCTCTCTTGTTTATTATTTATTAATCACGCTACTAGAAAACATGGCTTTTACTGCACCTGTATACTGCGGTTCTAAAGAGGCACAGTAAAAGAGTGAAATCTGTGGCGGACTATGCCGGGCGTGCAACACTTGCAGTAGATACTTTTGTTATTTACTACAAACTTTAAAAACCGCAATAAATTGAAACTCCTTCCTTTCTTTTAATTCTCCCAATTCCCTCTTTTGATTACCCTAAACTAGATCTGGGACCAATCCCCATGGGGATGGGCCCCCGCAACTCCCCAACCCGTTTGGGTCAGGGATAGGGAGTAACAAATGAAGAATAGGGTGGGGATGGTGATGAAAATTTTTTCCGAAATTAAATGGGATGGGGATGGGGATGGCGTTCCCCAACCCGGCCCATCCCGTTTCCTGAATATATGTGTGTGTACATATATAGGATTGATAAAGGAAAAATACATCAACCTTATTTCTAGATGATAGTAGAAGATTATAAAAATTTATGTAATAATTTTAATTTGATTTTGCTTTTCAAATTTATATATATTAAAATAGACATTTTAAAGGTTTGTTTAAATTTGTTTTCACTATAAAATGTTAAGTATTTGATTTTTTATGAATTTTTGAAAATGACTCTATAACTCTGAGATTTTTAGTTTTCTAGAGGAGATCAGTTTTTCAAAACTTATTTGAGCTACCTAGAGATATCAAAAAATTATGAAATTTGGTTTATATTTTCATTTTTGAGTCTAGTTTGAGCCTACAATTTTTTGTAATTTTATGACTTAACTGTGATTTTTTATGTATTTACAAATGAAGAGAGGTCAGTCCTAAAAGCTTTTGATAGAACTGATAGACCCCAAAATATAAATTATCTTAAAATAACTTTATTATTCAATTTTTTTTTTTAGATTTGATAACCTTAAATATAAAGGTGTTTATGATGTTTTTGTAAAATTTTAGGTCAATTAGATTAATGTATTGATTATAAAAAATTAAAAAATCAGCGTTGCTCTATTTTGGAAGATTGAAAGTGAAGTTAATCAAAAGTTGAAAAATTGTTAATACTTGTGATGCAATGTTGAGAAAAATGCCATGATATAATTCAACAAAAAAATGAAATTATTATATGTAGCTTGGGGCAGATTGGGGATGGGGATGATTTAAAAAATTAGGAATGGGGATGGGGATGAAGGTTAATTTTTTAAATTGGGGATGGGGCGGGGATGGGGATTAATTTTCAAATTGGGGATGGGGATGACATCCCCGCACCCACCCCGGCCCGAACCCACCTCTACCCTAAACTCCTCTCTTCTCTATATTTATTTATTAATAAAGAAACCACCACCACCACCTCCGAACACCATTCTCCTACTCTTCCTCTCTCTCCTCTCGCCCAGCCCCCCCTCCACCAGCAAGGCATCCCTGAGTTTGTACTTTGTGGACCTCGAATTTGATTGAAAATTTGAGATTGCGAGATTGTTAGGGTCGCTGCCTAGGATTTTTGTAGGCAAGAGTGAAGAGTTGAAGAGGATCGTGAAAGTCAAGATTCCCTCCCCAACAACAAACAGCCACCAGCCCCCTGCCGTCACTTCGCTTTGGCTTTGCCTCCTTTCTCCTTCTCTTCTCAACACACACATTCCTGGGGTTTGAATCAAGGGATTTTGGGTTTTGTAGTATTAGTTAGGGATTTTGGATTTCTAGGTCAGCTTGGTTTGGAATAGTGATTAATAGGTTAGAATCAATTATGGCTTTTTGGGTTAATTTTTTGTATTTTTTGGTTGGGATTTTGTGATGGCAGTGTGTTGTTGGGATTTGGTTGTTGATTGGATTTGGATTTGGATTTGTGTGAAAGGACGATAAAGGTGAGCTTTTTTTGGCTAATTTCTTATCCTCTTTCTTCTCACTGTTCTCTTAGTAACAAATCCCCTCTCTCATCTCACTAATCTCTTGTTGCCTTTTACGATCTCTAACCTTAATTGAGCCGTGATTAGCAAATTGTGAGTACTTGAAGTTCCAAAAGTGCACTTAGGAAAATGATTGTGAAGTCATCAACTCTCATTGATGAAGCCCAACCACGTGTATCTTGTAAGGTATCCTTGCCTCCTATAATGGCTCCATTATATTCTTTGCTGTCGAAGCCATCAAGTCGCTCTCGTTTGACAGCAACATGGTGTATCATGAGCAGACTGATTTAAGGTTTTAGGCATGGCAAACTGTTGTTTTGAAATGTGATTTTACAAAACGCTGGAATATTGGTATGTAATGAATGTTTACTGTTTTAGGTTCTGGAAGTGATGAAAACATGCATTATGTCAACCTTGTGGTCTGGGAAATCAGGTGAGGTCATCAGGAGTATGCTACTTTGTGATTTTTCCATCCACAACACACTCTTTCGGATTGTTTGTACAACTACAGAAGCCTTAGAGGTCAGTCATGTTAAGTAAAATTCAGTTCATCTTGAAATTCATTTCGTAACCATGAATACAGTGTTGGTTTCCGTACTAATATAAGCACAGTTTGAAGCAAAAACTTTATGTCATTCGCACCTTTGACTTGATGGAGATTGAAGGTTTACAACTTGCTATAGGTTCTGTTTTGAATATTTTGTATATCATGCTCTCAAAATTCTCAAAGGTGAGCTTTGAAGTTACCGAACTTTGCAATATGATAAGCATGCTAGACAGTAAAAAGTTTTGAATTGAAATATGATGTTATTTGTTTATTGGTAACTTATGTAATTTTCTGCTTTTTTTTTCCAAGTTCTCATGACTGTTACCTTTTTCTAAAGTTTGAAACAAGCCAAGACCTTTATTTTGCGACAGGCAAGTAAAATAGATTAAGAATAGATAGTCTCTGTGTTTATTTCATTCAATAATGTTTTTTTTTGTTTCACCTAATTGGGTCACCTCCTACCTCATTTGAATTTTTATGTACCGACTCTATGCAGGGATATCTAAAAGATAAGTCTCTTGTTTTTTCCAGGAAACATCTTCAAGCCTTCCCTTCTTTCACCAAGCTGTGCTGTCATCTACAACCACTTCGATTCCTGTTGTTGCAGCCATTACATCCTTGATCTCATATTTTCGTGATCCTGTATGGATCTCTCTGTGCACTCAAATTCGAAATCATGTTGCTTGAACATTTTCTTCTTTTTTTTTTTTGCTCTTGTACTTAATGTCATGAATTACTAGATATTTTTATGATACTTATGCAAGGTGATGAAGATAGTTATTATTTATTTATTTATTTTTGGCATAGATGCCATTATTATATGCTATTATAACTAGGGTTGTAAATTGTTAGGATGTGGACTTGGACACTTTAACTCCAACTTGCATGCTCCTGTTTCAAGGAGTTCAAAAATGTTTATTCTGTGCATTTGTGTGATTAGATGATGACCATAAAAATTTTTTTTTAACAAAAGTTATGTGTGGATTTGTTTATTTATCATAATTGGGCTGCAGGAATTAAATGATATTTTGACTTTTATCACTTGACTGCTTATACGCATGAATCTTGTTTTATAGAAGAATGTCTGAATGAAATTTTTTGTGTCTATCTTGATTTTCCCTTGGCTACAATATGACATGGTATTTTAGTTATATTTCCTTGTTTCTCTGATCTTACATGAGCAACCCTGTGCTGAGTATCTCATAAATGATTTTTAATTTGTCTATGCAGGCTATTCAAGATGGCGCTGTTAGAGTACTTTCAATGCTGTTCACTATTTTAGATTATTCCCAACCACATTTATCTGGCAGTACATGCTTTGTTTTGGATGATAAGCAGGTTTGGCATTTGTGGTTTTGCTTATCCCTGCTCCTTTTGCTCAGCTTCTAATTTGAGTGAGTCATTTCTATTTTGTAATTTGGGTTACTGGTTTTAGATTGCAGATTTAAGGCATGCTGTTGATTGCATGCTGTAGTCGATAGAAAATGAAGATCTATTTGTTGCTTCTGCGAATCTTCTCACTGCAGCTGCATATTATAAGGTTTGCTAATTTAATTATTTTTAAGGGTTTGAAGCCTATTCACGATTAATGCAATTAATAAATTGCTTATGTGCTTGAAGTGTATTTTCTTTTCCCTTTCATTTTGTTTGGCGCTGGCTTTAGGCTTTTTGCATTTAACTCTATACTCTTTGTTACTGTAGAATACTGTGATAGCGGTCAAATTATATTTTTTCTCCTTAATTAGGCGAGGCAAAAAATCCTCATTTTATAAAATTTATTTAACCCTGGATCAGCATTCTTGTTAATCCATATTCGGCGTAATTTCTTGAAGCTCATAGGAAGCTATGCTATTCTGAGGACTTTTTCCATTTGCTTTTCTTAGTGACAACTTCCATCTCAGTGATGATATTTTAGCTTCTGGGATTGCTTTCTAATTGGTGATTTTTAATTTTTTTAACCAATTAATTAATTTTTTGCTGCCTGCTTTTCTTATTGCTTTATTTTGTGAAAAAGATAATATGGAGGCTCAACCTAGTAATGAAGCCTCCTCTAATGGCTCCATTGTTGGTAATAAAGAATGCAGTTGCACTTGCCTCTGCAAACAGAAGTAATGGCAGAAGTACAAGCTTGGCCAACGGAGCTCTGATTCCGAATTTGAATTGTCAAGTCGAGAACTGGACGGAGTCAAACTCAAGTAAGTTGTTGATTCACAATCAAGCCAACATCTCTAGTTCAAACCTATCCAGCAACGTTGGCATCTTAAAGTTTTATGTGTTATGACTTCTACCTACAATTTCCCTCTTGAATCAAACTTTATCTTGTTCATATTGGCATGCGAGCTTATATTGTATTTTGCATTAAGATTAATGAACGGGCCTTTGTTTTCTTATAACTGTATATTTTGACTTGGTTTTCAGCTCCAAGAGGATTGGAGAAATCGAAGAACAGAATTTAGTAGAGTGCCTCAGCAAGATGTCTGCCTTCCTATTTGGCTACAAAATTCAGCGCGGAAAAGTCTGCATGAGTGGGAAGGAGGAGAGTTATTGATGGAAATCGCGACCAGCTGTCATGGCAGTATAGTAGTTCATAGTTGAGATCTTATCTTTTTACCTCACCTCTGCTTTCTTTGCATGAAGAAAGTTCCTGTCTTATATCCTGTGTTTGCCACAAAGTCTATGATTATGATGATTGTTGTAAAACCTTGTCAAGATATTAAGTGAATTTGTAGTGGTGGAGCTTATATATCTCTATAGGAACCTGAATTGTTCTAAGACAGTATTGTATTTGATGTGTGTTTTGACTACTATTGACTTTGGATGTCGGATTATGCTAATATTAATTTCCTCAATTGAGTTTCAACTATTTATTCTGCATCTCAGAAGAAATAGATAAGTATATAATTAATTACTATTTGTTGCCCCTGGGCACTTTTGACTTATTGAATTTGATATGAATTCTCAATTTTGTCCCATTAGAACTGGATGATAACTTTTTCATCCAGTAGACTTTTTACAGCGGGCCACCAATCAACGGTAAATAATTTTACATCACTTTTTTACGGCGGGCTATAGTCCGCGGTAAATAATATGTCAGCTTTTTATGGTAGGCCACCTGCCCGCGGTAAAAAGTTTTACGCAAGATTACAAATTTCTGATCATCAATAATGTGTTTATATTTTACTAAAGTAAAGAACTAATCATGAGAGAATCCTGATCTGGTAGGATCTTGGATAAGAAGTAAAATAAGAAGTAAAAGTGCCATATCAAGTGTCTGAATCAAAAAGAATCAAAGAGAAAGTAAAATTCTCTCACGACAATAAGACATCACGTTTACACAGCCAATATATTTGTCAAATTGTAATTAAGCCAGATTAACAATTAACTGCAGTTAACATACTAACGACTGTTGACTAATAATGCTGCCACATCAGCAACTGATTTACATAGCTAGATTAGCTTAAATTACGTACTCTTAACAGTGGGCCGCACTTGTAGTTGTAGGATCATGGAGAAGAAGCGCTTCCCATGCACTCACTGAATAGCATCACTTTCGTCTATAAATTTAAATGCTGAAAAAAAAAATACTCGCAGTTGGCTATAGCAATATCTTACCATTAAACTAGAGGCATAGCTAACTCTTTACACTATTGTCGTCACTTTTAACTATTGCTTTGTTTTGTATTGAGCGGCAGAAATGAAACTGCCTCTGGTGGAAGCATTTTCTTCTATCTTTTTCCTGAGTTCCTCATCGATTGTCTGACGCACGAAGTGGTTTAATCCTAGTTTCTCTTCGCCTCTGATTAATAAGGCTAATATCTACGAGTTTGATCCTTATGATTTTCCCAGTAATTGGCTTCATCTTCTTTTCGGCCAGATACAACACAATCAGCTTCGTGGTTTAATTAATTAATTTTTTTTTTCTTGTGATGCAGAATATTCGGAAGTTCATTCCTGTAACCAAGTATGGTACTTTTTCTGTGAACAGCATTATAAGAATGTTTTGAGAGGAAATCCCTGCAGAGAGCGAAAGGCCAACAGAGTATACTGGAAAAGCACTGGCAAAGTTCTTGTCGTCAAAGATAGAGCATGCACGAAAATCGGCAGCAAAAGAACTTTGGTTTTCTGTATTCTTTCTCGTTCCATGAAAGACAAGACAGAATGAGTTATGCGTGAGTACTCTGTTGAAGACCGGCCTTATTTTGAGGTTTATGCTTTGCGATCCACAAAGTTTATTATTTATTATTTTTTTATTAGTTGCTGAACATTTGCCTTTATTTTGAACTTCCTTGAATATATTTATTGATAAATTATCTTTGGAATGCAAATCTTTTTTATTTTTCACTTTATAAACTCCGTTGGATTTCATAAAGGGCTGCATAATTTGCTCCTTTGATTGATTTTTCATTGCTTGACGAAGATTGAAGTGATTGGTAAGTTGCGTGCTAGAATCTTGATTTCGTTATTAGGCGCCCAAAGTATCAAAGCCTGCAGGTTTATTTTTGTGGACGTGTGCTCAATTAGCATATATCTCAGTTCAATTATCTGGTTGACACCGGTATTCGTGGAAATTATGCTAGAACTTGTGAGCTTTTGCTCTTATCTTTAAACCACAAAAATTTGCGCAAAACCGAACTATGAAAATATGTATAGATAGCAGTTATTTTGACGAGTGCTTGTCATGTTAGTTTGGTTTCTCCTGTAAGTAGCATACTGGAAGTTACTGATGAAAATTTGCTATTGTTGCAAAAATATTGACAATCCGGCAATATAGAGATAGAACTCATTTTGCTTTTACCTTGCGCTTTTTTGTCTTGTAGAGGAATCCTGTTCCATAGAAAAAAGGCCTAGTGATTCAACTCAGAGTGATGGTCGACCAAGTTCCAGTTCGGAATCTGATTCTGTAAGTCAAGTTATAGAAGACATTTTTACTGAGGTCAGATAGAACACTTCTTATGGACATCTTTTAGAAAACATGTTATACATGTGTGAATGAGAAAGTCCAATTTGATACTTCTTTGTCATGGTTCTTGCTTCTGGTACAATTTCAGCAACTACCCCGTCACCCGTTGATTTCTGATACTGAAATCATGTTACAGAAACACTTTTACAGAGGTGAGATAGAGCATGCCTTATATTTCGGTACTTATTGTATCTGTCAATCGCACATATTTCAGGTAGCACCTCAACAAAAATCAAGTAAAATTTTGGCTTCTGATTCTAGAAATCATAATGCCGAGAATACTTTTCCATATGCGTTATGGTTTTCATATGACACATCAACTTAGACGTGTGGTGCATAAAAAAGATCTTCATTACTAACTCGTCTGGCTATCTTTCCTATTTCAGGAACAACCTTAACAAATATCACTATAAGAAAATGAGCCTTTTACAGCGGACCAAAACCACAGTAAAAAGCCTTCTACGACAGGTATATGGCGGTTTAAGCCTGTCATATAAAATGGCACCGTAAAAACTAATTTTGCTTTTTATCAAGTACTCAGCCTGCCGTAAAAAGGTTTTTACCGCGGGCGTGACGCCCGCTGTAGAAATTTGTAGTCTGATGGAAAGTTATTTATCGCAGGCTCCAGCCCCGTCGTAAAAAGTCTACAGCGGAATTTTACCGCAGGCTTGTGCCCGCCGTAAAAGTTCCTTTCTTGAGCATGGGCAGCACGTTCATCTTTTGAGCTGTGCATGAAATCTTAATTTAATTTCCTTGCTATAATTCCTCTTTTGCGTTGGAGTCCAGTTCATTTCCCATGTTAGAAGCCATGTGAATGTTTGCTTAATGTGGAGCCGTATGAGCGTAGCCATGCTGAAACCATGTGAAGCCAACTTCGTTCATATGAAGCCATAAGCTTAGCTGGAGCCATGAATTTGTTTCATTTTGTGTAAGCCATGTGAGTGTTTATTTTAATCCTTGTGTATGATAGTGCCTAGGTGCGACTAAGTTGTTGGTGTGCCTTAGTGGCCACTTTAAATAATGAGAAAAATTTTTAATGCATGGCAGTCTTGTTTTGGATGCGCATGAAGTGTCTCCTTCGTGAAGATTTCTTTAAGAACTCGTGTTAAGTTCTGAAGAAGCTTACAGCTTCTTCTTGATTCAAGTCCTAAAGAATAGATAGATATTGTTTAACAAACAAATCAGCAATAAATACACTCAACCTTTTTATTGTTAAAATTATGCCACTAGAACTAAATTAAAAGAAAACTCTTCAATCCCCAACCATAACATAGGAAACAAAAAGTTGTATCATGAAAAACTAAAGAACAAGCAACTAAATCCTAGGGCGTAATTGACAAATAAATCAGCATACAGCATCCATTAGAGAAGAATGAGAAAGAGGATACTGAAAAAATAACGCTCCCACCAATCCAACATGTAGAGTCCAAAAGTGACATTGTAGAGATAGATCTTCATTTGAATCCAGTTCATTGCTCTCTTGCCTATAAACAAAAAATATGTATATATTTGTAAACAACAGAATACAAATCAAGCTAAGTCAGGCATGAACACCAAAAATCAACAAACCCAAGACATTAGAACTAAGATATGAAACTTGACATTTGTTGATTGGGAATGAGCTTAGTACTAAGACTATTATAAACATTCAGAGAAACATTGACAATTTTGCAGATCTTTATACTTTCTAGAACAAGGTATGACTTTACGAAACCTTCATAGTATAACTCACTTATAACTTAAGTAAATTGACAACATTATTTATTTCATTCACTGGGAATTAATAATCAAACAAGTCCTCAAAACCAAGAATAGCATGTTAACTTGACTCTAAGTCTTGAATAGGCGTGGAGTTGTCGAATGCCAACTTTGATATAAGGTCGATATCTTCCTGTATATACTAACTGAATTTAGAAACTAATAGTTCAGACAGTTAAAACCAAGTGATAATAAAAGTGAACATGCATTGATATTAAAATTGGTACACCATATAAACTCTGAAGATATGCAAAACTACTTGTTCAAATCATAAATTTCAGATTATTATTATTATTTACATTTTTCAGATAAGGTCAATTTCCTCTTGTTACCGCTGATTGAATTTAGAAACTAATTCTGACATGCAAAAATAATTAATAATAGAAGTGAATATCAGTTGATATTTAAACTATGAACTTCAAAACACATCGCTCAAAGTGAATATCTTCTAGTTTCAAAAATTATTTCTCTAAGACAAAGTTTGTACACAAAGACTACTGGACAAGTTTGAGTCTACCTTAATTGGTCTGCCCTCCAACCAAAGGAACAGCATAGCCAGGCATTATATGCATGCATAACAGTGATGTCAAATATAAGAATCTCATATATTGGAAGAAGCATTGAAAAGGTTTAGAACTTCATTTTAGTTGAAACAATTTGCTAATATCATTGGTACTGACCTTATATCGATGATAATGATCCACTGCAACATCACCATTGCTATTGTCAATGATTTTTCCTAGTGAAAGAAAAAGAAAATAATAAGTTTGATAACTATGATCTATGTCAAAATTGGTGAAACTGATTGAAGCCGAAGACTTGTTACACCTGAAGCATGTGAAATACTTAGAATAAGTAATAGAAAAAAAAACTTCAAATCTTCGGCATGTGAAAATGCATGCCAGATACTAGCACCCCTACCACCCTTATTGCAGGCTCCTTCAATCTACAAAGTCAACAAGAAACAAAATTCGAAATTCTTTTGCTTCACATTATTTATAGATAATTCTACTTAGAGGAGAAATTTTAGTCCTGCTATTGTTTAAAATCATACCATTGAAAAAAGTTGATTGAAAGTTGGAGTTGTTAGTGTAATCATAATTAACACCTATAGATGTAATATCCTCTTGAAACTATTTATTTATGTCTAACCAATTTTCATATATTAGTTAATCAATTTGTAAACTGTATATGTAAATATAATGAGCCGTTGTCCATTGTCTCACCTGTTTTATCATTGTTCTTTATTATTTCATCTAACATTTCGCAAAAAGGTAAATTCTTAATCATACATCTATCTAGCTAATCCACCTGGGATCAAAGGGATGGCTACTGTAGGACAGTAGCAGTAGTAGTGTGCGTCCATATTCTTTAATAACAGCCACAATCACATCACAAACAAAATTTTCAAGGATTACTCTACAGAGAGAGAAAGATTTAAGCAGAAGAAAAAGAAATACCCAGATTAGAATTTGCCAAAAGAAAGAAAAAAACAGTGTGTATATGCAATGCACAGACATGCATTTGATAAATACTGAGATTAGGGGTTTGAAAGAAAAACCTACCTGATAAGCAGAAGTAGCAACTCCAAATACGAAGTTGGGAGGGAAGTCAGTTTGAGATGCTTGTTTGTTATTTGACTCATCTTCTTTGTTAGCCCTAAGGCTACATGATAATTTTGATGATAACAATACACATTAATTCATTGTGATTTACTAACATGTTTATTTATGTGCAAGAGTAATATCATTGAAATAATTGTAAAATCAAGAAGAGGCTTATTAAAATGAAGTGTTGAAGCTAAGGAGAAGACTATATGTTAAAGGCACCAAAGTTTAAGAACAAGGTATGACTCAAGGAATGTGACACATGAGTAATATTCAATCAATTGGTCATATATATCTCTACAAATATCCAAATGATGTGATTCTTAAGCCTTTGGAAAGCTTACTCAATTTATAACATTTCATATGTTATAAAGAAATTCAAATTTCAAGTGCAAGGCTGTCCAAATCATCATGCAATTTGAAAAACAAATAGAAGCAGCTGACATGAGTACCGAATACTCTTTTGGACATATCTTGAGCTAGAAAAATCAAAATAACTTGATTCTTTTGGCATTGGAAAGATGACTTAATGATCACATTTCATATGTTTTGAAGAAATTCAAATTTCAAATGGAAGGCTGACATAATTGACATGAAATTCGGTGGACTGACACAGAGAAGAAAAATCAACTCATATAAGTACCGAATGATATTTTATCCATATCTTGAGATAGAGATATCCAAATGCTTTGATTCTTAATGTTTTAGAAATATTATTGAAATATGAAGATCTTTTATGTTTTGAAGAAATTCAAATTTCAAACAGAATGCTGAAATAATTATCATTCAATTCAGTGGATTGACACAAGGAAGAAAAATCAAGTCACATGAGCACTGAATGGTATTTTGGCCATATCTTAAGCTACAGATATCCAAATGACTTTATTCTTGATGCGTTGGAAAGATTATTCAATTGTGCAGATCTTTTATGTTTTGAAGATTTTCAAATTTCAAACAGAACATTGACAAAAATGGCAGACAAAATTATGGTTTTTATGGTAGGCAGAAAATTTGGAGTTAGTGTCTTCACTTGATTAAGTTCTTCCCATTTGCCTATAAAAGGAGCCCTTCTCCCATGCATTCAGCAAGAAAAGAGAAAAGAGCAAGAGAAGCATCTATCAAGCAAAAAACAAGAGAAATATCAAGTCTAGAGAGCTTTTATATTCTTTATCTACTCTTTGAAGAGAATTATACTTTTGTTGTAAAAATTATCCTTGTTCTTGTATTGTGGTGAGAGTGAGATATTCTTGTAAAGGATAATAGTTATCCTTGAGAAAACTCTTGTTGTGTGTTATCAAGAGTTGAAGGAAGTTTCCTTGGTGAGGTTGTTCATCAAGAAGAACTCTTGGTGTGGTGTTATCAAGGGTTGAAGAAAGTTGCCTTGGTGAGGTTGTTCATCAAGAAGAACTCTTGGTGTGGTGTTATCAAGAGTTGAAGGAAGTTGCCTTGGTGAGGTTGTTCATCAAGAAGAACTCTTGGTGTGGTGTTATCAAGAGTTGAAGGAAGTTGCCTTGGTGAGGTTGTTCATCAAGAAGAACTCTTGGTGTGGTGTTATCAAGGGTTGAAGAAAGTTGCCTTTGTGAGGTTGTTCATCAAGAAGAACTCTTGGTGTGGTGTTATCAAGAGTTGAGGAAAGTTGCCTTGGTGAGGTTGTTCATCAAGAAGAACTTTTGGTGTGGTGTTATCAAGAGTTGAAGGAAGTTACCTTGGTGAGGTTGTTCATCAAGAAGAACTCTTGGTGTGGTGTTATCAAGGGTTGGAAGAAAAAGTCTTAGTGAGGTTGTTCATCAAGCAAGTTGTAAAGATTTCTACAACTTAGTGGAAAGCTTAGCTCGTAGAGCTAGGAGACCATGGACGTAGGCAAGGTTTGCCGAATCACGTAAATTGAGTTTGCACTCTCTCTATCCCTTTCCTCTTTACATTTACTTGCACTTGTAATGTTCAATATTGTTATGCTCTTGATTGCATCTTAGATAACTTATATTTTCATCTTCTTCACCTTTATTCTCAAAGAAAGAGTGAACTAATTTTAATCTTTCAAGAAAAGTTTTCTAAATCCATTTTTATAAATAAAAAGCTAATTCACCCCCCCTCTTGGGTTGCCATACCTAGGTCAACAAGTAGTATCAGAGCAAGATCGCTCATTTTTTTTTAAATCTTAACCGATTTTAAGCTATGGCAACTTTTAATTCAACTTCATATGTTGAGGGACTTTCTATCTTTAGACCTCCATTTTTTAATAGAAGTGATTACTCTTATTGGAAAACTAGAATGAGTATTTTCTTGAAATCTTTTGATTATGATTTGTGGTCTATTATTTTGGAAGGACCTTTTGTTCCTACCAAAATTGAAAATGGGGAATACATGCTTAAAGAACCTAAAGAGTTTAGTGAGGATGATAAAAAGAAATTGAGTTTGAATGCTAAAGCTATGAATGTGTTGTATTGTGCTCTAGATAGAAATGAGTTTAATAGAATATCTACTTGTTCTACGGCACAAGAAATATGGCACACACTTGAAGTAACTCATGAAGGAACTAGTCAAGTTAAAGAATCCAACATTAGTATGCTAGTTCATAGTTATGAGCTTTTTAAGATGAAATCGGATGAATCAATTTCTGAAATGTTTACTAGATTTACGGATTTTATTAATAGTTTGAAATCTCTTGGTAAATCTTATTCTAATGTTGAAATGGTGAGAAAGATTCTTAGGTGTCTACCAAAATCTTGGGAGCCGAAGGTGACGGCAATTCAAGAAGCAAAGGACCTCACCAAATTACCATTAGAAGAACTTATGGGTTCTCTCATGACTCATGAAATCACCTTGAAGGAGAACGAAGAAGATTTCAAGAAAAAGAAAAATATTGCTTTCAAATCTTCAACAAAAGAAGATGATGAGTCCAACGATGAAGGAGATGATGAAGATCTTGCATTCATCACAAGAAAGCTAAAAAGGATGATTAGAAGAAACCAAGGATTCAAGAAGAATTCTAGAAGGGAGTACAAAGGGCAAAGCTCAAAGCAAGATAAGAAAAATGATCAAGTCATTTGCTATGAGTGCAAGAAACCGGGACATGTAAAGATGGATTGTCCTTACTTCAAGAGTCAAAACAAGAAATCCAAAGCAATGAAAGCCACAAATTGGGATGATAGTGAAGCTAGCTCCATCGAAGAAGAAGATTGCAAAGTGGCAAACATGTGCTTCATGGCTTTAGGTGAAGATGAGGTAAGTATTCTAAACTATGATCCTAAACTTTCATATGATGAATTACTTGAAGTATTCCAAAATTTACATATGCAAGTTGATAAGCAAAATTCAAAAATTAATGCTTTAAAAAAGAAGTCAAAAATCATGTTATCTCAATTAGAAGAGGTGATAGAAATAAATGAAGCTTTAGAAAATGAAAATGAAATTTTAAAGCAAAAAGATTTTGAAAGTTTGGAAAGTCAAATACATTTATTAAAAACTGAAAATGACATTTTAAAACAAAAGGATTTGATAAATTGGAGAAACAAAATGCTATTTTGAAAAAGAAAAATAATGATTTAAGAAATATTTTGATAGTTTTACAAAAAGCACAAAAAATTTGAATTCTATGTTACAAAACCAAAGGTGTGTTTTTGATAAAAGAGGTTTAGGATATAAAACTCATAAAAATCAAAAGTATTTTAAAAATTATTTTGCTCATGCATCTTCTAGGAATAATCCTAATCATTCATGTACTTATTGTGGAAGAAAAGGACACAAAGTGCATTCTTGCTATATTAAGAGAAATCCTAATTTGAAACAAATATGGGTTCCAAAAAGTACCATAACTAACCCCCAATGACCCAAGAACTTTTGGGTACCAAAAAGTTACTCCTTGAATGTTGATTGTAGAGACAAAGTGGCAAATACAAGTGGTACTTAGATAGTGGATGCTCAAGGATAGGACCGGAGGATGCCTCCAAAGTTCTCAAGATTAATCATGAAGAAATGGGATTATGTGACCTTCGGGATAATGCCAACGGAAGGTAATCGGACATGGTGACATTGGTAACCCTTCTTCACCTATTATTAAAGATGTTTTGCTTGTTCATGGTTTAAAACATGATTTGATTAGCATTAGTCAATTGTGTGATAAGGATATTTTGTTACTTTTGAGCCTAATAGATGTATAATTAAGGATGTTAGTAACAATAAGACATTATTTGTTGGTAATAGATGTGGTAACATTTATACAATTGATATTGATGTTAATGATCATGTAGAAAATTGTTTCATTATTAATCATGATGCTTGGTTATGGCATAGAAGATTAGGTGATGCTAGCATGGACACAATTTCAAAAATTTCTAAAAATGATTTAGTTGATGGTCTTTCAAAAATAAAATTTGAAAAGGATAAGATTTGAGATGCTTGTCAATTTGAAAAACAAGTGAGAATTTTTTTTAAACAAAAGAAATTATTTCAACAAATAAAACCTCTACCAATTACTTCATTTGATTTATGTGACCATCAAGGAACTCAAAGCCTTGGTGGAAAGTATTATGTTTTTGTTATTGTGGATGATTATTCAAGATTCACTTGGGTAATATCTTGATGAACTAAAAATGAGCCATACAAAGCTTTTTCAAAATGCAAAAAAGAGTCCAAAATCAAAAAAGCGTATCTATTGTGTCATAGGATGATTGATGGTGGTGAAGTAGACAATGTTGCATTTGAAAATCTTTGTGATGAAAATGGTTTTGAACACAATTTTTTCGCACTTAGAACTCCACAACAAAATGGTGTTATTGAGAGGAAAAATAGGACTATCGAAGAAATGGCTAGGACCATGTTATTTGAAAATAATTTGCCAAAATATTTTTGGGCCGAAGCCGTTAATACCGCATGCTTTATAATCAATAGAGTACATATTAGAGCTTTAATAAAGAAAACTCCTTATGAACTTTGGAAAGGAAGAAAACCCAACATTGGATTTTTTAAAGTTTTTTGGATGTAAATGTTTTATTTTAAATACTAAGGATAACCTTGGAAAATTTGATGCAAAAGCCGATGTTGGAATTTTTGTGGGCTACTCCAACTATAGTAAAGCATATAGAGTTTTTTAACAAAAAGACTCTTACTATTGAAGAATCTATGCATGTTGAATTTGATGAAACTAATGTTATTTCTTCGAAGAATTTAGATGATGATATTGTTGAGGTAGAAAGGCAAATCAGGAATCAAGGCGTGATGAAAAAGAGCCAAGATGAATTACAACTTCAACAAAAAAAGCTTGAGGAAGTAAATGATTCTTCCCAAGAATTACCAAAGGAATGGAGGTATGCAAAAGCTCACCCTAAAGATCTCATTATTGGTGAACCATCACAAGGTATGAAAAACTAGATCTTCTTTTAAGAACTTTTGTAATCATTTTGCTTTTGTCTCTCAATTTGAACCAAAATCTTTTAAAGAAGTCGAAAATGATGAAAGTTGAATTTTGGCTATGCAAGAAGAATTGAATCAATTTGAGAGAAATCAAGTTTGGGAATTAGTCCCTAGACCCAAAAATCATTCTATTATAGGCACCAAATGGATTTTTTAGAAATAAAGTAGATGAAAATGGCACCATTATTAGAAACAAAGCTAGACTTGTTGCTCAAGGATACAATCAAGAAGAAGGTATTAATTATGAGGAAACCTTTGCACCGGTTGCTAGATTAGAATCCATTAGAATGTTGTGTGCATTTGCATGTTATAAAAAATTTACATTATATCAAAATGGATGTCAAAAGTGCATTTTTAAATGGTTATATTATGGAGGAAATATATGTAGAGCAACCTCTTGGTTTTCAAAATCATGATTTTCCAAACCATGTTTTCAAACTCAAAAAGGCACTTTATGGCTTGAAACAAGTACCAAGAGCATGGTATGATAGATTGAGCAAATTTCTCATTGATAATGATTTCGAAATGAAAAAAGTTGATACTACTCTTTTTGTTAAAACAAAAAAATGATGATTTATTAATTGTTCAAATCTATGTTGATGATATTATATTTGATGCTACTAATGTCTCTATGTGTGAGGAATTTTCCAAGTGCATGCAACAAGAATTTGAAATGAGCTTAATGGGAGAATTAAA
>SNVD02007547.1:0-29744 GCA_013180625.2 Boswellia sacra
TTTTGTTGAATGATTTACTAAATGAAATACGAATGCAAGTAAAGAATAACAAAACAGAAAGTAAATTTGAATGAAAAATCAATGGGAGAAAGCTGGTTAAAGGATCCTTCTCTACCACAAGATATGGATTTGCGAATTAATCGTAGAATTGTCATCCAATTACAGCATTGAAGTTATCAACCGTAGATAACAACAAGCTCTGTTATCCAAATCTTTCCTTACTTTGTTGTTAAATAAAACAGGCTCTTTATTTAATCTCTATCCATTAAACAACCTAGAACAAGCTCTCTTAATTTAATTCAATGGATGCATTACGATAAGAAAGATAGGTTGATCTAAGCAATAAACACACAAGCTCGGATTATTTAACTTAGGTTTGTATTCTCCAATTGCAATCTCTGATCACAATTTTGCTACTAAGGATTAGAAATTCAAGACAATTACGGATCAAGATTTCTAGTCTAGCAATAGACAACAACCAGATTGTATTCAGTTGGCCATTCGAAATACAATCCAGCAAGCAATCATAAGCATTAGATTTAGGAAAATACAAGCAAATTCAATTAGAGAATTAGATAACAACTTCTTGCACAATCAACTTACAAAAACCATATCAGGGGCTTTGAAATCACCCTCAACCAATTCAGATTCAGTTACACATGTTAAGAACGTGGTAAATACAATACAACATGGAGACATTCCAGAAAATGAAAGGGAAGGGAAAAACTTAGCAAATTTGATGTAATTCTCTTTGGATTGTAGTTCTTCTCTTTCCAAGCTTCCTTTCTCCTTCAAGAACTCCAAGAGATGAAAGAATTCCAGAGCTGAAGCCTCCACCACGTTCTCCCTCTTCAAGTTATCAAAATAAAACCCTAAAATGTGTTTAAATACTCTGCTACAGTGAATTGCTACAGTGCCCCGTATTATACATGCTACAGTGACTTGTGGAATTATATTTCTATACATCTCACACTGTTTTGATTACAACTTTTGGTACACTGAATGGATTTATAAACAGTAAATTTCTCCATAAAATAGACTTCGAGAGCTTTCCAACGGTATATAATATGTCATCGGGTTCATTGTATATCAATACAATTAAATCCGAGACTATGGTTGACTAGCAGAGGTGAAAATGAAGGGTTTTACTCCATTTTTGTGCAAGTTGCTCCAAAACTCCTACAAACATCAAAACCACACAAAAACATAAAAAATACCAAGGAATATAGCAAAGAAACATGGACGAATTGATATAAAAGTAATACATAAATAGACACCTATCAAATTCCCCCACACTTAGTCTTTGCTAGTCCTCGATCAACTAAAATGATACGAAACAAAACTAAACCGAAACAGAATCAAAGAAAAATTAAAACACACAAATGCTTCAACTTGTAAATAGGCCTCAAAGATTGTACTTAATTATAACCCAAGGAAAACTTCAAAATAATGCACTTGATCAACAATTTTATCTCACATATTAGTTTCGCTTCACTTCAATTCCTCAAGTGTGTGTGTGTGTAGAGCCATTTTCACCTAATCACTTGTAATCCGGATGAGTTTATGCTTAAAAATGAATCATATTTAATAGTGAAGATGTATGTATAAATAAACTCCATAGGCCTGCTTTTCAAGTCACTCTCCACTAATGTAGACATGTACAACACCATGGATCAAGTAGGACTTTATTAAGCTTGTAACGTTTGGCTTGGGTGAAGGTATGATAAAGGATAATAATTTGGCTCAAATCACCCACAAACACATAAATCATTCAAGATTATGTGGAGCTCAACCCTTATAACACAACTTATTTTAATTCACCAGGTTACTCCCCCAAACTTATTTAGAACACTCAATCTTCTCTTTTTTTTTTCTCTCTTCTCTTCTTTTTCTTTTTTTTTTTGTAGAAAACAAAAGAAACTACACCCCCACACTTTGTTGTTTCATTCTTTTTAAGAACAACCAAGGGTATAGACTGTCTCTTATACACATCTAGATGTGTATAAGAGACAGCCCCCACACTTAAACAATACATTGTCCTCAATGTTTAAGTACGTGAAAGATAAGTACAGATTTTTTTTTTCTCTTTTTTTTTTTTTACAAACATAATAAAACTCACTTGCATTGCTCATGACACAATCCAACCTCCTCTAACTTCCCAAAACCAGAACATAGCTCAAAATGTAATTGCGAATGATTTACATGCTCATAGGTAAGGGATAAACTGTTTGGAACAAATTCAATTGAGATTAGGAAATCTTTTAGTGAGTTAATAAAGAAAAAGGTTTACAGAGGCTCAAAGGGGTAACTAGGGATCAATTTTAGTCAAGGTTAGCTCTTAAGGCTCAAACGATCCAAAGATGGCCTAAATCATTTCCTAATGTTGCACAGTCTAGGATTTCGCCTCGAGTGACCATCAAACAAGTTCTAGAATTCATTAAAATCTGAAGAAACACTTAAATTACATAAACTTTCTCTAAGTAAACAAATAACTCAATGATAATGGCTCGGTGCTCAATTTTGTGCAAGGAATCAAAGGTAAAGCAAAGGCTAATTAACATTTCAAGCACACAAATCTATACATCATTTATCATTTTCCAAGAGTTATTCTCAATTCAATCATTGCCTTATCATTGGCCCATAAAATGCAAGAGAAGAGGTACGTGGCGTTGTTACACCTGAGTCAAGATTGTATATTTCAACAATCCTTAGGACCAGTAGCCCGCAGATTTAAGGTTTCCAGCCTATATACCTTTATTATGAAAGAACAAAACAAGAAACAAGACACTTCAAACAACATGAAATAAACAAACTACAGATTTATTGAGAGAGAATGCGTTTCAAGAGTTAAGAAAACCCCATATTCTGCCATTCTCAGTTTTTCCACAATGTTTTTTTTTTGAATCGAAACTGATAAAGACAAAAACACACAACAACTCGAAATTACATAAAACTAAACTTACTCAAAAAATAATAAAGTCCAACAAATCAGCAAACACAAATAAGTCAGTTAGAATGGGTCTAAAAAGTTTAGAAGTTAACCTCCTTATTCAGCCATTATGGATTGAAGAGATCCAGAATGCGTTTCAAGAGGAATTAAACTTTTTAAGCCACCACTCTAAAAGCCATGATTAGAAAATATTGCCTGGGGTGAAATAAATAACCTGAAAAAAACTCAAAAGAAATGACATGAAAAATCTCAAATAAACACACTAAAAAGAAAGTAAACAAAAGCGAAGCAAACCAATAGATGGAGATTACAGATGGAGCGTTAAATCCAGTCTACGCCTTTTATTGCCTTCTCCAAACCAATCTATCTGAGCCGTTGTTGGATCAGGCGAATAGACGAATTCTTCGAGTTTATCAATTAACTCCCCTCCAGTTGAAGCTATAACCAGGATTTGCCTCGCCGACGGTGAGATGAAGTTTTTTTCTACAGCTTGATCAAGAAAGGACAACAAACCATCAAAAAAATTATTGACATTTAACAAACCAATGGGTTTCCGATGGATGTTTAGCTGTGCCCAAGAGGTGATTTGAAATATCTCCTCTAATGTTCCATAACCACCAGGCAAAGCTATAAATGCATCGGACTTAACAACCATATGTGCAATACGCTCATGCATGCTAGAGAATTGTAACTCTTCCCCGATTGTGTTGCCTACGATATCTCGCACAGCTAATGGTTTAGGGATAATGCCGAGAACTTTACTTCCTCCCAAGGATGCAGCTGTCGACACACACCCCCTTAACCCAAGACTACCTCCTCCATAAATCAAATGAATACCCCTCGCAGCTAATGTCCTACCAAGATCAAGAGCTGCTGTTGTAAACTCTCCATCTTTACCAAATTGCGATCCACAAAATACGCATATATTTTAGAATTGCCAAATTGGTGCTTTCTCCATTGCTAAAAGTGCTCTAAACTTGTGTAAGACAATGATGTACGTTAGGTATTATGCGATTCAAGTGTAATACAGGTTATGAAATGACATTTCAAAATATGCAGCATGGATATATAACTCTTAAATTTGACACATGGGGACATAATTTCGGTGGGAGTTGCTCGATGCAGATTTATCGCCCCAAGATTTGAAAAAAATGAGATATGCTTTCGGCGGGGTTTGACAAAACCTACACACTTGTCTCCCACGTGAAGCATGAAAAATGGACATACACTTTCGGCGGGGTTTGAAAAAACCGTCACACTTGTCTCCCACGTGAAGCATGACAATTAGAGATATACTTTCGGTGGGGTTTGACAAAACCGCCACACTTGTCTCCCACGTGAAGCATGAAAAGTAAAGATATACTTTCGGCGGAGGTTGACAAAACCTCCACACTTGTCTTCCACGTGTGCTTATATCATGGGGTAGTCATCTGGTTTGTCAAAAAGAAAACTTGAAATTAAAACAAACAAAAACAACAAACAACAACAACACAAAAACAACATTGATAATCAGATCAAACGAAACAAGAAAAAAAATTCTACAACAACAACACACATTCAAATATACAAGTAGTTGTGATTGTGGCTCACATCTTCCTCTGGTTTTACGTCCAGTAACAGCTGAAACGCCTTCTATGAGTCGGGGATTTGCTTCCCATCCAGTTTTCTTATAAACTGGCAAACAGGGTCGTTTTTAGTCAATTCCCTAGACTATAACACTGCAATTCATCACGAAATTGTGTCCATAGATTAAGCAATTCACGCTGAACAAGTCCACAAGAATGTGACTCAAGAGTTAATAAAATATTATCCAGCGACTCATTACTCAGACCATTCTTAATAAATGAAAGTTTATCTTCTCTATTCCTGGACGCAAAACCTAATGAACGACAAGTCTGGTTACAATTCCACCTAGCACATTTATAACATACTTGTAACCTTTTCGCTCTTCGCCTCTTGGCGTAGTAGCTCTTTCCTAGACCAGGCATGTATTTTGCGAGATTAATGTCCGGCTCACCGGACAATCTCACCTTGGCTTCGATAAGCCATCGATATCAGCAGGCACATTTAGGAGCATCAATGCCCAAAGTCTAGTCATCCGTACTTTATAAATTTTAAACACTGCATTTTGAGGAAGTGAAGGGAAATATTTACGAAGGTTCGACAGAAAGATATCGGCATCCATTGAAGAGGAGAAAAGGAAAGATATTACCAGTAATCTGTTTGAGCCTATTCTTCTCCAAGATATGCACGCTTCAAACCTTCAAGCAATGGCTTCAATTCTTGTTTCGGTGTTTCCTCAAGCTGTTGCACAAATGAGCACAAAGTACGAAATATTCAAATTAAACAAAAGAAACGAAAAGAAAAGAGCAAAAAAAGAAACTAAAGACACATAAAAGAGATAACAACACAATAGCAAACAAAAGTCAAAAACAAGTAAAAGAAATATAAAAACAAATAAGACAGATGGTCAAAGAGAGATAAAACCTGATCAATTTGATGGCCTACGAAAGGAATCTCCTCAAGACACAAAAATCAATCATTATTGCCTTATTTTATTTTTCTTTTCCTTTTTTTATTTATTTTTCAAAAACATTGGGTTGCCTCCCAATAAGCGCTTGGTTTAACGTCCTCACCCGACGTTGGTTCCATCATGGTAGGGTCCAATCTCCGCTGTGCTTCTCTAGTGGGCTTGGATCCTTTTTCCAACAAGATACGGTCCATGCATATGGCTGGGCCTTGGATGTCAACAATCGTCCACCCAATAGCTGTTTTGTGATTCTCTAAGTACTCGGGCGACGAGTTTCTCTTCTTGTAGTGGTGCAAGCCCATTTCTATTTAACTGGCAAAGGATCATCTTCTCCAAGAATCCATGCTTCAAATGATCTGGAAGAGCTTAAGCTCCAAGTAGGGGCTTTTCATCATAGCAGGTAGAGTTTCACATTAGATAAAGGAAATTGAATGCACGAAACATCATACCTATTTGTGGTTATAGCTAGGTCTCATCTACGCTTGCCACAGCTTCTTCATTTTCTTTGGAATTGTATCACCTCTGAATTTCTTGTAATTTTCTGTCCCTATGTGCTCACTAAAAACCACTTCCAATCCATCCTTGTGCGTTAACTCAAAATGTTGTTGTGGCAAGACTCATAACATCAACTCAAAACAAATGCAAGTCCACTAGGGTACCTCATTGCCTCAAAATATTGAAACGAATCACCTCGCCATCAAACTCCATGGTGAGAGTGCCATCATGAACATCAATCTTCGTTCGGGCAGTTTTCAAGAATGGCCTCCCCAAAAGAATCGGTGTTGGATTGGGAGATGTCTCATCCTCCATTTCCAGAACATAGAAGTCTGCTGGAAAACCAATTGATTTACCTGCACAAGCACATCTTCCACAACTCCTTTGGGATATGCATTAGAACGATCAGCAAGTTGAATTACAATACCAGTTTTCGCAAGGGGTCCAAGATTCAAAGAAGCATAAATATAATATGGCATGACATTAATAGATGCTCCTAAATCTAACATAGCTCTTTCAAACTTGGTATTACCAATAGTGCATGGAATGGTGAACGTACCTGAATCTTTGCATTTCGGAGGAATTTTTCTTTGTAGTACAGCTGAAACATTTTCCCCCACGCTTACTTTCTCATTTCCCTTCAACTTTCTCTTGTTGGTGCATAACTCATTGAGAAATTTTGCATAACGAGGTACTTGCTTAATAGCATCCAGAAGTGGTATATTTACCTCGATCTTGCGAAAAGTTTTCATGATTTCCGGTTCTTGTTCCTCCTTCTTTGATTTTGCAAATCTGCTAGGAAAAGGTGGAGGAGTAACATATGAAGGAATTTGAGTTTTAAGGTCTACCTTAGAAGATGATGTTTTGTTCATGTTGGAAGTGGTGTCATCCCCTTCATTAGTTTGTGACCTTTTTTGTGGAACTTGTAATTGCTTTCCACTTCTCAAAGTGATTGCACTAGCATTCTCTCTTGGATTGATCACTGTCTGAGAAGGTAAATTTTCTAAGCTCTTGCTCTCGAATTTGCTGCAGTTATAGCCACTGTCCCATTTGAATTATCTAGGTTTTGGATACTGCCACTAGTTTCCTGCTGAATTGCAATGTGTTAGTATACGTACTTAACAATGTCCTGGAGATCCAGACCTGAGTTTTGTGGAGCTAGTTGTGGTGCTGGTTGTGGTTCCATTTGAAATGATTGCTGCACTCTTGATTGATTGAAACCTGGTGGCTGATTTGGTATGGCATTGGAGTGATTGGTTGATGATTACTATAACTTTGGCTTGGTTGTCCTAGAAATCCACCCATGGCGTTGGCTTGTTCCGTATCTCCTTCTTGCAAAGTTAGACACATGTCGGTTGGATGCTCCGCGGTAGAATATACTCCACATACATAAGATTGATGCATATGTCCTACAGCCATTTTTTTTACAAGAGAGGTAAGCTCAGAAAGATGTTGTTCAATGTTCGGGGTACTTACCTCATTTACTCTCCTTTGGTAGTTGTGGCTCAAATTGGCCGCTGAATTGTTGGGAGTTTGCTGCCATGTCGCTAATCAAACGTCTTGCAACATTCGGTGTTTTATTAACCAGTGCTCCACCACTAGCAGCATCAATGATACTCCTTTCTATTGGTAGGAGACCCTCATAGAAATATTGAATTAGGAGTCCATCACTAATTCGATGGTTTGTACAGCTAGCACATAACCTTCTAAATCTCTCCCAATATTCATGAAGTGATTCTCCATTGTGTTGTCGAATGCCACTAATATCTTTTTTAATGTTTATAACTTTCGAAGTGGGAAAGTATTTCTCTAAAAAGAGTTTACTTATCTCATTCCACGTGGTAATGGTACCCGATGGTAGATAGTATAGCCAATCTTTCGCCGAATATGCTAATGAGAATGGAAAAGCTCTCAATTTTATTTGCTCCTCAGACACGCCAGTTGGCTTCATACTTGAGCATACCACATGAAATTCTCTGAGGTATTTGATAGGATCCTCTCCTGCAAAACCATGAAATGTAGGCAAGAGACGAATTAGTCCAGATTTTAGCTCAAATTCTACCTCAAAATTGGTTGCTATGCATAGGCGGTGTGTTGATCCATAAATAATTAATTGAGCCATAAGTCCTTAAAGAGTATGATCGTTCCACGCCATTGCTCTGATTCAGATTGATTGGAACTACAAGAAGATGAGGGAGGAAGTAGTGCGTGAAGGTCAAAATTGGGAGGTGTGGAGTTGAAATTGACCCGATGTAGCCTTAAAATGGAGGATTGGAGAAACTCCTTAATTCTCTTAAGTCGTTGATCCGCTTCTACCTCGGACATAAAAGCCTAAACACAAAACAATCAGGAAATAACAATCAAGAATCAGTAGTAAAAACAGAATAACAAATTGATTAGAAAATCAATCCCCGGCAACGGCGCCAAAAACTTGATGCGTTCGAAACTAGCAAGTATAATAGTCGCACAAGTAATAAAGTGATAAGTAAGATATCGTTCCCACGAGGATTGATTCTAATTGAATTTGTTATTTCCAGCAACAATTAACTAAATGGGGGGGGGGTTTGTTGAATGATTAACTAAATGAAATAAGAATGCAAATTAAGAATAACAAAACAGAAGTTAATTTGAATAAACGATCAATGAGGGAAATCTGGTTAAGGGATCCTTCTCTACCACAAGATATGGATTTGCGAATTAATCATAGAATTGTCATCCAATTACCCCATTGAAATTATCAACCGTAGATAACAACAAGCTCTGTTATCCCAATCTTTCCTTACTTTGTTGTAGAAATAAAACACAGGGCTCTTTCATTAGCTTATCCATTAAACAACCTAGAACAAGCTCTCTAAATTTTAATTCAATGGATGCATTACGATAAGAAAGATAGGTTGATCTAAGCAATAAACACACAAGCTCGGATTATTTAACTTAGGTTGTATTCTCAAATTGCAATCTCTGATCACAACTTTGCTACTAATGATTAGAAATTCAAGACAATTACGGATCAGATTCTAGTCTAGCATATAAGACCAAACAACCAATTCATGTTTAGGTTGGTCATTTGAAAACTAGCAATCCAGCAAGCAATCATAAAACGCATTAATATAGGAAAATACAAGCAACTTCAATTAGAGAATGGATAACAACCTATTGCCATCAAACAACTTTACAAAAATAAGATCAGGGGCTTGGAAATCAACCCCAACCAAGGATTCAAAAAGGTTCAGTTACACATGTTTAAGAACGTGATAAATACAATACAACATGGAGACATTCCAGACAATGAAAGGGAAGGGAAAAACTTAGCAAATTTGATGTAGTTCTCTTTGGATTGTAGTTCTTCCTCTTTCCAAGCGTCCTTTCTCCTTCAAGAACTCCAAGAGATGAAAGAATTCCAGAGCAGCAGCCTCTACCACGTTCTCCCCTCTTCAAGTTATGAAATAAAACCCTAAAAATGTGTTTATAATACTCGCTACAGTGGAACTTGCTACAGTGCCCAGAATTAGACATGCTACAGTGGACTTGTGGAATTATATTTCTATACATCTCACTACTGGTTGATTAGAACTTTTGGTACAACTGAATGGATTTATAAAACCGGTAAATTCTACAGAAAAATAGACTTCGAGAGCTTTCCAACGGGTATAATATGTCGCAGGTCATTGTATTATTCAATACAATTAATAATCGAGAAGATCCACTGGGAACTCAGCAGGAGGGGAAATGGAAGGGTTTACTATCCATTTTTTGTGCAAGTTTGCTCCCAAACTCCTGCAAAAACATCAAACAAACCACAAAAAACATAAGAAAAAATACCAAGGAATATAGCAAAGAAACATGGACGAATTGATATAAAAGTAATACATAAATAGACACCTATCAGTCATCAACAAAAGTAACAAAGTAGTGCCTACCTCCCATAGATGCGATTTTAGTAGGTCCCCACACATCTGAGTGAACATAATCAAGAATACCCTTGGTATTATGAATAGCGGTGCTAAATTTCACTCTCTTCTGCTTTCCCAGAACACAATGCTCACAAAAATCCAGCTTGCAGGTCTTTGCACCTTTCAATAAGCCTCGCTTCACCAAACTGAATAAGGCTTTCTCACCTGCATGTCCTAAATGCATATGCCACAGTCTCGTAATCTCTGAATCTGTATTATTATCAGAAACTATAGCAGCTGATCCAATAACCGTATTACCATTATAGTAATACAAGTTGTTCCTCCTAGTGTCTTTCAATACAACAAGAGCGCCTGAAGTGATCCTCAGAATACTATCTCGAATAGATATATCACAGCCTTTAGATTCTAAGGCTCTCAAAGATATGAGATTCTTCTTCAACTTTGGTACATACCGAACATCTGTCAGAACTCTAGTCAGTCCATCATAATTCCTCAACCAGATCAAACCTATCCCAATAGTATGGCAAATATCATTATTGCCCATATACACAACTCCACAATCAAGCTCCTCAAACTGAAAGAACCAATCCCGATGTGGACACATATGATAAGTATAACCCGAATCCATAATCCACTCGTCAGAAACAGAAGTCGATGGATGACCAACTAGACAAATATCTGAATCACTATCATCCTCACGCTCAACAACACATGCATCAGAAACAGCCTTGCCCTTATCTTCTTTTTCAACTTAGGACAATCTTTCTTCCAATGCCCTTTCTCACGACAAAAGGCACACTCATCTTTTCCTAATCTACCCCTCGACCAAGATTTTCCTCTTTTTTCTAGTTTCCTACTATGACTACGCCCTCTCACTATCAATGTATCTATTTTTGCATTTTTCACAATCACTGTCTTTTCTAATACAGTCGACGATGACGCCATCACTACCTCTCACAAATAAGCTCGATACACAAATCACCAATAACCAAGCTCTAACAAACTATTATATTCAATAACTAGCAATCCAAAATCAATAGCCTAGAACAGTAGTAAGTGCTTCAATGAAATAGCCACTAACTACCAAAAACCTTTGGCCCTGATACCAATTGTTGTTGTGCGCAGCGGAAGCGATCCGTAACAAGTGATATCAGAGTCAACCCAAGACAGCAATGTGTGGACTCGATTGGTTCAGACAAGGATGGTGCCATTGCCCACCGAGGCCTTGTTGTTGTGGAGGATTATCGTTGGTTCAGACAAGGATGAGGAGGCCTTGTCTGAGGAGGGGGATTGTTGTATCCATGGGGTCCTCATTTGGATAATCCTCATTGGGAGTCCCACATTGATTGGTTAAGGGAAGGTCATGGGGCTTATATATGGGAGGAGTTCCTCCACCTAATAGACTAGTCTTTTGGGCTTGATACTTGCTCCATATGTGGTGGCCCATTTGTTGAAAAAATTGTTGTTGTGCACAGCGGAAGCGATCCGTAACAGGTCTCTCTTTATCCTCCCTATTTCGAAATTTGAATTGCCATGTGAGCCTTCAGCCCTTCACCAACCACCATTCATGTTGCCAGTTTTCTCCCTCCTAGATTGTCCCTTAATTTTTCGCTTCTTCCCTCGTTAGGTTGAATAAGGTAAATGGGCTGGTCGGCCGCGCTTTAGATTTTGTTTGATTTAAAACTGATCGACACCCATAATAATTGCGGTTGGGTTTTTCTAGGCTGAGATTGGACTTGAGCCTCATGACAATTTTACTCTCTTTCAGTATAATATTTAATGAATAATTTGTTATATCATATGTTATTTTAATAATCATTGAAAGTCTATAAAAGAAAATATTAAAGAAAACATACTATTTAACAGAGAGAATATTTTTCTCTTTCTGTAATGGAAAAAATTACAGTAAATACTAAAAATTGTCACAAAAGGTTTAACCCAAGAGAAAATTAAAGTGTTATTGACGTCTGGTAATTGTACCCGGCCAGTTCAGAGTACTCGACTTCCCGGCCCAATATTGTTGAGGAATTATCTAAAATTTTGAGAATTTAGGTTGAGAATGGGGAGCATTTTTTCGAGGACTGCCGGGCAGAGCAAGGTGCGTGGATCATGCTCCCCGACCAAGACTCGGCCAGCATAATTAAATAGTATACATTATTACATTAATTTGTAAAGTTTAAAAAACCGAACCCAAGATTCATAATTTCATATCATTTCCAGCCTAGACTTTAGACTTTCAAAATTGCTGGCCGAAGCCCCAGTGTATGAGCCCAGCCCGAATACCAAATCTAATTTCATTATTTGTAAAGAAAAAGAAAATCATAAATCATTATCATAATTTAAAAAAATATAAAAAAAAAAAGCCTAAAAGAAGACCTAAACTTTCAATTTGCACTTCACTCAACAGCCTCTGCCTCCAGCCTCCTCACACAGTCACGCTGCGGCTGCACCTCACCTCACCTCACGCCTTCGTCTCTCGCGGACCTGTATCCTCGCAGACTACACAGAGTTCAGCGGCAACTTCAATTCCATCGCCTTCCAGTGCCTCCAGAAGCTTCCCTCCTCCAACAACACGTTCACTTACAACTGCGACGGCCACACCTTCAATTACCTCGTCGACAACGATTTAAGTTCAGTTCCTCGACAACACTTGCTGGACTCGTTATTGGATGTACGTGTCACGATTTACGGAATATCAGATAGTACCCATTTTGTTTGACGTCAGAACTGGACTGATCTGTATACGTTGGAAATGTGTTGATTTGATTCAATGCGTCAAGTTTTCATAGTTACTGCAATCATGGTGCCTTAGTAACTTGTTAAGTAGAACTGTCATAGTTTTTAAAATCACCGCACAGGTCAGACAACAAACTAGAATGGCCCTACATGGCATTCTTCCTAATCATAAAAACCGGAGAATAACCGGGGAATTCAACTCCCCGGCCCGGAATAGAATTTCCCGCCTGTCCCGACCACAGGATTTCCGAGGAAATTTCCGGGGACGGGCAGCCGAATTCCTTGCCGGGGCCGGGGACCTTGGCCTGGGTTTTTGCCATCCGCTGCCCAAATTTCACAGGAACTGTTTGCGATATAATAAAATCCTTAATCTGGCTATAACCTAACTAGTATTTGTTTGCACCGGCAAGTTGCCAAAGCGCAAGTCCGTATATAGAAGCAGAATATATCAGAAGGCACACCAACCTCTATATATATATATATATATATATATATATAAAACACACATACATATACATATGACTATAATAACCTACGAAAAAGAATATACCAATCTGATACTCTTACATCATCAATAAACTTATATAATATAACTTCTCACGTTGATTTGATTTGGTTCCTTTATAATAATGGTAACAAATCACAATTTATTGAAACGAGAGAGGTACATTACATATCGGATTCTACAAAACCCATTTGTAAGTTGTAACATGTTTCCTCCCTTTACGACAAAATTTGCAAAATAATACCGAACCAACATAAATAAGCCAAATACACGGAAAATATTTCATAAAAAATAATCAGACCAAAGCTTGTCACAAATTAGTCCAAAATTCTTAACTTATCGTGCTGGAATGATTTATAACAAAGATTATAAATGATTTTATTGTTGTGTACAAAGATAGTTATAATCTAACAGAAAACCAGCGCTCGTTTGTAACCAAATTAAACCACCAATTTTTCCTTTTCTCATTGCTTTCTACTTTTTCCTCGGACAGCACGATGTGCGAATAATACAAGAAGACTTCTTCTGTAGTAAACAAACAGGAATGGAATTGACTCCACTCTACTTGCTCTCATCCATGGGGTCATTGGGGTTACAAGATTGTGGCACTGATTCTTTATCACCTTGCCTCGACTCCCCAGACTCGGACGACGTGGAAACAGATTCTTCAAGTGCCTCCAGGAATGACAAAACAGTGAACTTGTCTGCAAGACGAAGGAAGAAGGAATAAACATTAACAGTCAGTTTAACCACTGAGATTATTTCTGTTTAACTACATATTGGAGGACTCTGGAAGTAGCTACAGAACTTGTTATAGAACAAATATCCCAGCCTTGAATTTCACAATTGATACTTTTTATCGACATCAGCCGTCACCATTAATCAAGAAATAAACATGCTCAAAGCACCGTTCTTACTTTTACCTCATGCTTCTCTCTATAGTTCTCCTATAATTCAATAATACCGGCACAGATTCAACAATGATATCCTTTTTACTGAGTAAAAGAAAATAAGTAACTAAGCAACAAAATCAACGGCTTAAAAGATTGTCCTCAATCGCCCAAAACTTATACAAGTGACGAACTTGATATCCATGAGAATGAGAGAGCAGTAATACAATCGCAGAATATAAATTTCCGTGACTAAAAAATACTCACATTTGCTTGGGTCAACCCCAAACTGAGACAAATCTATCTGTCCTGTACGGAGTACCTGCCAACAACACAAAACAGTAACCCTCATTTTAGAGGCCACAATCTCGCCAATCAAGAATACAGGCCTTCAGTTAAGTTACTCACATAAGAAAAAGAATCTACTTGTTGACGAAAAGGTGCACTCTGCAGCAACTCTAATATATCTTTTGCTCTCCATTGACCCTGCAACATCATGATCATCTGAGCTTTCAAAAATGTACAAAAACAGAAAAACTTGAACACAAGAATAATGCATACCTCAGGTAAGTATGGTGCTAATCTTTGTTCCAATGACAGAGTGTCCATCAATGGCATTATTAAATCTGGTTTTAAGATATCTCCTAATCCCAAGCCTAACACAATAAAAAAAAAAAAAAAAAATAGAGCATAAAATATGGTCGAACTAAATCAGAAGTGATATGCTATCAGCTAGATGGAATACACAATTTTGCAACATAACAAATAAATCACCTGACTTCTATAATTTTAAACAGATCAGGATGGTCAATTTTAGGAATTAAGTAATCTAGTCACTTATAGGACAATTATCAAAAAGGTTACATGACCAAAAGATAGAAAGCTCACAGACATCTTGCAAACTAGTTCTTTTACAACTCTACTGGCCACCACACTCCGCTTCTCCATGTTTTAATTTCTAATTAAATGATTTAAAACTCCAAACTATATCGACAACAGTATTTGCTCTAGAGAGGAAAAAAGGTGACACAATAATCAGAACATACCACACAAACGTAACAACTATGACCTATTTAAGTCCTGGGAATTCGAAAGGACACTAGAAAAAAATTTCATTTCTTTTCCTTATTTCTGCACCACTTTTACGTGTAGATTTGCCTTCTGAGAAAAACAATTTCTTGGGTTAAGGGCCGCGAATATTACCAACACCAAGTCAAAATTAATGCTTCATAATACTGTGGGTTTGAATATACATCAAGCATGCATCACATCAATAGTTAAGATAACGAGAAAACATGGTTCTAAAGTATCCTAAACATTAACCCACTAGAGGCCCAGAAATCTCTGCACGTAATTGAATCCATCACTATCTATTAATACATTTCTTCACATTCTTGAGTATATAATAAAATCGAATTATCACCTCCATCTGGATCTCCAGCAATATCTGAGACAAATTCACAATGTAAGAAAACTGTCAGGGCTAAAACCCATCTCAAAGAAATAAAAAAATGCTTGCAAGGAATTGCCTCCATAGAGAAATACCTGCAGATCCAATGTTACTCAAAATTCTTTGCAAATCTTCCAGTTTAACGGGTCCTGAAGAGGAGGTAACATCACTAATTACTTCCGCACCTAAGTTTGGGACAACTAAATTTCCTGCTCTGCAAGTTATGAATATAAGTCACATCAGAATAACTGCCTACTGATTTCTTGAAAAAAAAACTTCTACCATCATAAGTAATCACCAATACAAATTATGGCTACTTTCAGAAATGTGCATCATCACATGATAGGATGCGATGCTTTCCTATGGGAAGCACATATAAATATTACAGCAATGTATTTAATTTGATGAATGCCTTTGCTCTCATGTGATCAAAATTTATAAGCCAATGTTACAACTTAAAGCACTGATACAAATAAACAAAAACAAACAAAATATGCTACTTGCACGGTATAATTAAATGAGTAGATTAAAAAAATAATTCATTAACTGCATTCTCATAATTCCATAGCTCATATATCAAAACCATTTCTTTCCAAACCTGACAAGCCACCTTAAGCTCTACTTTATGGTAGACAAGTTCGGTTTACAGAGTTGCCCTTAACAGATGATGAGACCCAGTTACAGCAACAATCAAACCTAGCAGCCAATCCTTCAGAACCTCAGACGTCAATAGCCAAATAAAAATTTAAGAGCTAAATTACTTAAGAGAGATCAGGCATTGATAATCACAAATATTTCCAAAATAAGGTGAAAGATCATCAATATCTTGTGGATAGAGTGCCCCCAGCATCAATTTGGGACTCCATCTCAAAGCACCTTAAGAACACTTTGTTCTTTTAATCCACGTTAACTGGGAGGGTATTTTGGGTTAATTTTGAATATCTTGCTTGTCTCCTTTTCAAATTAAGATGACATAGATCTTGCAGTCACAAGTGGAGAGTTTTTTAGACACATATTGCAAAGTTCATACTGGTTTCTTAAGATGTTGCATGTCCCTCGTTTTTGTAAACACTAGACTATACAGTATATTAACTAATACAAATCTTAATCATTTCATATCCATAAGAAATTTGGGGGGGAAGGTGGGTGTGTGTGGGTGGCGTTTGGGGGCAAGGGGAGTTTGAGAGGGGAGAGAGAGGGGGGAAACAAGGAGAATGATATTGAAAACATATAGGTATTTTCTCTGCAAAGGCATTGAGTATAAACAAGTTCCCAACCAGTCAAATAATTGTTCATCATTATCAAAACACAAACAGTCGCAATTACAAGGTCTGATGATATAAACCCTCAAGTCCAAAATAAGGTAAACAAGAAGAACACCTGTCCAGCAAGAAGATGATTAAAAAGAAATAACCGCACAGTATGTTTGACTTCCTAACTTTTCAACTAAATGGGAGGCCAAATTTCAAGTTGGAACCTAAAAAACAGTTAAACAGCTCAGCAAAGAATTTGTGCCTCTCCAACAGAACGGTACACCCACCTATCTTCTTTCTGAGACTTTAGGATAACTAGATAGCAACAGGAAAGTAACAGGACATTTCAGAAAGCCTGATCATTTAGTAGCTAAGCTCACCTCCATAACAATGCATTGCTAATGCACAAAACTCCTAACACGCTTAATAAGCCAATCCCTAAATATATTAACTTTTCCCCTGAATTAATAGAAACTAGTTTAGCACATGAAACACCAAAACAATGCATTGCTAATGCACAAAACTCTCGAGCAACTTTCCTCCTCCAGCTGGCAAAGAAAATGTCTTTTGAGGAATGTCTCTGTTAAATGGATTTCTAGGCAATATATAATACAGAAGTCTAAGGGATCTCCTCAGTGCGTATTCCTGAATTTTCTTTACAAGGTGAACATCAAGCTCAATTCCTCTTGGAAAACCAACATAGTTGCATCTTAATTAGAGACCCAACTCCCTAACATGCTTAACGAACCAACTCCTAAATATATCAACTCTTCCCCTTAACTAGATATAAAGAGTTCAGCTCATAAACACCAAAGCCACTAATGCACCACACCATCCAGCAATTTGCTTCTACAGCTGGCAAATAAAATGTTCCCTTTATGGAAAGTCCTTCACTTGTTAATTCTCTAGTCATTAATTCAATAATTAAAAGCATCACCCTGGCAACAGACAAAGTTTTTGAATCACTAAAACGTTTCTCTTTATAATAATTAAAAAAATGTCAACCATAAGCATATTCTGAACAAGTTCTCCACTCCTTGATTAAAACTTCCATTTAACTCATTTGACCAGAGATTAGATGAGAGCCAACGAGAATAAGGCCAGGGCCAAGTCCTAGAGGAGCATGCATGTGCAAGATCAAGACTAATGCATTTTCCCAAGTCTATTTCAATGATTCTGAGTAATACATTTCCATTGGTGGAAATATTGATCAAGGATGATATGTAATACCTCTACGTTATTGTTACCAGAGCCAGAAAAATCAGCAAAACTTCCCACCAACTCCAGGAATGATTTTAGCAACATTGATGAATAACAACAGCAGTACCAGTCTACCTACGAGTTCTCTAATTTTTTTTTTTTTTAATAAGAATGAACTCAAGCTTACAATTTCTAAGAATTATATGTAAGTTCACTACTTGATCAAAAATTTGCATCCTGCAGAAGTTTAAATAAAATAATTTAAAAAAAGGCAAAAAAGACTAGTCTCATTTGCTATTCTAGCCTGCCAGAAAACCAAAGATGATTTTATTTGTAGATAAATCTTTCTATTTATTTTTTTAAAATAAAATAGAGGGAAAAAAACCTTAAATTTTCAAAATAAGTTATGGATTGATAATATGATAAATTACAGGAAAAAAAAAGTAATATATACACACTCTTCCTAGCATTCTCAGGGCTAGCCACCAGCCCACAGCAAATTAAATTACAAAAAATCCTTTAATATGTTATATGTAAACAAGAGTGCCATAAAAGGAGCGGAAATTTCATCAAGCAGCATGAAGTGTTATGGTTTGTCACATTAAACTATACCATGAATAGTTCAACCTTGAATTGCCAACCTCAGATTCAACTGTTAATTATTCCACTGGACAAACCCTTTATTTAGTATTTATTTTACATATAAAATTTTAGCAATTACAGACATATATCTTTTTTTCAGCAGATGGTCAGTTAACTTTTATTGAGCTTAGTAGACTTACTAAACGTACTTTCGGACCAAATGCGGTGAAAATAGATATGATGGGGATAAACCAGCACAAAGGATCAGGTCTGAGTTCACTATTACCATGACAATTAGGTCAATATGACATTTACCACACATTTCAAAAATCAACCAAGGTAAGTCCATCATATAGTTTTATTAGCGAGAATAGATTCAAATCCAAAGCAACCGAACCAGCAAGAGAACTTGACAAACATCAACCAACTTGAAAGAAATAAGTTTCTTTTTACAGTAGTTGTACCTTGATGAGACATCATCTTCAACCATGTCTTCAGAAACTTGTTGAGGAACCGAAACATCAACCTCTTCTTCATTAGGGAACTCTACATGAAAGCAAGTTAAACATTACCAAAGTTCACAGTTAATGACTCACTTTCCCCAAAAAAAAATGATTTTGATTTTAGAAATGGAAGCCACAAAGTCAACCAAACAGAGGGATTGTTTTAATATTCCCATAAAATTTATCGCCAATGTGTAGATCATGATTGCAATAAAAAATAATAATTGCTTGTGATAAGGACTAAATAAATTATTTAGACTGATAATAGGCTAAAGTGAGGATGCTTTTACATTAAGGGAGCTTAACAGAAAATTACCAATAACTTATTTACTATTCACAAAGAAAAATATGGAATTATCTCAAAAAACTAGGTCACATGCAAAAAAAAGGCAAACCAAATTCATGTGCATTTTAATTTGTCCGTGTCCAAAGGAACTAATAAATAAAGAACAGACCAACTTTATTTAGTACAAGATTATCTAATAAAAATTTAAGTATGAGACTCTGATGCTTTAGATCTATAGCTTGTTGAAATTTCAAAAAGAAACTAATTTTAGGTACCTAATGGTCGATTGATATGGTAATTGACAGAGCTACACAACTGTGAGTCACCTTCAGCTTCAGGCTCCTAAAAACAATGTAGAATACAAAGGTCAAAGTCAAAGAATTGACAGCAGAACTGATGTTAAACCAAAGAAGGAAGCAAATAAATGAACCTGACCTGCATCCAGATGAAGAACTTACGATCATCAGTGTTGAACTTCAATATGTAGACCCTTCCTGATGCTTGATTAACCTGAGTAAAACAAGAATGATTATACAGAAGATCAGCAGAGAATAATGAAAATATTCTCAACTATGAAGGCGGAACAGTTCAAAATGAAGTGGAATACCTTCTCAAATACTGCTTCATCAGGAAAAATAATCTGATCCTGTAATAACTTGCATCAAGGAACAGCAAAAGAAATTCTAGCAAGTAGGAACAGCTATGATAAGTAACAAAGAAAGCTAAGCAGGTGGTTAAGTAGTGTGTAGGAAGTCTCTTTCTTCTTTATTCAACAAAATTGGGAATCTTCAAAAGCCCAATTAGGGAAGTTCTCGTCTAGCAGTGTTCAGGGCTATACTTGTTTATATGAGGGGAGAAGGGTTGTACTTTTGTATAGTTTCTCAAAGCCCCTTATGTTGCTTAGGACGAGTTGTCTATCCTTTTGGTTTTTCTTATTGATTAACATAATATTCTTGTTTTTTAGCAAAAATCTTTTCACATTAAAAAATAAAAATTTGTTATAGCATACAAAAACGTAAAAGAGTATTAAAATGGTTTTTAAAATAATAATAATAACAATAATTAAAAAAAATTAAAAAGAAAACTCTTCTTTAGATTCCCAGACCCTTCAACAACCAAGATAACAAGTTTCTTAACAATGTACACACCAACTTTCACTCAAACACACATTCAGGCATTCTTCAAAAGCAGAAAATGCCAGCTCTTGTTGCTATACAGTACCAAGACAAAAATTTTCCAGTATTATTATTAATTCTTTTTATAACCCAAAAATCCCTCAAGAGATATAAATATGCCCCAAATAGGTGGCCTCAAGTGGTTTAACCCTAGACCTTTCCCTTGTTCAATGAGTTTTCGACTGTTACAACTCCTAGACATTTGAAAAAACCTTGCTCACCATCCTCATTGTCTAATAGACAGATATAAACAATTTAATAGGTTCATATTTCACTGTTACATTTCTCAGACACAAATATAATTTTTTATTCTGTTACAATTCATCTTAACGCGAATACAGATCAGTGAATCAACAAGTGCATGGACAAAAACAAGTTCTATCTCACAATACCTCATATAACCTCAGAGTAAAACTGGAACTACCAAAGGAAACCACTAGCAGTATTTTATAAGGCTTCAAACATGTGCAAAGCGGTAACTTTCACAACAGATTAAGAAGATAAGCGCACAAATTTCAGTTAATTAAGGAACAGATAAGAAAACAATGTTAAGTTGGATACATCTTCAACTACATTCTGAGTGCGATCTAGCCACTGATAATGGATTAATCCCTCGTCACCCTGACACAAAAATAAAATCGGCTCACAATGATTATGGAGTTGTATAGCAAACATGTGATCAATATTACTGATGCAGAACATGGATTTGAAAGAAGAATCAAAATGTAGAAAGAAGGAATCTCTAATTGTGATAGGAAGGGTATCATAGTGGGCAAGTTAAGCTGGGACAAGACAATCAGAGGAGAAAACCTTTATCCTTATCCAAAACATCACTTTCTTTTCCAATGTTCCCAAATTCCCACGTATATTATTCCCAATAGAATGACCCTAGACATGGATGTAGAAATTTACTCATGCATGAATTCTTAGTAGAAAACCAGAAGATAAAAAATAATAACTTTTTTTTTCAAGTGACCATACCCTCGCTATGCGAACAAGTCCTTTACGTGTATCAGGGACAACCCTCTTACCCTCAAAAGTCATTTTACCAGCACGGAACTCCAGCAAAACTTCCTGCAAAATGTTTGGTTATAAGATAGAAAACATGAAAACAAAACATGCAAATAATACACCAACCATTGGAAAAATAAATAAATAAAAAATCTTTTGCAGCATTTTGTTGACCTAACACTTGGAATAAACCTTTGATTCTCTAAAGAAGAAGCACATGTTAATATCATAAACTAAGCAACTCCTAAAGTAACTTCTTTTCTACAAAATAACCAAAAACCTAAACAAGCCTTATAAGAAAAGATCACCAATTTGCCAAAACAATCATAATCTATTTTCAAGTCTAATAATAATATATTAGCAACCCACAAGCAGACCAGTGCAGGGCAGCAGCGTGATCAGCTAGCTCTGTAAAGAAACCAAATTGGTAGAAAGAGAAAGTTAACCTGCATTGCTGGAAAAGCTTCGGTGGAGGAGGAGCCCATTCCTCAACGTCTACTCTACTCTTTGATTAGTCACAATAGAGGAGAAAATTAATAAACCTCAAAATTCAAATTAAACCCTAGACAAGACTCACGATGCGTTGTCGTTTGTTTTATGTGTTTTACCCGAGCTGGGTTTTGGTTTTCAGATGGGATAGTTCTCGACATCCCTTGACCTTTGAGCATAAATAAAGTCATAATTACATAAATAGCCTCCAATTTTCGCTTACTTTCAAGTTACTTTTAAGCAAAGGAAGAGCGACCATCTATTTCACCTTCACAGCCTCGAAGTTACGTACAATCCATTTTTATCCTTCAAATCATATTATATTTTTAAGAATATAATTAATAAAAATAAATAATTTTAAAAATATAATTAGTAAAAAATACTTAATTATTTTCGGTTTAAAATTATACTTAAATACGGGAGTATATAATACTAATATTATTCCATTAAAAAAATACTCTTTACTTTTACAAATATACCCTTAAATATTTTTAAGATATTTCTCACGTCACTCTATTTAAGGCCAAATTGATGTCACCCGTCTCATTCGAAGCTTTCGCCGAATCCCTTGCCGCTTTTTGTTTAATAAATGTAAATATGTCATGTGATTTTTACCCTTTGATATTTTAATAGATGTATAATATATTTTCAAAAACATTTATTTTCTTTTTTCTCAAAACCCAAAGATTCCTATATTTTTTAAATAATCGAGCAACTGAATTTATCAGTTGTACTCCAAGCTTCCATCACTTTCTTAATACAAAATGATTTTTCCTCCCAATCTCATTTCAAAAACATAGAAATTAAGAACTTTAACCCAAAAAAATTAAATCGCAAAGGCAAGAAAAATTGAAACCTAATTTTTATCACTTTCTTAACAATATAATTTTCCTCCCAATCCCTTCGAGAAAGATCAAAACCCATTTTATTCCAAACTTCCATCACTTCCCCATATGCTATAATGGGTTTATTGTTTGTTCAAAACCTAACTTGCCAGGAGATGTGTAAGCACGAAATTTTTGCTTATAACTTAAACGTGATGACAATAACCAAAACTATTGGTTGAATTGAAAAGTTGATTTGGAAAAAACACCAAAATTTGACAAAAATCCTTAAAACACAAAATCTAATAACACACAAGACCCAGTTACATTGCAACAAGCCCAAAATAGAAGAGTCCACTCATGAAGGAATTGGGTTGTGTGTATGAGGATGTCCACGCCAAAAAAAAAAATCACAAAGCGCTTGAAAGAAGTAGTTTGAGCATGAAGAAATCGACCCTAGAGTTGGCAAGATGACGAGACGGGTCCAAGACGGTAGGTACCCAGGCCCCCCGCGCCCCCCCCACCCCCGCCCCAACCCCCCCCCCCCCAACCCCCCACCCCCCCACCCCCCCAACACCCCCCCCCCCGGTCCCAAATTGCCCCTATCAGGGGCGGGGCAAAAAAAATTTGTACGGATCCAAACCCGTCCCACCCCTAAACATTTATACTTTTACATTACACCTGTAATATTTATATTTTTTGCAATCTCATCCCCCCTATAATATTTACATATTTATAAATTACTTCATTCTCAATTTTTCATCATATTATTTATAATTATGATCATTTTTTAACAATCATAAAACCAATATATCTTCAAACTAAAATCAAAATGGTTGTGTATTATCCTTTGATTTTATTAGTAATAATGTTACATACTCTATTAGAAATAATGTTAAAAGTGTATTATTGCTTGTAAACTAATTAATTGATAAATTTTCAAATAGTTGATAATACAATTAAATATTTTTCAATAGCATGTTGATTTAATTTCAATATAATAATACTAATAATATGATTGGCATATTCATATACAATTAGTTAACATTATAAATATGGGATTAGCTACAACACATCTCTTGTATTGGTACATTCTTTTTCTTGGAAGAAAAATAAATATATATCATATTGAAAGACTATATGATAAATAAATAGATTAAAGTTTAATCTGTGATAGCAAGTTACACATTTATATGTTTTTATTTTATTAAAAAATTGTATTTTTTTATTTTTTAATTACTTTAATAAAAGTTGATTAAATAATTAAATATTAAACATATAAACTTGCTCCACATGTAATTGAATTATAAAAAAGAGAAGACAACTTCTTAAAAAAAAATTATAATTAACTATTAGTTTAAAAAAAAGTATAATTTTTTATAAGTTATTTTGATTTAATGATTTAATTTTAATTCTATCACAAAATATAGAGAACATATAGATTTAGCAACATTATTATATCATGTTATAGTTTTCTGCTTTTTATTGTATTTTATTTTGACTTGTCACGAGTTTCATGTTTAATTTTACAAGTTAATGGTCAGGTTTTATAAGTTGATCGTTTTGTGTTGCAAGACCTGATATAATTGCAATTTGATGCTATGACTTTACTAATTTTAGATATCATGTTGCAACTTTTATGTGACTTGTTTCAATATTGGTTAACCTTATTATGAGTTTCATGTTTTATTTTATAAGTTAACATGAGATTTTACAAGTTCATCATTCTTTGTTACAAGTTTATGTATAATCGCAAGTTGAAGGTTTGATTTTACTAGTTTTAGGTCTCATGTTACAACTTTTATGTTCATTGTTACCATCTTCGATATTATTGTTGCGACTTTCATGTTTGATTTTACAAGTTAACTTTGGGTTTTACAAGTACATCGCTTTGTATTACAAGTCCACATATGATTGCAAGTTGAAGGTTTGATTTTATTAATTTTATGTGTCACGTTGCAATTTTTTTGTTCCTTGTTTTAATCTTGATTAACTTTGTTACGACTTTCATGTTCTATGTTACAACCTAACATCAAGTTTTACAAGTTCATCATTCTGTATTACAAGTCCATGTATGATTACAAGCGGAAGGTTTGATTTTACTAGTTTTAGGTATCATGTTGCAACTTTTATGTTCATTTTTATCATCTTCGATATCATTGTTGTGACTTTCATGTTTGACTTTACAAGTTAACTTTGGGTTTTATAAGCACATCGTTTCGTATTATAAGTCCATATATGATTACAAGTTAAATGTTTGATTTTACTAATTTTATGTGTCACGTTGCAATTTTTATGTTCCTTGTTGGTTAATTTTCTTACGACTTTCATGTTCTATGTTACAACTTAATGTTAGGTTTTACAAGTTCATCGTCCTGTGTTACAAGTGCATGTCTGATTACAAGTGGAAGGTTTTATTTTACTAGTTTTAGGTGTCATGTTGTAACTTTTATGTTCATTGTTACCATCTTCGATAACCTTATTGCAACTTTCATGTTTGATTTTACAAGTTGACTTTGGGTTTTACAAGTTCATCGTTTCGTATTATAGGTCCACATATGATTGCAAGTTGAAGGTTTAATTTTACTATTTTTATGTTTCGTGTTTCAATCTTGGTTAATTTTGTTACGACTTTCATATTCTATGTCACAACTTAACGTTAGATTTTATAAGTTCATCATTTTATGTTACAAGTCCACGTATGATTACAAGTTGAAGGTTTGATTTTACTAGTTTTAGGTCACTACAAGAGGGGGCGGCTTATAATACGCCCATCTGCGGCGGTTTTTAAAAACAGCCATAGATAGATTTACGCTAAAATATGTGCGGCGATTTTGAGAACCGTCGTTTAAAGGGCCTCAAAATCCCCAAATTGATTTTGCCCTAACCCTATGTTTGAACACTACCGTCTCGTCTCTCTCACCTCTTCTCTCCATTGAAACACGATTTTGCCCTCACCCCATCTTTGAACAATACTGTCTCGTCTCTCTCAACTCTTCTCTCCATTGAAACACAATTGAGTCCCAGTTTCGCATCTCGACTCAAAATCCCCAACATAATTTTGCCCTCACCCCATCCTTGAACAGTACCCTCTCGTCTCTCTCAACTCTTCTCTCAATTAAAACTCGATTGAGTCCCAATTTCGCATCTTGATTCTACTTGTGGATTATCAATCCCAGTTTCGCATGCTTTAGAGAGCACATACACAAAAATTAAGTCCAGGTAATCACATGCTTTAGAGAGCTATGAACTTGCTTGCTGGAGTACACGGCGATCGAACTAGGCGCAGACGACAACCCTCGCTCTCAAGTGGCTTTCACTATTAACGACACAAAATCTCAACCCGATCATCGAAGGAGGCCGCAAAACGATGCTGGTAGGCACCTATTAAACCTATCGGTAAGACTTTAAACGAAATGATGTAATCGTTTCTTCTGTTGGTTTTATGAGTTCTTATTCCCCCTCCTTTCACTCTATGGCCATTCCATGAACCATGCACAATCGCCACTTTCGATTGATTACTGAGGTTGTTGTCTACTGTTATGATGACTAGAAAATCCGATTTATTTTTGTGTTTTTTTTTTTGGTTTTTCGGTGATGTGGTGTTTCAGTGGCTGTGCCTGGTGCTTTTTATGGCCGCAATTTTCATGGAGCTCTGATTCGGGTGGTTGTGATTCTGGGATGTGATATTGAGTTTGATCCCCGGTTGATGAGTGATGCGTTCGAAACTAGCAAGTATACTAGTCGCACAAGTAATAAAGTGATAAGTAGATATCGTTCCCACGAGGATTGATTCTAATTGAATTTGTTATTTTCCAGCAATAATAAACTAAATAGGGGGGGTTTTGTTGATTGATTAACTAAACTTAATACGAAAGCAAATGAAGAATAACACAAAGCAAAGTTAAATGGAGTGAAAAATCAATGAGAGACACTTGGTTAAGAGTTCATTCTCTGCCACAAGATATGAATTTGTGAATTAACATAGAATTGTAATCCAATTACAGCATTGAAGTTATCAACCGTAGATAACAACAAGCTCTGTTATCCCAATCTTTCCTTACTTTGTTGTTAAATAAAACAAGCTCTTTATTTAATCTCTATCCATTAAACAACCTAGAACAAGCTCTCTAAGTTTAATTCAATAGAAGCATTACGATGAGAAAGATAGGTTGATCTAAGCAATAATCACACAAGTTCAGATTATTTAACCTAGGTTGTATTTTCCAATTGCAATCTCTGATCACAATTTTGCTACTAATGATTGGAAATTCATGACAATTACGGATCAAGATTTCTAATCTAGCAATAGACAACAACAGATTATATTCAGTTGGCCATTCCAAATACAATCAGTAAGCAATCATAAGCATTAGATATGGGAAAATACAAGCAACTTCAATTAGAGAATTGGATAACAATTTCTTACACAATCAACTCACAAAATCCATATCAAGGGCTTTGAAATCACCCTCAACCAATTCAGATTTAGTTACACATATTCAATCAGAATAACAAATACAATACAGAGAAATTCCAGAATTGAAAAGGAAAGAAAGAACTTAGCAAATTCTTTGAAAATCTTCTTTGTAGATGAATCTTCTTGGAATTGTAGTTCCTCCTCTTTCAAAATCTTCTTTCTCCTTCAAGAACTCCAAGGGATGAGAGAAATCCAGAAATGCAGCCTCCTCTCCCGTTTTCCCCTCTTCAAGTTATGAAAATAAAACCCTAAAATGTGTTTAAATACTCTGCTACAGTAACGTGCTACAGTGTTCCGTATTATACATGCTACAGTGATGTGTGGAATTACATTTCTACACTTCTCACACTGTTTTGATTACAACTTTCGGTACACTGAATGGATTCATAAACCGTAAATTTCTCCAAAAAGTAGACTTCGAGAGCTTTTCAACGGTATATGATATGTCATCGGGTTTATTGTATATCAACACAATTAAATCCGAGAAGATGGTTGACTAGCAGAGATGAAAATGAAGGGTTTTACTCCATTTTTGTGCAAGTTGCTCCAAAACTCCTACAAACATCAAAACCACACAAAACATAAAAATACCAAGGAATATAGCAAAGAAACATGGACGAATTGATATGAAAAGTAATACATAAATAGACACCTATCAAATTCCCCACACTTAGACTTTGCTAGTCCTCGAGCAACTACGAAATATACGAAATAAAACTAAACCGAAACAGAATCAACAAAAAATTAAAACACACAAATGCTTCATCTTGCAAATAGGCCTCAAAGATTGTACTTAATTATAACCCAAGGAAAACTTCAAAATAATGCACTTGATCAAGAATTTTATCTCAAAGATTAGTTTCGCTTCACTTCAATTCCTCAAGTGTGTGTGTGTAGAGCCATTCTCACCTAATCACTTGTAACCCGGATGAGTTTATGCATAAAAATGAATCATATTTAATATTGAAGATGTGTGTATAAATGAACTCCATAGGCCTGCTTTTCAAGTCACTCTCCACTAATGTAGACATGCACAACACCAAGGATCAAGTAGGACTTTATTAAGCTTGTAACGTTTGGCTTGGGTGAAGGTATGATAAAGGATAATAATTTGGCTCAAATCACCCACAAACACATAAATCATTTAAGACTATGTAGAGCTCAAACCTATAACACAACTTCATTTCAATTCACCAGGTTACTCCCCCAAACTTATTTAGAACACTCAATCTTTTTTTTTTTTTTTTGCAGAAAACAAAAGAAAACTATACCCTCACACTTTGTTGTTTCATTCTTTTTAAGAACACTTAAGGGTATAGATCTTTATTCTTCTTCTTTTGTTCTTTTTTTTCTTTTTTTTTTTATTACACTTCCCCTCCCCCACACTTAAACAACACATTGTCCTCAATGTGTAAGTACGTGGACGATAAGTACAGATTGGCTTTTTTTTTCTTTTTTTTTTCAAACATAATAGAACTCACTTGCATTGCTCATGACACATCCCAACCTCCTCTAACTTCCCAAACCAGAACATAGCTCAAAATTTAATTGTGAATGATCTACATGCTCATAGGTAAGGGATAAACTGTTTGGAACAAATTCATTTGAGGTTAGGAAATCTTTTAGTGAGTTAACAAAGAAAAAGGCTTACAAAGGCTCAAAGGGGTAACTAGGGATCAATTTCAGTCAAGGTTGGCTATTAAGGCTCAAACGGTCCAAAGATGGCCTAAATCATTTCCCCAATGTTGCACAGTCTAGGATTTCGCCTCGAGTGACCATCAAACAAGTTCTAGAATTCATTGAAATCTGAAGAAACATTTAAATTACATAAACTTTCTCTAAGTGAACAAATAACTCAGTGATAATAGCTCAGTGCTCAATGTTGCACAAGGAATCAAAGACAAAGCGAAAACCAATAAACATTTCAAGCACACAGATCCATGCATCATTTATCATTTTCCAAGAGTTATTCTTAATTCAATCATTATCTTATCATCGACCCACAAAATGCAAGGAAAGAGGTACGTGGCATTGTTACACCTGAGTCAAGATTGTATATTTCAACAATCCTTAGGACCAGTAGCCCGCAAACTTAAGGTTTCCAGCCTATATACCTTTATTATGAAAGAAACACTTCAAACAACATGAAATAAACAAACTACAGATTTATTTCGAGAGAATGCGTTTCAAGGTTAAAGAAACCCCATATTCTGCCATTCTCAGGTTTTTCCACAATTGTTTTTTTTTTAAATCAAAACTGATAAAGATAAAAACACATAACAACTCTAAATTACGCAAAACTAAACTCACTCATAAAATAACAAAGTTCAACAAGTCAGCAAACAAAAACAAGATCGTTAGAATGGGTCTAAAAAGTTTAGAAGTTAGCCTCCTTATTCAGCCATTATGGATTGAAGAGATCCATAATGCGTTTCAAGAGAACTTGAACTTTTTAAGCCACCACTCTAAAG
>SNVD02007548.1:0-29731 GCA_013180625.2 Boswellia sacra
TTGAGGGCAAGCTCTCGGTAAGATTTCTTGATTGTTTGCTCGTCAATGTCATCTGCTGATTTGTATTTTTCAGGATCTAGTCTGAGGACTCTGAGTGCATCCTCCAGGGATAGAGTAGAAGGCTCTCGGCAGGCCTCTTCTTTCCAAGCCTCCAGCAGAGACTTCAATAAGTTTACCGGATCTTTTATCGGCCATCTAGAGAACTTGGATATGTTGCAGAGATTCCTCAAGTAGTAGATGTCAACAAATAGTTCGTCTTCGAGTTGTTCATAGGTCATTGGGGCGATTGGGCAGTAGTCATAGGTGGCTCTATTGTTTGATTTTAAACGACTTGTAAAATCGGCAACATGGCAGGCTATCTTCTCGATCATGGTTCGGCGCATCTCTCCATTCCAGATAGCTTCGGGTGTATCAATTCGCCCAAGAAAATTTGGGCAAACTTATCTGGTCCATGGTTTTCGAGGTAACATACCATGGCCTCAGGCAACAGGTAAGTAAGAAAACTTTTCACTTTGTTATTAGCATTATCATCAATCCTGTATGCTTGAGATAGGTGGGTTGCATGAAGTAATTTTCCGATTGGAATCAGGTTGGAGCCACTGTACATGAGTATGAAAAAGAACAATCCTGTTCTATACAGTTGACTGATCATTGGATTTTCTTCGATCACAAGTAGCAAGAGGGTTGATACTCTCTCAACGATAACGGGGTCAAATGTTACCAGTAGCTGAACCAAATGAGGTAAGCATGACGCATCACTGAGATATTTCTTGATTCGTGGGAAAGGTCTTATAATGGCACCGTCGAGATCATGACTAGGGTAATAGTCGCATATCTGTATGAAAATGTTCAGGATTCGAATAGCCAGGTCGCTTTCATTCATTAATGCAGTACCTGTAGACAACAGGCACCATTTGATTTGAGAAACATCGCTTGCGATTTTCCATCCGTCCATACCTTGCGCCCAGAACTTAGTTCTCTCGTTCACTTTTTCTTGACTCCAAAGTTCCTCTAGCTCAGCGAATCTGAATGGGCCTTTGTATGATTGTTTGTCAGTTACTACATTGCTCGATATTTCGTCGGGCCTCTCAGTACCTACAAATTCATCGTCATTAGTATAGTACCACTCTTTCGAGGCAGCAGCTGCGAGCATCTCTGTGGTAGCTTCAATGACGTTCGTCTGTGTCGGCATGAAAGCTCTTTGAGTGTGGAGGTGAGCTAGTGTGACCATATCGACGAGGACTCTGACACCATCTGCATCGATGAAGTCCTTAGCATTCGTCTTGTGCATGATGAATTTCTCCAGAAGGATCACTAATCTGTCACGCTCAAGGCGACTCCTGCAGTCTTGCAACATCTCAACGATATATTTGATATCGTTGAAGTGACCAATATCGCTCATGTAGTTCTCATAGATAATCGCCATAGCGTGAAGACAAGTACAACGCATATCAACGCGTTTGTTGAGCAGGAAGCGGTGATACAAGTCGCTCAAGAAATGGAATGGACTTTTGATCTGTATCTTTTGCATCAAATCATTTGAATCCTCTAAGAGGAGGCGCAAGAAGTAATCACCAATTCGAATTTCATCGGCTAATGACTTGTACGTCACCTCAAATTCGTAGTAGTTCCAAGAGATCAATGTATACTTGGCAGCCAACTCGCGGTCTGTCATGAATTGGCGCAACTCGTTTTCAATCACTGCCTTGAGCTCCTCTCGTGTCTTCAAGTTCCATATGAGATCTGGCTTACAGTGATCTTGATAAAATTGATAATAGAATAGGTCCCAATTGTCTTCAACTTTAACTCGTTGTCGACACTTCCTGAGAACTATTGGTCGAGCATTCATACGTTCATCGCGCTTTGGCATGCCTATCTGTTCGCGCCAGTGCATAATCGTTTGCTCTAGTTGACGCTCAAGTATCCTCACAGACGGATGCATGTCCTTGATTGTGTTGAGAGTGTTTGTGATACTACTGTCGTTTGTAATGGTCTGGTTAGCGAGGCGAAAGTTGTCTCTTATTGGTGCATTAATCATCGATTGTGGGGGTTTCTCTGAAGAGTCAAGGTAGTTCAACAGTCCGAGAGGGAACATTCTACGGAATAGTTCTTTAGTTTGCTCATTTTCAATGGACCACAGAGCAACCAGGTGCCGAGATAGATATTGAACTCCCAACGTTCTTCCATCTTTGAACTGAGAGTATAATCCTATGTGAAGGTGCTTCATCAACGCTCCCTCAGCAAGAGATAACTCCTGCATTCTCCTTGAGACGTTCGGGTCACCTTCCTGTATAATCGCTTTTATCACAAGCCCCGCTCCTTTGACTATAGCTAATGAGGGGTGTTGAAATAACTTGTATATGTCCCGACCGCTTGATGCAACCAGATTCAATAAAGTATCAAAACAAGAGCTGTCAGTAGTCTCGCTGTATGGTGCGCATAGAGCATAGGTTAGAAAGTCTAACATTGAAGAAACCACTAAGGCTCCAGTTCCACGGTTGATGTGCATTTTGAGGACATCAAGTAGACTCTCAAGGAACTTCTTAGTGGCTAAAAGAGAGCTCTTATTCAATTGTTCATGTCTAATATCACAGTCTGGATGCATTGGCTGCATCAATGCGCACAGCACATCAAAGCCGGCATATGTTATAGCATCATTGTTTAGTTTGATAGTTTCTACAATACTTGATCCGAGATATGCTCTAAATTGCTCACTCTGGTTGAAGAATGCAAATCCCGGTTTCGATGCAACTAGTCTACGTATGGCTTGATAATACTGTTCAACATCGGTTGGAGTTTTGGGTTGTTGACTGTTACTGTTCTCATGAGCGTTGTAGAGCGGGACCCCTGTATCATCGGACTGATCGAGGAAAGACCTCAAGGCATCGGTTATGAGTTTGGATTTGTTCTCAGCAAACAACTTAACATCCTGAGTGGAAGTATGGGCGAGACCACTGTAGGGGCATATGACATTAAACCTGTTGATGGCATCCTGGAATGTCCAACCATGGGGTAGTGTCACAAAAGCTTTCAGATGACTTCTTTCAATCTCATCATCAACTGGGAGGTGCAAAGGTCCACAACGCCAGCCTGTGTTGGTAGGAGTGATTTTAACATGGATGTCGACATTCCCGGATGATCTAGCGCTCTCAACGAGAGAAGCCAATAGAGCGTCACGTTCAGTTGACGAATAGGACAGAGTTTCCTCCAGATTGACATATTCGATGGAGAAAACTTGTGGGTCTTCGAAAGATCTGAGGAGAGAGAAAATATCATTCAGAGGCTTCAGGGGTGATGGTTGGTATGTGTCAGGGTTTTCTCGATCAACGAGACATGAATTAGTGTACACACAAATATACGTCTGATTGTCTCATAGAATGACGACGGTGCAATTTGTATACTGTGAACTCGTGTAAGGATGTTAAAGCTTCGTCAAGACTATATTTCGGTCCGAATCTCATGGAATAGAATTGTGTTATGTCGATGGAGTCTTCCTTGATAAAGAAACTAATACCACAGTTGTTCGTTGCGTAACTCTGCAGGTGCTTAATAAAGTCGGAGAGCAGTTTTTCAGGATCCCTTATCGTGGAGTTGATCTTGCTTGTCAGTCTGAATAGGTGTAGTTTTTCCCCCCCCCCCCCCCCCCAAAAACTGTTCATGGAGATGCAGAAGACATCCGGAGGGTTGGATGCAATGAGATGTGTCCAATGTGTTTAAAATAGTAGTGCGCATGAGGATTCCCTAAGGTATCCGTTTGGACGATTGCATTCTTTGTCAATTTTAATATTGCTGGTAACTCTTGGCTAGTCCAATGGAATTTGCTGCACTCGTACTGTAGTGGGGGGAATTTGTCAGCTTCAGCACTAGCTCCTTTTGGACGGTATTTGATGATATCACATAGAATATCTGTACAAAATTCTGATGAAAACTTTAACAAATCAGTATTGCCTGTCTTCTTCCTGGTCAAGAATCTGAACATGTCCCCGTTGAGCGGAGACACATCGAGCACCTCGTCGTAGGGCCAAGAATTGGTTAGCTTCATGGTCTTCGGATCGTAGGTGGAAATGTGAGTGGGTTCTACAACAAGAACCCGCTTGTATTTGCCTTTCCATGAGTGCTTGATGACAATGTAACTGGACGAGGTTCGTGTGGATGACATATTGGATAGATCAGGCGGAAGATAGGCGTCTTGGTGCGCTCTGTCAATGGTGAGGCGACGGACAGGTCAATCTGGGTCCGCGAAAAAGGTGTTGGGAGTCTATCTGAGTAGTATTGCTGTTATCTTTGTTCGGTCTCGGTGATAACAATACGAGGCGAATGTCTGTCAAGCCGTCGATGGGTGGGCGGCTATGGAGGCGGTGGCTGATGGATGGGGTGGATTCATTTCGATGCCTCGATGTTGCGTTGGTATTCTTGTTGCGAATGCCGCTGACGGGCGAACACAAAGTTTCTCTCGCCCTCCATCTGCACAAAATTCAGCAAGCTGACATTCTCAAACAAACACACACTCACACAGACTCAGATCCAACGAGCGAAACCGCAACCTGGGCCGCTCCTGCACTGCAGAATGCCTAAGTCCCCGCAAAGTCTACTCGGTTCAAATCTCGCGCTGACGAGTCACAGTTATGGCGCGCGCGCGCTCGCGCCCATTGGGTCGCTGCGATGAGCGCCGACATGATTTAGTGGTGGGAGTGAAATAACCCCAGCTCGGGATCCACATGACTATGAAAGCAGAGTATTTGCGATTCTAGCCCCTGGCAAAACCATCACCACAAGCACACAGGGCTGTTGTACACAATACACAATCCAGAGAGCTAATGAACACGCAGGGAGTAGACCTATCCCGCGGGGCCAAAATTAAAGCCACCATACCCAAACAGAGTGCACTGAATTTGCTTCCTGTTTTCACGTTCACTTTCAACAGGGCACAAGCGCGGCTCGCCGATGCCCTGCCTGCGGCTGCGGCCAACATGAACTCGTCGTCGGCGCCCAGATCCACATTGTCCCTGCACCCAACCAGATACACAAAGCATTGCCTGACTTGACGCCTTCTGACAAATTACTGATCTAAATCATCCAGAACATATTTCCATAACCAGCAAGGGCACACAGATTAGCACTATCTTGACCACCTTGTAATCCTCTACGATTGTCATTCAAGTATATACATCTCAGCTGATATCCTACAGGCTGGAACATGGCTCCGAAAGAAAACATTATTCCAGCCACACAGAGGAAGGATGGCTCTTGGAGGAAGGAGCGCAAAGTCAAAGAGGGATACACACCACAGGAGGAGGTGCCCAAATACGAGGCGCGCCCTGCCAAGAAAGCTAAGCTAGGCCAGCAGCAACAGCAACAACAGACCCAAGCTGGTGACGCCGGTCCAAAGAAACAGGCTCTCAAGACTCAGCAAAAGCAAGCGACCAAACCAGCCGGTGGACAGGCTCAGCAACAAAAACAAACAAAACCTCAGCAACCGAAGGGCTCGGACAAGCCCAAGGCTCCCACGGAAAAAGCCGCCAAGTCGGGTGACGCGAAAGCACCAGCCCAGAAGCAAGCGGCCACTCAAAAGCAACCCGCAGCCCAAAAGCAACCGGCAGCTCAAAAGCAATCGGCAGCTCAGAAGCAAACCGCAGCTCAGAAGGCGCCGGCAGCCCATAAGCAACCGGCTGCTCAGAAGCAAGGGGCAGCCCAGAAGCAAGTGGCACCTGCCAAGCCAGCGTCCAAGGCTGCGAAACCAGCTCAAGGTAAGAAAGACGCCGTTGTTACGAATGACAAGAAGCAAGCGGATGCCAAGAAACCAGCGGAACAAAAACAGCAGCAGCAGCAAGCGGCTAAGGGTGCTGCAAAGAAAGCTTCGGCTAAGACAGGTGAGAAAAAATCTGTTGAACAGAAACAAGAACAGCAACCAAAAAAGAAGAAGCAGCCATCTCCAACCAAGAAGGCTGCCGGTGCTGCTAAGGCTGACAATAAGAAGTCTGCAGCTAAGGGTAAGAAGAAAACTGTCAAGAATTTAGCGGCCATCAGGAGGCGTCTTGGAAGGATCAGGCATACCTTGAGGGGTATCAAGTTCCTCAAAGGCAAGAAGAGGGCAACTTTAATGAAGAATCAAATAGAGAAGATTGGTCGTGAGAAGGCAGTTCTGCAGGAGGCCGAGAGTCTCAGGTCGAAGATGCGTGCTGCGAAAAAATGATGTGAGTTACTCGCTTGCTAGTGACACTACGAAATTTATATATGTATGAATAAAGTAATAGAAGATAGAGCGCAAAAGTATAGAATCAAATAGCGTTCACGGAAATGTTTTACTAGTGTGCGTCCCTTGCGAATAGAGTCTACATCTCACCATCAATCAAAGTCGCTAGTGGTTCCATCATTCCTGCGGATATGAGTTTCGGACTGTCTCTCAGACTTGACTCGAGACAAGCACTAGCTCACTTTCTGTGAAAGTTCTGATCAATACACTGATGTAACATATGATGCGGAGCCAAGTTTTCAAAGTTCCAGCCGGCGTGTGCTGTCGGAACTGTTTGTAATGTGTCTCTTCAGTTTGGCAAAATGCCAAAGTCGATGGGCAGTGCGAACCTCGGATGAGAGAGTTCTCCCCTCAGTCATCTATCTCATCAACTCGACGAGCGCTCTAGAGTGGTGAATGAACTTCGAGAGGATCAAAGATGACTTGTCGTTGCAACAAGAGAGACTCATGATTGGGCGTGAGTATAGAGTCGAGTCTGATCTGCGCGCTGACAGTGCGCTGATCCGCTCGAGATTTTCGAGAGGCCAAAACACAGTGCTGAACCTTCCGCCAATCCAACATTCTCTAATTTATCCACACCCGCCCTCACCCATTCTTATTTCTTAATGATACATTGGTGTACAACAATCGTCTGTTGGCAGAAACTGTCATCGAGCAAACCCTAACCTCAGAATGGCCTCCTCGACAGGAGTTTTGCCCTTTCTGAGGGGGGCCGATTTCTCAAACAACAACTTTCAAGGCGACAACTTCCCTCGTTCTATCAATCAAATGCAAGGTCTCAAGTGGCTCAAGCTCAATGCCACCAAATTGGATTGGATACCTGAGGAGTTTGCAACATTCGAGAAACTTGACACGCTTAACTTATCACATAATGAGCTCACCAGTCTCTACGGTGAACTCATCTGTCTGAAGAATCTCAAGTTCTTATGCTGCCGCCACAATAAGATCATTAGCGAGAATATACCTGTTGAGTTGTTTGGCATCGACACGCTAACAGTGTTGGATCTGAGTCATAACAAGCTGAAAGTAGTACCAAAAAGTTTGGAGTCTTGCAAGTCTCTGAAAATTTTGAATGTGAGCCATAACAATATTAGTAATATACCTGAGCAATTATTTAGGAGTCTAACAAGCTTGGAACATTTGAATCTTGGTGATAATCAACTGGAAACTGTGCCACCTTCTATTGGGCGTTTAACAGAGCTAAAAGAGCTTATACTGGACAATAATCCGCTGGGAAAGTCAAAACTTTCCCAGATAGAACGTTTAAAATCACTCACATCACTTCACCTTGCCAATACCCAGCGAAACACTGATAATCTATCGCCTGTCCTCTTAGGCGAGCTAACCAATCTAGTCGAACTCAATATCTCCTCAAATCAGATTATAAAAATTCCTTATGACCTCTGCAATCTCAAACTGATCAAGCGTTTGAACCTGAGTGAAAATCTTATTGAGAAACTACCTGAGGACTTCGGAACATGGTGGCCGGATATAGAAACGTTGAGCTTATCTGGTAACAAGCTTATAGAATTACCCGTTTCTTTATGCAAATTGTGCAATCTGAAAAGGCTTTACCTAAATGACAATATGCTGACGTTCGAGGGTCTACCTGCGGCATTGGGCAAGCTACATAATCTTGAGATATTTATGGCAGCTCGCAACAATCTAGAACTTATACCTGAAAGCATATTTAGGTGCGGAAAACTGAAGAAACTTATACTCACTAGCAACAAGTTGATCACCCTGCCCGACACTATTTATCTCCTATATGATCTTGAAATATTCGACATCTCAAACAATCCAGAGCTAATGATGCCGCCAAAGCCCATCAGTGATTCCGCCAGAAGTAGCGAGTTCTACAATATTGACTTTTCCCTGAACACCCAACTGCGTCTAGCCGGAGATCCCAATCTAGCAAAGCTGCCTGCATTGCAACAGAATGCAACTAAAGATCCTATTGCCAGAAAACTCCGATTGAGACGACGTGCCAAAGATGACGAGGAAAGTAAGCAAGCTAAGGTTTTGAAAGGCATGAAAGATCTTGTTCAGGAGAAAGAAAGTTTGGCAAAAAATCAAAGCGATTTCTTGGAGCCTGACCTAAAACCAAAGAGATGGGATGAAATACTGGAAAGGCCACCAATAGATTATAGTGATTTCTTCGACGATACAACCGGACAAATTCAGGGACTTACGATATGGGAGATCGAAAACTTCTGCCCAGTCTTGATGGACGCTGGTCTCCACGGGAAATTTTTTGATGCAGACTGTTACATAATACTCAGTACGCAAGTTGATGACAATCTATCCCTCAATTGGAGAATATTCTATTGGATCGGCTCGGAAGCCTCTTTAGATAAGAAAGCATGCTCTGCCATCCATGCAGTTGGCCTTAGAAATCATCTGAACGCCCACTGCAGGACAGTTCGTGAGGAACAAGGAGAAGAAACGGATGAATTCCTATCTTTGTTTCCTGATGGGATTGACTATGTGAGAGGGGCAAGAACAACAAGTGGTTTCTATACCTTCGAAGAGACTGAATATGTCCACAAGATGTTTAGACTGCATGAGGTTGCTGAAAAAACTCGTCAACTACACCTAGAAACAGTTGCCTTGTCCTCTAACTCTTTGGACTCACGTTTGGTTTTCCTAATAGACATAGGCACCAAAATATTCGTATGGAACGGAATGAAATCGAAAAATACAACTCGTCAAAAAGCCAGGTTATTCGGAGAGAAGTTAAATAAGGAGGAACGCAAGAACAAAGCAGAACTTCTATTCTGCGAGCAAGGTGACGAGTCTGCCGAGCTTCTTGACGAGTTGAAGTTGACCAGCCCGTTACCCAAAATTCCGTTCAAGACGGTAGATTTACCAGATAACTTCGAACCAGATAGCTTTGTGCCCGTGAAACCAGTTCTGTAAGTATCTTCGCAACTTCTCAACACCTTGATACATCTCGTTCATATTTACCTACAACTAACTCGACCATCCACTCCAATAATAGTTACAATATAAGTATCGGAGTAGGATACATAGAGCTGCTACAGATAGATTTCAAACCGGGATTTCTCGAGACAAAGCATTTAGTGGCAACAAATGTATTCATTCTCGACGTGTGTTACAGATCTTTTTGTATGGTAAGTTTGTATAAAGTAACATCGTCAGCTTCCAATATCCTGGAAGAAGTTAGGCCTGACAAAAATTCCTTCCCCAATCAAGGCTTGGTCGACGGAGTTCGAAGCTAGCCCGGAATGCGGCTCTGAAACTAGCTCAAGAATTATTCTCCATGATTAAGAGACCAGAGTTCGCCACAATCACTAGCTGTCTTCAAGGGTAAGTAACAGTTCTTTCTTTGAGTGAATCGAGTGTGGTAGTATCCCTAGTTCAGTTAACGGCTGACTAACATCACCCTCCACAGAACCGAATCTCAATTGTTCAAGACCAAATTCCGGATCTGGGATGATTTGATAGCTGTAGATTACACTCGCACTGCCGAGTCTGTTTCTAGAACAGGTGCCAACCTTTCCAAATGGATGAGTGAGCAAAAAGTGAAGATTGATTTGGCATCCTTGTTTAGTCCGATGTCTGAACCTCTCTCTGAAGAGCATGCACAAATACTGCTAGAGGACTGGAACGAAGAACTAGAGGTAATGGACACGTTCATACTCGATAAAAGCAAAAGATTTGTCAAGCTACCAGAACAAGACTTTGGTCATTTCTATATGGAGGACTGCTACGTTTTCCTCTGTCGATACTACGTACCCCAAGACGATACCACTTCCTCCGACGAAAGACCCATTGAAGACGACCATGATAAGCGACCGTTGAACGGCATCACAAATGGTCACGGTAACGGTGAGGTACAAACTCAGCAGGAGGATGATTTCAAGTGTGTCGTATACTTCTGGCAAGGGCGACACGCCTCCAAAATGGGTTGGTTGACATTCACCTTCAGCTTGCAAAAAAAGTTTGAAGCATTGTTTGGAAACAAGCTTGAGGTTATTCAAATGCATCAACAACAAGAGAACATCAAATTCATCACACATTTTAAGAGAAAATTTATCATCCATCGTGGTAAAAGAAAAGCTAGCCTCCCCAACAAATCTATCAGCTTATATCATCTGAGATCGAACAGGAACCCACTCACTCTGCGATGCATTGAGATTGAGCCTGATTCGTCGAAACTGAACTCGGGATTCTGTTACTTGGCTCGCACCACACAAATTTCCGCCAATGGTTTTTCAGTTGAGCCTCACGATATTCAGCACCAACCTGAAGTGTCCTCTACAATATACGTTTGGATTGGTTCCAAGTGCATACCGAATGAAGCAAAGATAGCGCAAGAGTTGGCAAAAGAGAAATTCTCAATCAACATAAACCAGATCTCAGTTATAGTGATCAAAGAAGGAGAAGAACCAGGCGAGTTTTGGGAAATCCTCGGAGGCCGACAGCAATATGATACAGACGTCTCGTTCATGCAACACACGAGACTATTCAAATGTTCGAACGACAAAGGTTACTTCAACATATCTGAGCGTTGTAGTGACTTCTGTCAAGACGATCTTTCTGACGACGACATCATGATACTCGACAACGGCACGCAAGTATTCCTATGGATAGGGCCCAAATCAAGCGAGGTAGAGGTGAAACTTGCCTACAAAAGCGCACAAGTCTATGTGCAGAATCTCAGGTTGAAAGACCCCAATCCTAGACAGCTGTTGCTGACATTCAAAGGAAAAGAATCGAGAAAATTCACCAAGTGTTTCCACGCATGGAGTCAGCATAAAGTTCTTCAGGATCCTCGACCCTAAGCTTCATTGGGCGAAGATCCGTTTGGGTTTTTACAACCAACACATTTGCAGTTCTCGCAGCCCTTTCCTTCTTTGTAACAGGTGCACCTTTGTCCGAGACAAGTCAAGTTTCCCGGCCGTCCGCTGTTGTTTTTACCAGATCCACAGCGACATGGTTTCCGCTTCTGTTTGATTTTCGCTTTCCTGAACCTATCGCTTAAACAGTGTCCATTGGCAATGTTGTTCGCGTCTTTACCTTCTAGGATGAGTTGTGAGAATGTTATTGGCCCGTTGGGCGTCGTTACGTGGAGATTGGAGCATTTTGGAACCATTTGTTTTTCGTATATTAATTTACAAAATATAGCAAAACCAACTGCGGCGTGATTTAGATCACTGTTAGATTTAAAACCATCTTGACTGGCGTGGGCATGCCTACAGGTCATGCAATTATAACTCATTTGGGCATTCTCATTCTTACAAGCAGAACACACACAATGACACGGCTCTTGTACGGGCGTATGCGGATCGGACACTAGTCTGCCGCATATGGCACAAGCTAGGGCCTGTCGCACATGATACATCAGTTGTAGAACATTTCGCCACTCTGACTGATCATCTGGCTTCTTCAGAGCAGCTACTATACTCTCAGTCATCTTAACGAATTGAAATATCATACTTGTGAGCGCTTTGTTTGAATGCATCTTGCTCTGGTATGGTGAGAGGCTTGATTGCCGGCCTTGGCTTTCCAGCCAAGGCCTGTTTCTTGAGTGCTTCTAGGTACTCTGGAAGTCACAGATACTTGTAGGTATATTCTTCTTGTCTGTTTTCAACTCATTTAGGGCTACGAAATAAGAATTGCGGCGGGTTAATGAAATTTAACGATCATGAAGGCAAAAACTATATATACCTTCTTAGACGCTGGTTATTTACATAAGGGTCGAAGATAAAGGATGCCCGGGGTCTCGGGTACGCCATCGGATGGGACTCACGGAGCCCGCTAATTGAGCTGCAGATAAATAAACTTAAACTCTAAGCCAATAATGAACTCAATCGTGGGGACAACTCACTCTCACCCTCTGAGTCTGTGTATCAATCAGTTAACATTCCTCAACTCATCTTGTGTGCGAGCGGGACGCGCGAAATTTAAGATCAACTCCCCCGGGGGAAAAAGATAACAGAGATACCGGCCTTGGCTGTGCCGACGGATTGCAGACTAATTCAGAGTAAACAAAGCTTGAGTTCTTTCAAATCCGATACACCTGTTGGTGCGTGCACGTCTCGCGCCTCGCGCAAGCATCCACTAGTGGACTCTCCGCACAATGGGTCAACATATTCCAAGGTAGAACTCAATCAAGGATTACTAGAAGTTCATTTGAGTTCCGCGCGCGTGCAACTGGGAAGTAGCCGGCTTACCAATTGCAAACATGGACCCAGATCAATACAAGAGCCACGTCCAACAATGTGGTGCCACAGCCGGCCATCGTCTCCTCGATAAGTTCACCGGTCAGTGGGGGGAGCCATAGAGCGAGCGAACAGAATGTCACCAAGTCCATGACCGCATTCGACAAACTCGATAAGATTAGCCGATGTTGCAATGAGCGTCTCGATGCAATGAGCTCATTCCTTTCGGGATACAAAGAGATCTCCTTACTGGAACAAAAGATAGCCACCATAAGTTGCGACCTTAGAAACCTAGAGAGTTCGTTCGTTAAGTTGGAGGAATGTCTTTCCTCATTAGCTGAATTAAACGAACAGCGAGACTGCGACCGATTCCTAAGAATGTGTATCGGCAATCATGAGGCTGAAGCACAGCGTCATAGAATTCAGTCAGAGATAAACAAGGATAGGCTGATGTCTGAGCATCTTGAAAGAGTACAAGCTATGGAAAAGAGTCAACAGAGAGCTTTAGAAGAACGTCGGAAGCTCCTTTCTCAAGAGTTTGAAGTCGAAAAAAACATGTATCTCGAAAAGACTAACTATTCTAGACATAAATGATGACTTGGGTTGCTAGATCGCTTTATTCATTTAGCTGACTTGGTGAATTTCATATGGTCGTTGTTCAATAAAATCAAGAGGTTGATGTGATATTAAGATGGGTCGGTCGTGTCTCTTGTAGATGTTGATCAAGCAGGGCGTACGGCTCTAAGAGGCATATCTCGATCCAGCAGGGTGTTGATGTGACATCCTGGCGCTGATAGATGGAGCCCCAGCCTTTGACGAAGCTCATTTTGATAACACAATGGTCTGTTAGTGAGAAGAGTCTCTCATATGCATTGCCCTCGGACATTCTAGCCTCCTGGACGATCCCCTCGAATACTTTCTGGTCAAATATTTTCTGTCGGCCATGAGGCTCAATCTTTACAACTGAATGATGATTCAATTGATTTTCGACGTTACAATTCTTTGAATGAAAAAATATTGAAGATTCAGACAGATTTGTCACGAATATCTGATCGTCCATATTCTCTAAACAGATTCCCTTACGTATGGCACGTCTTGTTTGTTCTATGGTGCTGTTTCGATTGATATTTGAAAGAACTCCAAGTGAGAACCTTCTATTACTCACCGATGGATCAGTGAAGCCGTCCACATATACTTTCGATGAGCTACTCTTGATGGTTCTCCAATCTTCTGATTGAGCTCGGCGTATGTGATACGGCACCATGGCTTGGCCTCCTCTTGTCGATTATAAGGCTGGCTAGCTTGGCTGATGTCGTCCATAACATCCATCGGCATCATAGCATTTGTTAGAGACTGATCTGTCCGACCGCTATATCTCGGAGGTGGCGTCTGAGAGTCGAAGGTCTGATGGCCTCGAGGTGATTCAATCTGGCCTGCCATAGGCTCGCCGTTCGGTCCAGTGCCTAGGTAGTAGTTCTCAGATGGTGGTGATTGACTTGGATAGTTAAGAGCCATAGGATTGTTGGCTTGACGAGAATTCGTTGGGTCGAATGTGTTGTCCTGGCGATACTGCTTGTGGGCCGGAAATAGTGCGTATTGGTTATTGTGTTCGTGTGCCGGCATTGGTTGCAAATAATTGGCTGGACTGCCAAGCTGCTGTGAATAGATAGAGCTTGGTGATAGTGGCGACTGTGGTGGCGAGGCATTAATGAATTCGCGATTGTTCCGAGGTGTGACAACAGGTGGCAATGCTGGGTGATAGATGCGTTCATAGTGGTAAGGGTTGACGCAAATCTTGGGTTCACGTGGTGGCGTCGGATACTGGCAATTTGGCAATGATCTCAACTCGTGGTGTGATTGCAAGTCAGGCCATCTGAATATTCTACAGTAGATGACTTGCGGAAGCATTTTACGGTGGGACACTTGGAGACGTCCATCTTGTGATCTTTGTATGGGTATGCAGGGTGTGTCAGCATTTTTGCGGGCTAAAGCAATCTCAAGAAGTTTGTAGTCCTCGGCGTTGCCTTTTTTGAGTTTCTTCTTGAGTGTTTCGTAAGCTTTGCTGCGCCAGCTATCTTCTTCGTCTCCTTGCTTCCAGGAGAGTAGTCGTTCGACTAATGGTTGTGATGATCAACTGCTTGATTTTCGAAACATGTCGGATTGTGATGACTTGTTGAACCAGTTTTGTGTTGCACAATATGACGATAATGGAGGCAACTACTTCTGCTCGGTTGTGGATAAAGGTGTGGCGATGATTCTCACATGGTTTTTTTCGTTCCGTTCAGCTAAATTTGATATGGGATTGTGGGTGTGTGTGATGACTGTAGAGCGCTGTTGAAAAGGCTTGCATGGTAGACTGAGGGTGAGCAGATTTATGGTGGTAGTAGGATTGGGCAAAGGATTGTAATAGATGTAGAGAGATGATCGAGGGGGCAGGGTGAGAGGAGTTGGATAGTGGCGCGGCGGTGGTGTTGTGGTGGTAGGAATTGTATTGAAACGACTTGCGTTATCGTCTATTGTGTTTGTGACGCCAACTGGATGATCAGCGTTCTTTATGGTGCTGGATGTGATGGTGCTGGTGGTGGTGGTTGCGGTGGCGATGTTGATCTTTGCAGACATTGGGTGCGATGTGTCGCCTAAGGCTGATGGCGTTGGCGACCGAGGGGCGACAACGAGATAAAGTGGCCGCCTAAGGTGCAAACCACAAAACCCATGCGAGCGAGCGACAGCAACAGTGCACACAATCGAAGGCGGAGCCAAAGGCAGAGCGTCGGCGGGGGACGCGCCGGCCGAAGTAGCCAAGAAGAAGAGGAAGAAGAAGAAGAAGCGGGCCGCAGAGCCAGACAAATGGGTGGCGCGGACACAGACTGCGCGTCGGCGGGCCTGGCCAAATCAGCGGAGAGCCTGAGGGAGGGCGGGCGGGCGCGGAAGAAGGCGAGCGAGCCAGCGAGAAATCGGGCCGGCGAGCGATGAACAAGAGACACAGACAGAGAGTGAGAGCGAGACACAGAGAATGAGAGAGAGGCGAAGATCAGCAGGAGGAGGAGGAGGAGGAGGAGGAAGAGGAGGGCAACCAAGAGCGAATCGAGGCAGAGAGAAAGACTGCCAGTGAGAGGAACGACGAGGGAGCAGCACTAGCAACAACAGCACCAGAGCTGCAAGAGGAGCGCCACAAGAAAGGCCCGGCCCAGTCGCCAACACAAGCACCAGGAAGACCAGCATCACAAACGCCATTGGGCACCACCACTACCACAACGATGAGCAACACTTGCACTCGCCAGCTCGGCCCTGGGCGCAGGCGCACAGCGACACCGGCTCTCAGGCGGGGGCAAGGGGGCGGCAACGGCTCAGCGGTAGGGCTGTTTTTTACGAACATAATGTGAATTGCACGATGGTGTCACGATAGGCATGTACCAGAGTTGGCTTACCAGTGCTGTTAGCCAGTAAAAGATGTAACAGAATATAACAAATCTCTCAAGGTAACATGACCATCTTGTCACACAATATCACTGTCTTCCAGATCTCCATCACCTTGCACTTCCTCAAACTGAACATCTAGGTCCAGTCCAGGCTTGCGCAAGCCACCAACAGTATCCGACGAATCTTTGTCGTTCACAAAGCTGGAGAGGGAGGAAGCTGGAGAGGGATGCAAGATCGATTAGATGACCCAATGGAGAGGTCTTTAGGGAAACTGTGTAACAATGCGATCATAGTTTGTTTTTACTTTTGTTACATTCTCTTACAGAGTATTGAACCTGTACCAGCCGACTCTCTGTTTCGCGCCGATCGTAACACCATCGTACACTTTACATTTTGTTCGATGAAAACAGAATACGGGCCGGCCTGCGACCTTGTTGGCGACTGAGTGCGCCTGTTGCTGTTGCTGTGCAGCCAAAGCGCTTGTTTTGTTGTGTTGCAGCTCGCGCGAGTCGCGCACCAATTGCGGGCCAAAAAGCAGAGGGCGCACAAGTGAGAGTGCGTGCGGCGACCAGCGCGGCCGGCTGTCGATGGCCAGGCCAGCCGAGATGGGGCCTGCGGGCGGTGAGAGCGCGCCGGGCGCAAGTGCGCGCGTTCGATCCCTCGAGTGTGTCCGAATTAGACAGCCAGCCTCCACCGCTCTTCTGCTCCATCAACTCCGCATCACGGCGGCTTTGTTTCGCCTGTTCGTCTCGGCTCGCCCATGCTCGAGAGGATCGACTCGTTATCCTGGTCGTCGTAGCTCAGACTTCGTGATCTCCCACAGGCGTGATGCTCACGTCATCCAGTTCGGTTCGACTCAGTTCTAATGTAGCTCTCTAGCACTCACACGATTCGCATCATTGAGGGGGTGGCCAGGAGGCCGCGCGTATGAGCTCGCGCGATGGACATTCCGCTCAGCGCGTCCGAGCACCACGACGCAATTAAAACTCACCAACACCGCCCGGGCTCACACCTCCCGCGCCCTTGACTGGGCCGGTCCAACAGCGAATAAGCGCCCAACAGCGCCCACATCGGCCAATTCTTAGCCTCGCTTCGCACTCTCTTGGTGTCTGTCGGTCGAGCCACTGGCGATTCGCCAGTCGGCCTCCAGTATCGCTCAGCTCTTTGCTTCCCGAACTCGGAGGTCGGCGCACAGGGTCTCACTTGTTGCAGGTCACACGCGCATACCACATTCAAGCCTGCCAATCGCTCATTGTTGGAAGTCAGCTGTCGAGTTCACAAAGCCTTCTAATGGAGTCTGCGCTCTGCCCAGTAACCAAGTGGGAGAGGAAACGACTGGCTGGTCGTTAAAGCAATGCTAAGTTTGCGCCATCGGTTCTCACCTTTCTGGCTTCGATTAGCCGGCATTCGACGAGCCCGTTGCGTGGCTCTCGTCTCGTTCAACTTGTCACGTTGTGCGACCCGCTCACGATCAGGATGTTTGTTGAAGCTGCGATATCGACCACTTACCAAGAGCTACTTGTTGACCGCACCCGCTCATTACGAAGCCGCCTGCCATTCCTGATGACTTGCGACAGTGAAATGAACATGCAGCCAGGGTATCGCTGACTCGCATGATCTTATCCTGTGTCAGACATGATATTGTATCGAATGTATTGGATGCACTCTTCGAAAAACCACAAGTTGCAGTCTCTCGACTCATGTTTATCCTAGAGCGCGAGATATCCGGTACCTTGGTACACGACCTGCGCGCGCTCTGGGGATGCAAAAGAGCAACGCAATGCGGATCGTAACAATGTGTGCGCCGCACGAGCAAAAATCGACCACGCGCCCGAGCGCGCCATCAGCTTTATTCATTTCGATTTCTCTCACCGGTCTCTTCGCTCTATATCTCCTTTCCGTCGTACCTCAAATATAATTACACTTTTTATACATATTTCCACTACAATACCAATTCACTCCTGACTCCAAACGACTTCGGACTCACACCTCTCAAGATTGTCACTTAAATATAGCACCGCTATGTCCTACAACTATGTTGTCACAGCCAACAGGGCCACGGCCGTCAGCCAGGCCATCACCGGTAACTTCACCAGTCAAAACGATATCAACCTAATCACAGCCAAACTATCCAGAATCGAGATATTCAAGGTCACCGCGGGTGGTCTCAAACATCTCCGAGAAATAGGAGTCTACGGAAGGATAGAAGCTTTACGTCTCTTCCGACCTCCAGGCCACAACAAAGATCTCCTCTTCATGCTCACTAACAAGTACCATGTGGCAATATTAGAATGCGTACAGGGCTCACAACCAGACACGATTGACATAATAACCAAACGAAGTGGAAATATTGCCGACCTGTCAGGAATACCATCTGAGCATGGCAACATCGTGATAATTGACCCGGCCTGCAAAATGATCGGCCTCAGGCTCCATGATGGAATTTTCAAAGTGATACCACTCGACCGGAACACCTCTTTTGATCTGGAAGCTTATAATATTCGCATGGAGGAACTAAACGTACCCGACATAACCTTCCTCCATGGATTCCCCAACCCAACTATCGGATTCATATACAAAGAGAATGGCGGCACAAGTCATGTTAAAACCTACGAGGTCACCCTAAAAGAGCGAGAATTCATCTGCGGTCCATGGCAAAGAGAAAATGTTGTCAACGAAGCATCCACCATAATTCCTGTGCCGAAACCTTTCGGTGGATCAATCATAATAGCACAACAGTCAATTGTTTATCTTGACGGTGACAAGCAGAAAGTCATCGCACCACCCATATTACAACAGGCTTCGATCAGTTGCTATTGTAGTATCGATAGAGACGGCTCTCGTTACCTGCTCGGTGACCAATCTGGTCGACTTTTCTGTCTCATCCTTGAGGCAAATGACATTAGGTTTGACGACAAACTTGACGTCAAAGATATGAAACTCAAACTGCTGGGTGAAATTTCGACTCCGGATTGTCTTACATATTTGGACAACGCCATCGTTTACGTTGGTTCGAAGCTGGGGGACTCGCAGCTCATAAAGCTACTCACGGAACCCGATGAAAACGGATCGTTTATTCAGGTATGTGAGACCTATACCAACTTGGGTCCCATCACAGATATGTGTTTAGTTGATTTGGAGAAACAAGGCCAAGGTCAATTGGTTACATGCTCTGGCTACGCAAAAGATGGCTCGATAAGAATAATAAGGAACGGCATTGGGATAAATGAGCATTCATCCATGAGCCTGACAGGCATAAAAGGTGTCTGGTCACTCAAAATCGGTAAAGATCAGATTAAGGATAATTATCTTTTCCTCACATTTGTTGACGAGTCTTTCCTATGGCAGTGCGAAGACGATGGAGAATTCAACAACATAGTCGGCGAAGACGGATTCGAGCGAAGTCAGAGAACAGTCCTATGTTCTAATGTGGCACATAGCCAGATAATACAGGTAACAAGGTTTTCGGTTAGACTCATAGACGCGGTGACCATGCGACTCATTCAAGAATGGAAGCTCCCTAGTGTCAACGGAATTTTTAGGACTAGCAATAACCCAAATCATCTGGTCTGTGCAGAAGGTCAAACACTATATTGCTTCGACATACAGCCCGGTAAACTGGCTTTACTACAGGAGCGGAAATTCGAATCTCAAATAGCCTGTTTAGATATCACTCCCTTGATAACCCAACGACAGCTTCTATCTGTAGGCTTCTGGTTCAACAAGTACGTTGTCATCTATGATTGGCCAAGTCTGGATGAAATCTACAAGGTCGAGCTAGGATGCGATATATCGAACATACCTCGATCAATCATCACGGCAAAATTTGAAGACTTGTACTATCTTCTCATAGCACTAGGAGATGGATCTGTATTTTACTTTAAACTTGACCCCTTAACAGCACAGTTGACAAATTGCAAGAAGGTTACTCTAGGCACATACGAAACCAATCTACGGCCCTTCAAGTCACAGTCGACAACAAGTATCTTTGCATGCTCAGATAGACCTACTGTGATATACTCTAGTAATAGCAAGTTAGTCTTCTCAAATGTTAACTTGAAAGAAGTCAATCACATGTGTCCCCTTGATAGTGACTATTATTCCGATAGCCTTGCTCTAGTGAGCGATACAGACATATTATTCGGCACCATAGACGAAATTCAGAAACTACACATAAAAACTATTCCTCTCTACGAGTCCCCAATTAAGATCGCTCACCAACAATCCACTCAAACATTCGGACTACTCTCCACGCGGAGTGATATAGCGAGCGCAAATGGGTTGCAACCTATAAGACCCTCCGCCAGCACGCTCGCTAAATCGAAATCTACCGCAGCTGCCCTGAGTTCTGGAGCTTCCAAACCTGTAGTTGCCTGCGCAGATCTTTCCGAGAGGGATACTTCTAGCTTGCTTATCATTAACCAACATACTTTTGAGATTCTTCATGCTCACCAGTTCATGCCCACAGAGTTGGCCGTTAGCATATTATCCGCACGCCTCGGAGATGGTGCGTCAGAATACTTTATAGTGGGTACGGCATTCGTGACAGACGATGAACCTGAGGCCAAGCAAGGACGCCTTATTGCATTCAAGTGGACACCTAACCAAGACTCTGGCTTACAACAGGTATCCGAGCTTAGTATAAAAGGTTCGCCTTATAGTCTGTGTGAGTTCGAGAATAACAAGTTTCTCGCTGGTATCAATGCGTCAATGAACCTCATCGAGCTAGACACCCGTAGAGACCTGCGTATAGAAAGTACTCATGTGAATGCAACCATAGCTTTGTATATCAAGAGAAAAGCCGATCTAATCCTCATGGGTGACTTTATGCGATCCATTTCACTGTATACATACAAACAACTTCAAGCACACTTTGAAGAAGTCGCTAGAGATCTCAGCGCCGCTTGGATGACAGATGTCGAAATAATTGACGAAGACACTTATCTTGGCTCTGAAACTCAATATAACATCTTTGTTTGCAAGCGAGATACAAAGGCACCCACCGAGCAAGAAAGAGGAGTTCTGCAGCAGGTCGGCTTATTCCATCTCGGAGATATGGTGAATGTTTTTAGGCCAGGATCACTAGTCGTACAACATCCTAGTGAGAGCAGTATCGAGATAAGAAGGGCAACACTATTTGGTACTGTCGATGGAGTTGTAGGCTTAATACTCACCATCGATGAAACGTTATTCAAAAAGCTCGAATCTATACAGAACTCCCTATCCAAAGTTGTCAAGTCGATTGGGAGGATCGATCACTCAGACTGGCGCGCCTTTCAATGCTCGAAGACATCCAAGCCGGCGGTGGGGTTCATAGATGGAGATCTGGTTGAGACTTTCTTAGATTTGACTCGTGATAAGATGGAGCAAGTAGCCAATGACGTAGAATTACCCCTTGAAGATCTAGTGAGAACTATCGAAGAGCTGTCTAGGCTCCATTAAAACCGAGATTGCTTTGATTGCTATGCAACTATGCCTTGAAGACAGCTAATGCGACTCGCGACATCGTGAGTCAGATATGGCTCACAATCACTTTTTTATTACCATTCCGTTGCAAGCTTGGCATGTCTTTTTTTGCCTTCTCCTGCATTTGATTCAGATTAGCAATATGACTGAGGTTATCACATACTCTCAGAATCTTGAGCGGCATCTTCTGGTCGAAGTCTGCAATACCAACGTGAAATAGGTAGTAAGTGTCGACATTGGCTTCTTTTATCAGGTGATTTCTCAATTCCGGATGTTTCCGCACCGAATCAACTCTGGCAGGACAAACTCTTCTCAAAGTAACCATTATAGAGCAGTCTTTAGCCGTCAGAGATACCAGAAATTCCCATACTTTCCGGAAATAATAGTCTTCTTTAGATTCTGACTTGAGTTGGACGGAAGCGCCGAAACCGGCTGGAGTTTGTGGCCTGCTCAGTTCTTCAAGTATGTCAATTGACGTGCTAGCATCTTTTGTGTGATCAATTAACCATTCAAGCATGTACCGGGCTTCGAACACTCCGATAGTGTCAAGTTTTTGTGCCTGCAGAACTTTTGCCAATACACACGATTGCGGAAGTGTATGAGGGGTTGAGCCTAATTCATTCTTGTGCTTCACTTTAGATGTGGGTATATCACAACGCCGGCATTTGGTAATGTTCATATGTTGCTGACAATGTTCGTGGGTATTATTGCTTGTAAAATTCTCATCCTCTCTATGCCTCTTGACTATATTGTACGAGGGACACGCCGACGGTTGGTTGATCAAACACTGAATGATAATTTCTATGAACCTTCGCTTACTATCATCGGATACTCTTTCAACTGTTGCTTGACGGGGTTTCTTGGGTACATTCTCATCTTGGAGGAAGCTGTCCAAGAGGGATGAAAATTTCACCATGTTTGTATCATCATAGGCGAGTGCGAGATCTTTGAAAATTCTGAGGTTATTCTGGGGATGATTGATAAGCTCCTCTATCGCTGCTTTCATCTTTATCGGACACCCACTAAAAAGATTGATCGGACAATAGTTGCTCTTCTCTACAATCCTACCTCGTGAAAGCTTGAGATTTTGGGTGAGGCCATAGAGGCAGTTATTTTTGATTCGAGTGGCCATTTGATCGTTGATAGAACATTTCATGGGTGGTTTGAGTACATGGGAAAGGAATCCTTGTTTTGGTTTGATTTCAACGCTTATCGTCGGGCCGACCAGGTCTGTAGGTCCAAGCTGAGCTATCAATTTGTCAGGTAAGGCACAGAGATCATCCATGATGAGACCGTACTGGTCATCTAAATGTAGTGTTTTGTCCAATCTGTGGAATGGACGCTCAATCTCGACTTTCTTGCTAAGTATATTGATGAACTCGGATTTGAGATGTGCCAGCTGCGTTGACTCGCTCATATAAGGTGCTGTGAGGGGTTTCATAATGAGGTGGATGAACTGTACGCTTCTCATCGGATGCTGACTAACATGATGTGCCAGACTAGACTTCATCAGTTTTCCATCCTTCTTAAGTAGCCTAATAATCTTGGATTTGCCTCGGATGGCAACAACGATGCTAGAGTTACCCTCACCTCGATAGATAAGTTGGTCAAGGAGATCGTTGTTGAAAACACGGGTATGCATTCCTTCGATATTGTTATGTGGGGTGAGCATATCCATAAGAGGTGATGTATGGGAGGAACAACTTGGACAAAGGGTCGTGCTATCTCGAAAGATTAGTCGGGTAAATTTTTGAGACTAATATATATCAAGTTTGGTGCTAAATGCGCATCTTCCTCGCTTGCACTCTGGGCTATGGCGGTGATAAGTTCAAGTATTTATCTTGCAGAACTAAATCTGTTCCACCTTCAGATTAGTCTCATGTTATCTGGCTAACAAGCAAATTGAATCGGGCTGAACTGGGAGAAACTTGGACTGTCGTGGTAATTCATGGAAACAGTGCTCACAAAAGGGGCGCCAGAGAAAGGTTGCTGATCCTCGTGAAGTTCGAACTTCGAAGTTAAAAGACTCTGATATGACGGGCCTTATTGTATCTTCGAGACGCCGAGGACACATGTGCGCGACGATGAATGAGATCACCGGGCCGTGCGAGAAGCTTCTGGATCCGCAGTGAAGCTACGGCTAATTCCTCAACGAAGGGCCCCCAAAATGTGACCAACGTCATTCTCTTCGTCATCGATCGTTGTTCGCATGACACCACTCAAGTGACGTAATTCGCATCTTACATTCCGACACGAAAGTCACATGTTACGTCAATCGGTGAACCTCTGTCCTTCAGCTTCAGACGGACGACTAGTGACATTTGTTCGAATCTTCTCTGGTTGAATAGATTGAGGTTGGGAATATTGCCTCTTTTTGTTATTCATTAGCCTGCGCGCTTACCACTCGAAATCTTCTCACTCGCATCTACGATTACATCGCCAACTTGAGCTGTCAAACATTTTCTAACCCCTCATCTATGATCCAAGTAGCAAAGAATATAATGGTAGATTAGCCTCTCATGACACATCGATAACATGCGCATGAGGCAGTCAGATTACAAAGGTTTCGAGCATGAAGGGGTCCACGAAGTTTTGTCTTTATTGAGCTTGTCAAGATGGACGTTAGCATAAACTAAATCGGCCAAACTCGCTAGAGCCTTGTAATTGCAACAATAGGTCGAGTTTTAGTTTTGGTATATATCTGATTGCTTTTTTTCACAATAAATTGACAGATGTCGCCCAGACATCCGTCATAGCTATTTCTTTCTTCGTCAATTGTATCCTTGTCTACAAATCCAATAACTCTCCTTATTCGACTAGACTCCACATCTGAACTCATGCAGACATACTCAAAGTGACGCAACGTGACTACAGAATTATTTTTCACAAAAATTAGGTGCCCATCACCCTGTTGGTATCCGCTTGAGGCAACGATCTGAAAAGAGGCCACCGTCACTAAGTACAAATTCGACTGTGTTAGTGGGAAATAATCTTCTGCGATGTGTAGCTGGCAATGGATAAAAGTATGTTTGATGTAATCTAAACTCGATACAGCAGTTCGTTCAACTGTGTTGAGCATAAACACTTTATTTCCGGTTTCTGCGTTCTAACGGTCATCAGAAACGCAAACACCTTTGACAGTCTTATTCAGGCAATCATTTTCTAGATCACATTTGTTTGCAACAAAGAAAGCAACCACCTGGTCGTTAGCCTGTTGCTTTCGCTATAAATCGCTGCTCCTCTTGAAACACTATCGTGAAATTTCTCAAGCTGGATAGTTGTTTCTCATGGATTGCGATGTTAATAGCTTACCACAGTTACTCAATGCAGAATGAACCAGTGGCTGGAGTCCTTCAGCCAATTGAATATTTTCCGAGTGAAAGAAAACAAAGCGCTAGCTCGCGAATGTCTCCGCTGACTCAAGCTTGATTTTGGCTAGTTTTTCTCTATGGCAGCATCTACTATGGCTGTTCAATATCCATTTGGAGACTATATCTAAAGTTAGAGGCTCGTGGCACCTGAGTAACCCCCCGCCCGCCTACGAATATATTGGAAGATATATTGACTATCAGATTTCTTTTGGCTACTCATCTTCTGATATATCTGCAGACGAAATAATAGTGCACGTAAATGTTGTGTAGCTTGAGCACTAACGAGCAGGGTTCTAGGGCTCAAAGTTCATATCGAAGATAGGCGTGAGAGCGTATCTGAAACAAACGATGAATTTAGAATTGTTGCACTTGTATACAGGGGAAGAATGAGAGACCTAACATCAGCAGGAGATGAGTTACAAATAGTGAGCTGTTAGCTGGGTGGCTCGCATATCTCGCACTCTATGAAAACTGGACCAGTTTCAACTTGTACAACGAAATTAGAGCCCCTTGTATGAGTTAGTTCAACTCTCTGCAATCGCTGAAACTAGACACACGAACCAAGGAGAGCAGATACTTTTGATATCTCAAGAGCTAGGCGCTTTAGGCCACACTCAAGGATTTGTGCGCACTCAGCGCGGCCCTGCGGTGCTCGGCTTCAACCCCGCGTTCTTCATAGACTTCTCAGACGCGTGCAAATGAAAATCTGAGCATCCGGTCTGTTGTAACGCTCGCCACGGCCAAACCAGTCCTATGAGATTAAATTTGAAGACTACCCCTAATCTAGTTTTTGTGTGCGATATGATTGGACTTGCCAAATGAATTGCAACTCGCACCAGAAGCCCTCTAAGGGCGTAACTTTGAAAACAACCCCAGTCGTCGCCCGACCAACCGGGAACTCACTCATCCTCGCTGGCTTACATGTTTCGAGTACATATCTTGACCAACTAAAACTCGGTGTCACAAACACTGACCACTGATGCCAAAATAGATGCCGGCGTGATTTTTCGATATGATAGTGAGCGCTCTACTATCATCGCAACCAAACCAAATGAGTTTTAAGCATCAAATCCACATATCCATCCGCAGACATTGCTTATTTTCAATGTTATAGCTCTATATGGCACGCAAAGTGATTTTTATGTAAAACTTATCATTTAGGAGCCTACCTAGAACCCGCTGCAAGCAATAGTCTGCACAAAACAGATACTAGCCAACGGGATCAGTTTCAGCGCCGCTCTGGAGTTGCGCCCATGTTGATGATCATCGCGTTGATCCTGGCCTCTTCTCTGTTCTGACGACTTGTCGACCGAGCTCGCGTCTTACTACGTCCGCGCTCTTTGGCGTTAGTTAAGCCTAGCGAAGTGCTGGCGACATTCGGCCTGTTCACCGACAGAAGTCCTTGCGGGTCCGCTGCAGCCGACGCCACCGAGTGTGTCGACTGCTCCTCGCGTTTGTCTCGCCCGCCCTGGTTAGCCTGTTGCCGTGTTGGCTGCTGGTGCTGGTGCTGGTGCTGGTGCTGGTGCTGGTGCTGGTGCTGGTGCTGGTCCTTATGGTGCTGTTGATGCTGGTGCGAGTTCTGTGGCTGTTGGTGGTTGTGAGGATGGTGACCGGAAATCGCGGGCAAGGCGAGCTGATTGTGTGTCTCTGACGTGTCGTTTTTGTCGCTCTCTTGGCCTGCTTTGGAGCGCGACAAGTTCGGCTTGGATTTGAGCTTGTGAGCCTTTTTCTTGGGCCTATCAAGCGGTGAGTCAGGTCGCGAGTGCGTCGTTATCTTCAACATGTGCTCGCTGGACACCACGACAGGCGCCTCGGGCATTTGGATGACACTCTCGTCCACCTTTTCGCCTTTCGTCTTCACCAACTTCTTGGTCTCCTTGGACTGCGTCTTCGTCGTCGATTTGGTCTCCTTTGCGACCGTCTGCTTGGCCTTGTTCGTGGGCTGGGCCTTGTCCACAGAGTTGCCCGGCGAGCTCTTGGCCAGTAGTTTGGTCGCCACTCCAGTGGGCGCCGATCGCTTGCCAATCGGCGCGCGAAGCTCAAGGGACTCCTTTGAATCGAGCGGCGCCTGGGTCCTGTTGGCTCCGTTCGCTGTCAAGGCGCTTTTCTGCACCGTTTCCGCCAACTTTCTCGGCACGCCCAGCCCGCCGCCATCATCCGCCTGCCCGCCTGCCGGCTGGTCTAGACTCGCACCGCGGGTCACGCCCTCGGGACCGTTCGCCTTGGCAGTCGCCTCCTGAGAAGGCGCCTCTTTGACGCCCTCATCGGGTGGCTTCTCCTGGCGGTCCTTGGCCTTGAGCTTGAGCCAGCCCTTGCGCTTCCTGGCGCCCAGGTCGTCCTGTTCGCTGGACTTCTCCTCCAGCTCCTGGACCTTCTTGAGGGCCTCGAGGAAGGTGGTCGGCTCGTTGGGCAACTCCTGGAGGTGGTCGCGGAATTTTGCGGCCAAGTTGGTGCGCATCAGGTCGGCCTCGATCTCTTGTTTGGTGCGCGGAATGCGACACCGGTGGAAACAACAGTAGACCACCACCAGGGTGACCACGAAGGCGATGATGATGAAGATGATGTGCCACACTTTGAAGCCGCCCGTCACCATCACCTCGAGCCATTGGTCGGGCACGGGCTAGGCCGCGCAGTGTTAGCGAGAGCGGCAAGCCATTTGGGCGTCATTGCACACAGAAGGTTAATTGGTGCACAGGTGGTTGCAATTAAGCTGCAAAAATCTAATCACTCCACTACTTACGATCGCGGGCACGCCACATGGACACTCTTTGGCACAGTCGAACTTGCCGCTGACACTCAGTGTGCTGCTCTTGGAGGTGTCGTTCGCTTGGATAAGTGTCGACATGTTAGCGTGCGAGCTGTTTTGTTCGATTATCTTGTACATCTGAACCGAGCGCTGATGGCACTCACAGACTCGAGCGCTGCCTCGAATCTATGTGATGGTGCTGATGGTGGTGCCGATGGTGGTGCTGATGGTTGTGCTGGTGCTGCTGATGCTGCTGGTACTACTGCTGCTGCTGCTGCTGGACGGCGACCACCTGAGCGCTCTCGCGACTGCTCTCACAAGAAAAGTGCTGTGGGGCTGTTCACCTGTGGGCGGCGGGCGGCTCATCGGCGCCCGATTTTTGATGGCGCCCGTCGACGTCGACGTCGTGGTCGGCACGATACACCGACGTCGGCGTCGTTGTCGCCCGAGCGGCTCGGCGATGGCGCTGGCGGCCGAGCTCGTGATAGTCTCGGATCTGGCGACTCGCTCGCTTGCTGCTCGAGTGCTTAGTGCGAACGCGAGCGAGGCCGGCCTGGAAGTTGACATGATTTATCGGCAGCTCGGCCGGCTAAGCTCGCGACTCGGGCGCTGCGCGTGATCCAGATCGTCCCCGGACAACTCGCGGCCGTCGTGGCACTGACAATGAGCCTGGCATTCAATCTAATGAGCTGGCTTGTGTGTAAGCCGAGTGCATATGGGCTCAGTCGCGGTTTACACGAGGCTGGGGCGCGCGCTCGAGACGTGAGGGCGTATTTTCGAAGTGTCATCTCGTTCACTTTGGTCTCTGTGTGTGTGTGTGTTTGTGTATGTGTGTGAGTCTGCTGGTGTTTGTGTGGTGGGCGCCGACAAATATGGCGGAGGTCAGCGCAAACCACACGCACAGACACGAGCGCGTCTAGAGCCTCGTGTTACCATTAATTTGGGGCCGATGACGTGGTGTGGGCGAGTGTGAGGAAAGTATCACACAAAAGTGATGTCGCCAGCTGGATGAATCGGGATTACCTGCGCGTCAGAATTCTAGCCGCGGCCACAGCCTTGCCCGTGTCAGCGAGATTGGAGCCCCTCAGGTGAGCTTTCTGATAGCGCGCCCGCTTCATGTGCCCTATTGTGTGGCGCACGATCCAATCTCGCGTGTCCGCGCGCTCCACATCGCCCACAAGAGAGCCGCCCAAGAGTGCGCGGCCCCGCCAGCGCTCATATGGGCTCGAGTCGACGCACAACGTCGGTGGCTGACTCCTAGCGCTCTGATTTCCTGCCTCGACTGGGTGGCCATCTACGGCGCTCTCGAGCAAGAGGCTGGCTCGCCCGTTTGTGGCCAGGACACCTGCACCTAGTTGTTGTCGTTTTGTTTGTGGTTTGGACCAGAGGCCGAGTGGGTCTAAAAATAATGCAGAAATGAGTGCAGCTCATTTACTCCACAGAACCCTCGGCTGGCCAATGTGCAACTCGCGCCGCCGCAAGGTCGAGTCGCGCATGCAGACCCGGTTGAGCGTGACAATGGGCTGCTCTTGCGCGCACTAATTAGCAGTTGTTCGCATACGTTGGGACGGGGAAACACTTTTCAAGGTTCTCACCTGAATGCGAGCTGCAGGCACTCTCGCCAAAGCTTCAGTTTAGATAGCCCAACCGGAAGGATGAGAGTCTCGTTCAGAGGCAGATAGAAACAGAGAGAGATCCTTGAGAGCACACAAACAATGAGCTCGCTAAGCAGATAGTCAGTGGTGTCACCGCCGACGAGATCAATCTATAGCGCGAAAGCGCGCCCGCCAATGGCGCCCACGGCTCCCATGACGCGGCCCGAGCACATGCTGCCCATAATGCTAGTGCTGGGCGTCATGTTCATCGGCATCTGCATCGCAATGAACCTCATGAGCAGGTGAGTGAAGCCAAGGCTGTCTCTCATATATGTATATATGTAGCGTTTATATATCCACAAATAATCAACAAGCCATCGTTACCTAACTAATAATGATAATGTTCTCATTATGCAACAATCTCCGCCTGAAGGGCTCGTTTCAAGAAGCGCAGCAACGTGTTCTCGGGCTCGGCGGCGGTGGCGCGAGCCCAGACTAGACGCCGCTCTTGTCGGGCCGCCTCGAGCAGTCTCGGCGGCTCGCGCATCGAGTCCAACTGTCCGTCGCCCATGCCCGTGGGAGTTGCGCAACTTCCGGCCGCGGGGGCCGTCTACGCCTGCACACAGCAGAAACTCGGCCTGCAACAGCAGCAGCAGCAGCAACACCAACACCAACACCAACACCAACAACAG
>SNVD02007549.1:0-28949 GCA_013180625.2 Boswellia sacra
AGATACCTCTGGAAGTGTAAACAAAGTTCGGGTGATGATTCCCAAGAGATCTTCAGCTTGTCGGTTGATTTTCACCACTAAAATACTAGGCAGACTCAGGAGGACAAGTAACCCAAAGTGAACTCGAGGCTCTGAGTCGTTGGAAGTGCTCCCCCGAGGCAAGCAAACCTCAAGGTGCCTGACAAGTTGTTAGAATACAGGACGTTCGCTGCAAGTTTTCCTGGCAAAGATTGTCAGCCTGTTGCACCAGAACTTGCAGCTAGTAAACATGTAAACGAAATGTTCACAGGGCCAATGTACAACTACAACTACCAATTAAACAGATATTTTGTAAGCAGAACCTAGAGACTAAAGATTATTCAGGTAGTACATATGAACCTGAAATTCAATAGAGAACCAATGCTAAGTATGGTCATATGGATATGGTATTTCCTAGCGAGTAAACATATCGGTTTTGTGCCTAGATGCCATTTGATGGTCCTGCCCGTTGAAAAACGTTATTTAATTTTCTGGACTGTCAACAGTAGAGGGTTCTGATATGGTGCCATACTATGGTTTGCAAGATAGAATCATAGAAATGTACTGAAGAAGAACTCACGCATAGTCTTTAGTGTTTTATGAAACCCATATTGCCTACATACTCTATGGATGCAATAAACCACCAAGACAACTAATCCAATTGTTAAGAAGATTGATTAAACGATAGCAAAGGGAGAGAGATGACCATGATTTGAGTTCTTATAATGGGGTTGAATAATTTCAGAAGAGAGCAATGACTCAATTATCAGCAAGTTAAGAAGATGCAATGGTTACTTGAAGAAACAAGATCCTTTACTCCTGCGTCGCTGCTTTAATACATGGATAGAAGAAAACAACAATTTCAGCACAGATGATAGAAAGCTACAAGTTATTAGAAAACATTCTTATTCCCTAAAACAAAGAACCAAGTTCTTAATTCAAACCAATAAAGAACTAATGATGGGCAAGAACACGGACTATAGAATGAAATTTAAATGCAGAGATGCATTTATGTAACTATGAGCAATTCTTAAATAGTCAGAATTTGGAACAAAACCATTCCTTCTTTGACGAAGAGATGACACAATTATCTACCTGGTTCACAAAGCTGATTAGGGCTTCCAATCTCTCCATTGCATTGCCCACCCGTGGGATGCAGCTTCCTTCTCCCAGCTGACCGCTGCTACAGTCTCAGCAAGTGTTTGCTGCAGTTTCTCCATGCCCAGTGAAAGATCATTTTCCGCCTGCTCACATAATTGTGATGAGGAACGGGGTTCCTCAAATTAACAGAAAGTGAGAGAGATATAGACAGAGGAAAGGGGAGAAGCAATAGAAGAAATTTAGGGAGAAATAGAGTGAAATTTAAGGAAGAGACAATCTTTTTACTAAAAGATCAAAAAAACAATAACAACCAAATCTGAGAAATAAAATAACTAAAGACACTTATTTATAGTGCCGACAATCATAACTTAACTAGGAAATATACTTCCATTAGGAAATATAATACTAATCCTAGTTAAACTAGAAAATACCAAAATTAAATCCTAAATAAAATAGTAAACTATTAATTAGGAAAATAACTCTAATTAGGATTACTCCCAATTTAGGAAGTCAAAATCCCTAATAATAGTCAAAATCCCTAATTTATTAAAATTCCTAAAATCAAAATTAAAATCCCTAATCTATTCCTAATTTGTCCTACATCAATTCTCCTCCGCTTGAAAGAACTCGACTCCTGACGAGTTGTCAAGGAGGAAGTTGCCAATACACGAGGAAACGCCACGTCTTGCCTTGCACGATCATTGGAAAGTCATTAATCCACATCTTCGCGTTATGACGATCCAATATTGAAAGCACACATAATGAAAAAATTATAGATGCTTTAGCTGCCTTCGATATTGGTAGAGAAACAAATATCACCATGGAAGACTTTACCGTTGACCTAATAGAAGACGTCACCGTTGACCCAATAATAAAAGTAGATGAACCCAAATATGACTCACAACCTATGAAATCAATTTCTTGAATGATTTCATGAGATTCTTCTTCACATATGGATTCAACTTCACATGTAGGCTCTACATCATTCTTCAAATTCGTTTCGCCCTTGACTTCAATAGGACTGTTAGATTCATGCTCATCTGCAAGATCAATATCACTTGCTTCATCATCTTCACCAAAATCATCACACTCAACCTCATAGTTCTTAGGAGTTGCACTCAAAATCCCTTGATTCTTATGTTTAGTAGATGACTCTAAACTAGAATCTTGTTTTGTAAGAACAGAAGCTTGTAAGGCTTTTAAAGCTGTTAATAATTCTGCCATTTTATTTTCCAAAGCATCAAGCCTAATGTTCGTCCTATTTTCTGAGGCTTGTATCATTAAGAGTATCGAAGTTTGTAATGAAGGACACATTGTAGATATCAACAAGAAGAGTATGATGGTGGTCGTAGTGAACAGTAACTCTGGTGAACAGTATCTGCAGTAAACAGTAACTCCCATGAAAAGTAAACTGATGAACAGTAAATCCGTTGAACAGTAACTTTTCTTTTTTTTTTTTTTTTGAAGGGGTGAGGGAAGATGAAATTGGGGTAAAGTAAGTTAATGGTGGTGGGAGGTTTAGGGTTTATAGGTTGAACAAAAATTTAAAGGATAAATAGTACAAGAGGGGATCAAAACCACGCTCTGATACCAATTGATGAGGAACGGGGTTCCTCAAGTTAACAGAAAGGGAGGGAGATGTAGACAGAGGAAATGGGAGAAGCAATAGAAGAAATTTAGGGAGAAATAGAGTGAAATTTAGGGAAGAGACAATCTTTTTACGAAAAGATCAAAAAAACAATAACAACCAAATCTGAGAAATAAAATAACTAAAGACACTTATTTATAGTGCCGACAATCATAACTTAACTAGGAAATATACTTCCATTAGGAAATATAATACTAATCCTAGTTAAACTAGAAAATACCAAAATTAAATCCTAAATAAAATAGTAAACTATTAATTAGAAAAATAACTCCAATTAGGATTACTCCCAATTTAGGAAGTCAAAATCCTTAATAATAGTCAAAATCTCTAATTTATTAAAATCCCTAAAATCAAAATTAAAATCCCTAATCTATTCCTAACAGTGAGATTGGATTCTTGCACTCCATTGTTCTTAACAGTGAGATGGAGTGGGCCAGCATGTTCGTCTGAGGATCATTCTGTTTGTTCTGTAATAATCATTATGTTTGTGCCGTACATAAAGATTTTATTTTTGATGATTTGGACCATGCTATATTCAAAGTTGTGAAGATTAACCTGTTAAGAGCTGGGAAATTTGTGTAGTTCTTCAAATCCCCCGAAAATTAAACTCCTCAAAGAGCTTATTCTCAATAATTCTCTCTACCTGAGCTAGTTACTGTATATAATTTCTGCTCCTAGGGCCATGGAATATATTAAGCGAACATAAAAAACAAAAGCTGTCTCAGAAAGGCAAAAACATAAACAAAAGAATCAACACATCAGCATAGACAGTTAACTTACTTGAATCACAACAGAGAACTCATCCATCAAGATAATCTAACTCCAGGGAAGTAAGCCGAAGAAATGAACAGCCATCAGAATATTGTTTTCATCCAGCTACCGACCAAATTGCTAGACAGCAGGCATGAGAGACAAGCAAGGCAGAAAACACATTAGGCTCAGCAAAATGCGCTCAACATTAGCAAATGAGACTACCGAACAAAACATAGGGCTTTAATGCACCCGAATGGGATTGCAAATATGGCACCTATATACTCACCAACATGAATAGCATCAAGTTAGTTAGCAAGAGATGAACTTCAGACGGCAGCATGAAGTAAGTTTTGCCCTGAAACTCTTCAACATTTTTTACGCAGCACATCACCGCAACTCTACAGAAGTGTATTTAGAAGCTGTAGAAAGCTCCAGGATATGGCAAGTCCAGAAGATGAGGCAAATAGATTCCGGAGAAACACAGACTTCATGGAGTAAAAACCTTCAATAGAATTTACCGTGCCAAATGTGCAATGGCATCAGCCACCAGTCACTGTTCCACCCTCCACGATAATAATGATGAATAATAATTGTTATGGCCATAACAAAATTGGGCTTTAATTATTTCTAATACAGTAAGCCCATTACTGAAGCCCATTATTTGGGCCTATTATCTGGGTCCCACAATGACCCATCCTGACTCCTATATAAACCCTCCGAATTATTACTCAAGGTATGCACACTTTTCTGAACTTATTCTCTCTCTAAACTTCCTCTTCTTTCGAGAGCTTCTCTCTCTAGGAAATTCTCCTAGAAAATTTCGGAGTGCTGGAAACTGACTTGAGCGTCGGAGGGTTTTCGCCGGCACCACCGCCGGCACCCCTGACTATTTTTCTTTGCTCGCAGGATTGGACCCGACGTACAACTCGAGCTCTGACCCGCTTCCCGGCCGTCTGGAAATCCTGCATCAACAGTTGGCGCCGTCTGTGGGAACGACAATTCAAGCCTCTTTAGTTGGTGCTCCCATCCAAACGTACTCAAACACACCATGAGTCACGAATCCCAACACTCAACATCCCTAGAGGTTGACGAAGAAATCGAGGTCGAAGCGCCTCCCCGATGCCGAAGGGTAGTTGACACAGGGAGAGCTTTAGTGATATCCTCTGGGGTGGGGCCTAACCTCAGGCAACCCCGACTTCCACTTAGAAGACCGAGGAAGGGCAAGACGAATCGATTAACTATCATGGAACATACCATACGAAATTTCGACGAACAAATGAATCGTATGGTGACTATATTCAACCAAGCATTTGGACAAAGTGCTCAACAGGCTGCAAACACTGCTGGGAATAACCCAATTAGTACCATGGTAGTGCTTAATGTCCAGACGGATGTTGGTGGGCGTCCTGATTTAGTCGCCCAGACTACTGGATTGCCTCGCCATCAGGTTATTCAACCGAATCTTCCCCATCCTATTGTTCAAGGAGGGGATGGTCGCCCAAGAATTCCCTCTCCCTCTCACATCATATCTGAGCAACAATTAGTAGCAGTAGACCTTCGACACTCTCTGAACAAGAAGCGTCATACAGGCGTTGAGCAAGTACCAAGGGGAAGTAATGTGGATCAGCCAGCCTACTCTTATCATGGTCCTTACGCTCTCGGGGGTAATTATCAGTCAAAAAGAAATCGTCCCAGCTCACCACCTAGAGTTAAGAGTCATCGCCCAGATGTTGTCCCAATGGATGTCTCAGAGGAGGAAACATCAGACAATCATTATGCGGAGTTCAAACAAGAAATGGATGAAAAAATCCATAAACTAGAGAAGTTGATTAAGCATTCAGGAGGAGAAGAAGATGGTCATCCACAGTGGGAATCACCCTTTGCTGAGGATATCCTTAGGGAAAGGTACCTGTACGGATTTCGGATGCCGCAACTTGAACTTTACCAAGGGACGACGGACCCCCGAGAGCATTTAGACTCTTTTATTTCTCACATGGAGATACAAGGGGTCTCAGGGGGAATCATGTGTAGAACTTTGTCTCTTACCCTTGGAGGATCAGCTAAGCAGTGGTATAGGAGGTTGCCAGCTGCATCCATCTCCAGCTTTGATGAGCTTGCTCGTAGTTTCCTCACGCATTTTAGCAATATGAAGACAAGAAGTCGACTAGCACAGAGCCTTCTTTCAATCAAGCAGGGTCGTAATGAATCCCTCCGGGCATTTGTGGACAGATATCAGCAGGAGGTTGCCCGAGTGGACCTATTTCATGATGGTTACGCTATGCAAGGCTTGGTTCAAGGAATCAGAGGGGAGCTCCCTCTAGCATGGAAATTCTCCGTTAACCTCCCACGCACGTACCAAGAAGCATTAGCAAGGATCTCTAGCCATACTGATGCAGAGAAAATTTTTTAAGCAAATTACCCTGGGCAGACTCCGGTGATGCCTAATTCCTCACGTGTAGATAGACGACCATATGATAATCATAGAAGAGAACCCCATGATAGAAATCAAAGGTCAATTCCGGATCGACGCTCCACGCGAGATACATTCAGAAATGATCGCTTCTTGTTGCAAGGGTCGTCCTCCCAACCCCACCAAGAGCATCATGATCGACCTCAGGAGGAACACCGTACTTTCACATTACTCAATATGCCACAGTAGGATATCTTGAAGGAAATCAGAGATAAAGGTCTAATGAAAGAACCTGCCCTCTTACGGTCGAATCTAAAAGCAAGAGATAAGAGAAAGTTTTGTCATTTCCACCAGGCTCATGGTCATAACACTGCAGATTGCTTCGAACTGAGGAGACAAATCGAGGGTCTTATCAAGGATGGCCAGCTACAAGAATACATTTATCGGCCCCCTGAACCATCCAACAAGAATGACAAAGGGAAAGAACCATTAGAAGAAGTCGCCACAATTTTTGGGGGAGTAGTGGCTGGTTCGAGTTCCCAAACCCGAAGGCACCTGGCTAGGCAAGCAAGATATGACCTCCCTCGCCACGAAGTCAACCTGAAAGCCTCTTCCACCAATGTAGGAGATCGTGATGTTATCTCCTTTTTATCGCAAGATGCGCAGGGTATCCATCATCCATATTGTGATGCCTTGGTCCTCACAATAATAGTGGCCAATAAAAAGGCTACGAAGAGTGTTGATTGACAACGGGAGCTCGGCTGACATAATGTCATTGGGTGCATTTGATCGATTGGGTCTCAACCGTAGAGATATGAGAGGCATCCAAACTTCTCTGATGGGATTTGTTGGAGGAAAGATTATTCCCGAAGGAGTAATTTCGTTACCTGTGACTTTGGGAGAAGGCTCCCTACAGACAACCAAGATGGTGAATTTTCTCGTAGTAGATCATCCGGGTGTTTAAAACGCCATCCTTGGTCGGCCATCACTTTACGACTTCAAGGCCGTGATGGGTGTCTATCATCATATCCTGAAATTTCCAACACCCTCAGGGATAGGAGAAGTAAGAGGTGAACAACGAACTTCTCGAGAATGCTACAACATGGCTTTCAAAGAGAAGGCACATAAGCTATGGATGATTCGTGAAGAGCCTTCCGAGGGGATGGAAAGTTTGGATCCACAAGACCAAGAGAAAGGGGAGGTTGTAGCTCCAATAGAAGGGATGGAGGACGTCCCTAAGGGATGGAGGACGTCCCTGTTTGCCTGAATAATCCGGAGAAGACAGTGAAGGTGGGTGAGAATCTTCCTCTACCTATCAAGGATAGATTAATTGGTTTTCTTCAAGAGTACAGCGACGTTTTTGCATGGTCTCACAAAGGCATGCCCGGCATAGACCCGAATATAGCCGTCCACCGCCTTAATGTCAATCCTCAGGCTCAACCCGTTCGACAAAAGAGGAGGCACCAAGCCCTAGAGCGTTCAGAGGCGATTGCCTTAGAAGTGGGAAAACTCTTAACAAGTGGAATCATTCGAGAGGTAAACTACCCCGAATGGCTCTCTAATGTTGTATTGGTGAAAAAAGCCAATGGAAAATGGCGTGTCTGCATCGACTTCAAAGATTTGAACAAGTATTGTCCAAAAGACAGTTTTCCACTGCCCAGGATAGATCAATTAGTTGATGCCACAGCTGGCCACCAATTGCTGAGCTTCATAGATGCTTATTCTGGTTATAACCAGATTCCCATGTATTCAAAGGATGAAGAAAAAACAGCCTTCATCACTGATAGAGGGTTGTACTATTATCGGATGATGCCTTTCGGATTGAAAAATGCTGGAGCGACTTATCAACGGTTGGTAAACTCCATGTTTGCTCCTCTCCTAGGAAAGACGATGGAAGTTTATGTGGATGATATGCTCACCAAGAGCATGGACGCTAGATCCCACGTAGACGACCTCCGAACAACTTTTGACATCCTCCAGAAGCATGATATGAAGCTGAATCCCACCAAATGTGCTTTTAGGGTATCCTCTAAGAAGTTCTTAGGATTTATTGTCACCCAAAGGGGGATAGAGGCCAATCCTGAGAAAATCCAAGCACTTATGCGGCTGGAGTCTCCCAAAACTCCAAAGGATATACAAGTCCTCACTGGACGAGTGGCCGCCTTAAATCGCTTTATTTCTAGGACGACTGACAAATGTCACCCTTTCTTCAAAGCGTTAAGGAAGTGCAAGCAGTTTGAATGGACAAATGAGTATGAGAAAGCTTTCCTACAGCTGAAGAAGTACTTAGGTTCTCCTCCTCTCCTCTCCAAACCAATTTTGGGGGAACCACTCTTTCTGTATCTTGCAGTCTCCGCATGTGCAATGAGTGCAGCTCTTGTCCGTGAAGATCAGGGAATCCAGAGGCCAGTCTATTATGTGAGTAAGGCCTTGTCAGATGTCGAGGGTAGATACCCTCCTATGGAGAAGCTGGCTCTCGCCTTAGTTGTTGCGGCACGAAAGCTTCGCCCATATTTTCAAGCACATACTGTTATGGTCCCAACTGATCACCCTTTACGACAGATACTTTATCGTCCAGAGCTTTCTGGAAGACTTGTCAAGTGGTCCATTGAGTTGGGAGAGTTTGACATACACTATGTTGCAAGACCATCAATCAAAGGGCAAGCAATCGCTGACTTCATTGCCGAATTTTCAAGCAGTATAGAAAAGAAGGATGAAGAGACCAGTACAGGGTCAAGTGATCAACCAATGTCCATGGGAATCGATCTACAGAAGGCATGGATCTTGTTTGTAGATGGGTCATCTAACAAGATTGGTAGTGGAGCTGGCTTGATTCTGTCAACCCCGGATGGAGTAGAGGTGGTTGTGGCACTACGTTTCAATTTTAAAGCCACAAATAATATCGCAAAGTATGAAGCTCTCCTTGGAGGACTTAGGCTAGCAGTTGCCCTGGGGGTAGGAGAGATCATCATCCACAGCGATTCCCAACTTGTGGTTAACCAAATCCGTGGAGACTATCAGGCAAAAGGCTCTACCATGATAGCTTACTTGGGTAGAGTTAACTCCCTTCTGCGCGGTTTTAAAGGTTTCGACATCGTAAGAGTCCCAAGGGTGGAGAATGCAAAGGCTGATAGTTTAGCCAGAATTGCTTCAGGAATAGACCCCCTTCTACCGACCGCCTATCATATGGTCGTTCTAGAATCTCCAAGCATATCACAACATGAGCTTCCGCCAGAGAAAACAATGACCATAAATGGTAGTCCTTGCTGGATGGACCCTATCATAAAGTTTTTAGAAATGGGGGAACTTCCAGCTAATCGAAACGAAGCGATCAAGGTAAGGGGGAGAGCGTCAAGGTACACTATGGTCAATGGTGTTCTTTACAAAAGAGGGTTCAACCTTCCTCTTCTAAAATGTCTTCGCCCAGAAGAAGCTGATTATGTTCTCAGGGAAATCCACGAAGGGATATGTGGTAACCATTCTGGTGGACGATCTCTAGCTCATAAGTGTATCAGGCAAGGATACTATTGGCCAACCATGAAAAATGATGCTAAAACATTTTCAACTAGGTGCAACAAGTGCCAAAAGTTTGCCAACATTCCAAGGAAAGCTCCTGAGAACATGACTCCAATGACAGCCCCATGGTCATTCGCCCAATGGGGACTAGACCTTATTGGACCTCTTCCAATGGGTAAAGGTCAAGTTAAATATGCTGTTGTGGCAATTGATTACTTCACTAAGTGGGCAGAGGTTGAACCCCTCGCATCGATTACTGAAAAGAAGACCACAGACTTTGTAAAGAAGTCAATTGCCTATAGGTTTGGTATCCCTCACACCATCATTACGGACAATGGCAAGCAATTCGACAACTCCAACTTCAGGAACTTCTGTAAGGAGTTGAACATCTCTTTGTACTTTTCATCTCCAGCTCATCCTCAAGCAAACGGTCAGGTGGAGGCTGTTAACAAAACAATTAAACACCTCTTCAAGACCAAATTAGATGCTAGGAAATGTGCATGGCCAGAAGAGCTTCCACAAGTGCTTTGGGCATACCGAACCACTGTCCATACAGCAACATGAGCAACCCCATACTCCTTGGCGTTTGGCTCGAAAGCTGTCATACCTGTTGAAATTGGCCTTCCATCACCTCGTACCGAGGGATATGACGAAGAGCGTAATCATAAAAGCCTTCAACTCAACCTGAATCTTCTTGAGGAGGAAAGGGATCTCACTAGTGTCAAGGTTGCTGCTTACCAAGAGAGGGTTGCTCGATATTTCAACTCTAAAGTTAAGCGCCGATCTTTCCAAGAGGGAGACTTGGTTTTAAGACAAGTACTGCAAAGTACCCGAGATCCCACTGATGGAGCATTGGGGCCCAACTGGGAGGGTCCGTATCAAGTCAAGGCAGTTATCCGACCAGGCACCTACAGACTGGTCACCATGGATGGGAGGTCGCTTCGTCATCCATAGAATATTGAGCACTTGAAGAAGTACTACCCGTAATCTCTCTGTACGTGCAATAACTCCTTCCGGGAGCTTATGCATGTGTAACAACTCCCATAGGGAGACCAATAAAGAGATTATCAATAAAGTGTTCAGTTCATTCAGAATTTTGTGATTGCACATCCTTAAAGCATATGTACGATCAGATTACAATAAGATGGAAAGAGTAAAAGAATACAACACCAGAAAGAAAAAAAAAATTCTTAGAGTTCTTATTTCAAAATTGGTTGAGGAGTGCCATGCATATAGTCCAAGTAAGGACAAACCTTACCTATAACATTGAACTGAAAGTAAAGACAATAAAAGGTAAAGTCAAGGCTTAGACAGCAGCCTTGATATGATTATTCCCTACGAATAAGCATCTACTTAGTTGAAAGAATTCCAACTATCTCTAAGAAGTGGCCTCATCATCTCCTTCTTCATCTGAAGAAGATGAGGTAGAGTCGCCTTACTTGGCCTCCCAGGCTGCTGTGTCCAATGTCAACTCGTAATCCTCATCTTTAAGGATGAGACGGTGAAATTGCTCAGGATCAGAGTTCGCTGTCGGGATAGACTCTGCCACCAAGTTTAACTCTTCAGCTATGGGAGACTGATCAATCTCTGGGTAGCGGTCATGGAACCATCTATGCACCCCATTGACTCCATCAATATAGGAGCGTTCCATAGCTTGCTGGTAGATACGACCCCTACGGAAGGGAGCAACTGCTTTATCAATCCTACTTTGCTCAGCAACAGCCCTCTCCCGAAGCTCTTGGCCAAAATCATTGGCCCTTTTATGCTGGATAGCTGCCTCCTTCTTGGCTTCGGACAAGTCTGCTTTCATTTTGCCCATCTATTCCTTCATCTCTGCCATCTTTCTTTCTGTTTCAGTTAAGCTGTCGAGGCAGACTAGATGCTTCGCCTTCCAGTCGTCAACCTCAGAAGTGAGATGGTTAACTTCCTTGAGGAGGTTGGTGTTAGTAGACTCTCCTTGAACTAAAGGTCATGTCGCCTGCGGAAAGAAAGGCAAAGAGAGGAAAAGAGATAAGGCATGACTTTGAAGAGTATAAAAGAAAAAGATAAAAAGGGTCTTAGTATAACCCAACTTGAAGTATGATACCATCCCGACAGCGATCGCGTCAAAGTATGTGAGTTTTACATTCTCTGGAAAGACATTGGTAGGCATGAGACGTGTAGCACTTTGAGACAATTCACGAAGGTAGTCTCCACATGTCGAGCCACTTTGAAAGCCCGTACTGTCAAAGGTAAAATGCCTAGGTAGTTGAGAGGCTGAGGGTAACTTGCTTCCAGTAGGCTTCGAGGCTGCCACTTCATCCGCAGGGTGAACGGAGGTTGACCTATCAGGAACCGGCTTCCGTACGGGAATCTCCTTGTGACCACTGGCTCTCCTCTTCGAAGGTCCAGAAGTGGGAGGACTTTCGCTCCATTTCTTCTGGGAAGGACCAGGCCTGTCATGAGTGAAGGGCTTAAGAGGCATCTTGGCTTCAAGTTGAGCAAACTGCTTCTTGGTAGGATGTAAAGGAAATAGACCTGTGCAAAAATAAAACTGGTAAGGCAACAAGCACATGCTTGATGAAGTAAGGAAAGATCAGAAAGTAATGATCAAGCTTACCTTCCGGAGGAATTGGAGGTGATAAACCAAGATTGACCAATTGCTCTCGATCAGTGAGGCTATTCACGTTCTTTGAGTCCACGAGTAGCTTGAGTACCACTTGCAAGTCGTCTCTTTCTTTCTGAGATAACAGCAGACGTTTGGTCCAAGGAGCTGCAATAAAAATAGAAATGAATGTCAGTGGATCAAGAGTTTTCATAACAAAGATGGATAGGGTGTCATTATAATAGGATACCACAAAAACCAAAACGCCTCCTGATCCTCAACTTCTCCCCCTTCGGACGGGCACCTTCTTGATACTTCCAACTACCACCACACCAGAATTGTTTATACTTCCATTCTTTCACATGTGAGGGGCTGCCAAAAAGGCGGTTGGGGTCATCCGTGTTCCCTCGCTGAGATATGTAATAGTAACCCGTTTTCTCTCCATTCGGTGGGTGAATGACAAAAATGTACTTAACATGGTTGGTGGTAGGATCACCTAGGCCTGTACTCCTGAATAAACTTTGGAAAGCTATCAAAAGTCTCCATCTATTGGCCGACAGTTGGATAGGGGCAATGCCCATAGCATCGAGCATCCGACGAACATAATTATTAAAAGGCACCCGGAGACCAGCTGTCAATAACTCAAGGCTTAAACCGATGACACCTCGTGGTGGCCTACTCCACCGATCACCTTTCCTTGGAAGAAATAGGATGACTGAAGCCGGGATAAGGAAATGGGCTTTATATATTTTTAATCGATCGCTCGGGAGTTGATTATCAATATGGTCGGCCTCCCACCACTTTTCAACCTCCGGTTCACTATCTGAGGTAGCAGAGGACGACCAGTCACTCTCCCCCTCAGTATCCACCACCTGTGGTTAACAGAATTATGTCCTAGCTCACGATCCTGACCGAAGAAATTTTGGTAAAACTCATTAACTTTTTTATGGTTAGTCACAGGATCCTTATCCCTTGTAGACTGGGTTTGATGGCTCGATTCCCCCCGTAGCACTTTCACAGTGGTTTTAACTCTAGCCATCTGCACAGTCAAAGAGGGGTCGTTAGTCATCAAACCAAGTCTACTGAGGGAGGGAAGAGATGAAAGAAAAAAAAATGCTGGGGGACTGTATTGAAAGTTTTTCAAAATAGCTCTCGAAAAATACTTTGAAAATTCGCGAAAACACCCCCGCGAATAAAAATCAAAGTTTGAAAACTCGCGGAAACACCCCCGCGAATAAAAATTAAAGTTTGAAAATTCACGGAAACACCCCCACGATTTAAAATCAAAGTTTAAAAATTCGCAAAAAACCCCCGCGAATAAAAATTAAAGTTTGAAAATTCGCGGAAACACCCCCGCGGTTTAAAAATGAAGTTCCAAAATTTTGCAGGAACACCCCCGCGATTTAAAAATGAAGTTTCAAGTTTTGCAGGAACACCCCCGCGGTTTAAAAACAAAAGTTTCGAAAAATTGCTGAAACGCCCCCGCAATTACTTGAATTTCTCGGAGGGGTCCCTGAACGTTACGTGAACGCTGCATGCCGCATGCAGCGCGCCCAGCGCCCCGCGGGCTCGCCCCCCCGCGCGCCCAGCGCCTCGCGGGCTCGGCCCCCGCTCGCCTGGGGCCTCAGGAGCTCGCCCCGCGCGTCCAGGGCTTCGCGGGATCGCCCCCGCACGCCAAGGGCCTCGCGAGTTCGCCCCCCGCTTGCTCAGGCACTCGCCTGCACGCCCAGGGCTTCGCCTGCATGCTAGGGGCCTCGCAAAGTCAAGCTTGCGCGCCCAAGGCCTCGCCTGAGCACCCAAGGCCTCGCCTGCGCGCCCAGGGCTTCGCCTGCACGCCCGGGACCTCGCGAGGTCAAGATCGCGCGCCCAAGGACTCACCCGCATGCCCAAGGTCTCGCGAGGTCAGGCTCGCGCGCCCAGGGCCTTGCCTGCATGCCCAGGGCTTCGCCCGCACGCCCGGGGCATCGCGAGATCATGCTTGCGCGCCCAAGGCCTCGCCAGCGTCCTTGCAACCTCGCGAATATGCTGCTCGCCCCTAGCAGCTCGCCCTCACGAGCCTGCTGTGCACGCCGCTCGCCCACATGAGCTTGCCCTCCCTCACACACTCTCGCTTTTCTTCTTTCACACCCGAACACTCAATGAAAAAAAAAAAAAAGAAAACACATGCAAACGTTTGCATGTTCTTGCACAATTACATGCACACGCATAGGGCATGACACGCATGGAATTTTTACATTGACAAAAAAAACAAAAAAGATAAGACAATAATAACCACAAAAATTAAACCTAATCCATGCATTCTGAAGTATACACAAGAAAGAAGGAGTTACTTGTGGCGGCTAGAAAATTCTTGCTCGGATTGAAGGGTTCTATTTGCTGGGGTCGCCTACACTATTTGCCTCCAAGGTACTCCCTCCTATTTTTGAGCAAACCCTACTCCCTAACACTGGTTATCTTATATAGGGCATCAATTTAGGGTTTAAGCTACACTAAGCATGCATGTGTAATAAATTACATCTTTGGGTCGGCCTCCTAATACATTTAATCTATAGCCCAGAATAGCTAAATAGTCCCTACGTCGACCCATTAGTCGACTTGGGCCTGGGGGGACTACTGTTATGGCCATAACAAAATTGGGCCTCAATTATTTCTAATACAGTAAGCCCATTATTTAGGCCTATTATCTGGGTCCCATAATGACCCATCCGGACTCCTATATAAACCCTCTGAATTATTACTCAAGGTATACACACTTTTCTGAACTTATTCTCTCTCTAAACTTCCTCTGCTTTCGAGAGCTTCTCTCTCTAGGAAATTCTCCCAGAAAATTTCGGAGTGCCGGAAACTGACTTGAGCGTCGGAGGGTTTTCGCCGGCACCACCGCCGGCACCCCTGACTATTTTTCTTTGCTCGCAGGATTGGACCCGACGTACAACTCGAGCTCCGACCCGCTTCCCAGTCGTCTGGAAATCGTGCATCAACAATAATATTAATACAACAATAGCAATGAGAACAACGTAACCATTATAACATATCGTTCCAATATTCCTGTAAAATGCAAGATCATTCAATTATGCTTCTGTTCTTAATATATTATTACAATTGGGATCATTTGGGATTGCATTATTTTCATGATTAGGAAACAATCATAATTAAGAGATATTTATAACCGATTTATCACATTTTTATTACTCATATGAAAATAATATCTTCGAACCCAAGACGAAATTATTGAGAGAGAATTAGGCTACAATTAAAAAGACAATTATCTGAAGAGTGATATTTGGTACCTTAAATTTGCATTCCATTGCAAGTGATGTGACACTAGTTTAGCACTGCCATTGGATGCATAATGAGATAAGAGGATGAACGACAAATAAAAAGACTGATGAGAGCCCATGTCAGTTGGGATATTAAAATTGAAATAAAACTTTATGGTATAGAAAACATCTCTTCTTTACTATTTAATATTTCAAAGCCTTGTAGAGATTATAAATTTGACAACTAATGATTTCAACAGATAAGTAGGATTGAACTAAATGGCGTAAGTCCAGTTACCTCATACAATAGGAATAACCAAATGATCAAATGATAAGCATAACTTGGAATCCAGATCGATTTACTTGCCAGATACCAATAGATGCTAAGAATTCCAAGCCATCTCGGAATTTCACTTCCAGGGAAACGTAGAAAACTCTCATCCTGTACCACAAAAATTATATTGTTACTCTGACCTTGTCAATTTTAACAGTGCACTGTATCTCATTAAAAAATGAAATTAAGGAGGTGGACAAGATTCTATTTCCTTGAAAATCATCTCCTGTAACATTGTTAACTTAACATCAGATATTTATTCTCTAGGGGGAGAAAAAAGGAAGAAGAAGGAAAGAAATTCATATATTTTTAAACGACAGAGTGAGAGAGATAGACTTACAGAACGGGGAAACCTTGCTTCTGCATTTCGGTGATTATTCACTAGAGCATCGATCAAATCTCTGTGTGAATTCCAAACAGTTTTAAAACGAATGATGAAACAGCTTCCTGCAATGCTTAAAGTTGATAAATCTGATAATGCTTCAATTCAAGCGCTGTTCAACCCTGTCCTTCCATACAATCTCAACTTAGCAAGGTGTTGCTGTTGGGCTGAGCAGGATGGGTATTTTATCCCCCATCTCTTATTTAATGGATTAGATTCTACGTTATAAGAGTATAGATTCCCAAAACTGGGATTCAGGGCAACATGGACAATACTTTCATCAACTTACATAAAAATTTCATCGACTCAAATTAACACTTGCAGTTTTGCTACAAAGAACATAATCTCCTCACGCACACACAAACGTAATAATTTCCACGCAATTTCCAGTACTGTTACAACGAACATAAATTGCTGCATGCGTACTACCCAATTCCCCAGCACAAAAGACTCGTAAGAGTCCTTTATGAGTACTACGCAATTACCGTTCCGTATGAGTACAGCACAAAAGAATCGTTTGAGCACAAAGAACATAATTTCCTCGCAATTTCCACTACTGCTGCGGCGTACATAATTGCTACAACGAACATAAATTCCTGTACGAGTACTGCGTACAATTCCCATACCCGTATGAGTACTGCACACAAGACTCGTATGAGTACACAGCAGTGCAAATGCTATTTCATGGTTCATCGAATAGATGGAAAGATTGTCTTACACGCTTGAAACATTTTAATCAGCCTAACTAATAGTACCAAACGCCCTGATTCTGTCATATACGCTTGAAATATTCTAATCCACCCAAATAACAACGACAACTCTGATTCTGTGACTTCTGGCTTAAACGCTTTAAATATTTTAATCCACTCAACAAATCTTAAACACCCTGATTCTGTCTTCGGCTCAAGTAATAAACGCTCTGATTCTGTCTTGCACTCGAGTAACATTAAATGCCGTGATTTTGTCATCTCTTCAAAAAGAATTCCCCCCACTCAAATAATAATGAACGCTCTGATTCAGCCCTACAAGAAAAAATTGAAAAGATCTCGCACAAACAACCATTTGTGCGAGATTAAGTCTTAGGTTTCACACTGAATAGAATGGAGGATAAAAAAATCTTTGTACAGCCTTCTAGAATCAAGCTCTCAAGCTTAGCTTTGGACCCAATGAGATGTCCGAGATTATGGATAGACGTTTGGAGTGACTGAGGTTCATAAGTGTAAACTACCAAGAGTCTGCAAAAATAAAAACAAAACAAACAAGCTTATCAATTTCTTTAATGTTACAAAAAATATATATATATCGATATAAATAATCAGATATACCTCACCACGAATCCAGAAGAATTGATTATTACTTTGAGGTATGTCAAGTACAACAAGGTGCTTGAAACCAATTTTTGATAGCAATGATTTCCCACAATAACCATTCCAATAAAAAATCTTAGCTCTGGGAAATAATGTACAATATCTTCAAAACCATGCACCTTACTATCTTTCTGTGAGCTATCCACCACAAGGAATCTCAGCTTACTCATATTTGCAAACGCATTAGGATTTAGATATATCTCTTCTACTTTTGGCATATCCAAGAATATTCCCTGAATTGCTTCCGTCCCCTAATAACCAAGTAACCCTTCAATATAGTCGATTCTTGAATCCACTCCAATTAGGTCGTTGATGTTAACTTGTGGAGATTTGTCATTCAATTTCTTTAAAATTTCTTTAACAATATCGTCTACAAGTGAAGACTATGGCCTTAAAAATAGAAAAAATAAATATAAAAATTAGATAAACTTATTTTTAAAAAAAAGATAGCAATTTTTTTATTGAACTGTTCTTTGTAATCAATATGTGAGCAAAGATATAGGCGTGTTTTTCCATCCTAACTGGATTCGAGAAATTTCTGTATGGGCAATAATTTGTAAAGGGTATTAAAATAGTGTGAATCAATTTAAATGCATAAGAATTGAATAACTAAGTGACTCATTCTTTTGGATTCATCAATTTAAATGCATAAGAAATTTCTGACAAGTGACCATGGAACCTCTCTGTTCTCTTTCTTTTGGATTCAAAAAAAATATTTATAATAATAAATAGAAGCACAAATGATATGGTAAAGGATTACTCGGCAAAACTAAGAATATGTTCTCGATATCTCAAAAAAGAAATAAAAAAAATAACAATCACGATAAAGAAAGCAGTGATCGAAGTCGTAATTTCGGTGTCAATGGGCTGGGCTAACCTGGCCGACCCATGAAAACATGGCCATCAACATCATGGGAGGCCCAACATACCCATCAAGCCTCTCTTTTAGTGGGCCGACTGGGTTAGCTTAAAGTGGGCTGCCCATTTTTTCACATATTTTAAGTAAAAACTTTTTTACATTTAAGTTTCATATCAATAATACCATTTGAATCAAAAGAATTAATGAAGAAAATATAAAAAATAATAAAAATCTCTACATTGTATTTATTAAATAATATAAATACAAATAGACTTCAATTCCATTAAAAGATTAGAATCGCATTACTGTACTTTATTATATGCCTAGGTTAACACATACATTGTGTTTGTTTGTGTATTTTGAGTTTTTGTTTTCAAAATTTGAAAAGAATATATGGTTGATTTTAAATTTTTTTCAAATTTTAAAAATGATACGTGATTGATATTGATTTAAATGTATCATCAAATGTGTATTTTCAAAAAAATAGTATTTTGAAAATATTAACAAACAAAGCAAACAATTTTTTTTTTTTGCAATTCTTAACTTTAAAAAACATAAATAAAGAAAAATGGAAGCATATGATTAAATATTTTTAACAAAATTAAAGAAGTTACATACTCTTTTAAATAATGTTAACAAAATTAAAGAAGTCAAATACTCTTTAAAAGTATGGTTTCAATTTCTTTTTACAAACTTGTCCTTCTTTTAGTAACCATATTGGAAAAAAATAAAGTTAGAATAAAAAAGCCATAATGATATGATTTTTTAAGAAATTATAACAAAAATAATTAAAAATTAATAAAGGCTTCCATTTTGTTTGATAAATAAACCTTAGTGCTATCAAAAAGAGATAAGAGCTAACTAGAAAGCAGGTAAGATCAAATAAAATAACTCCTAAAGCAATTATCATCAGATTTTGGGCTAATCGTTCTTTGAAAAATCTAAAATGGAATTTATTTCTTTAAAAAATACGAACATTGGCCAGCTAAAGTGGGTCAGGCGGGTAGGGTGGGCTGAGATTTGGCTGACAGGTTTCAATAGTTAAGCCCAGCCCAGGCCACTAGATGGGACAGGCTAGCTAGGATTGTTTGGAAAACGGTCTAAGACCATAACGGGTTCAGGCTGTCCAACCCATATGGCACCAAGTGGTATATGAAAGAATAATGAATTATTCTATTCGGCCTCTACTTTCGACCTCTTCAGCTCCTACTTTATTTTAATTTTTTTGGACAATTTTATGCTAAGTTAAATTACTAAAGAAGAAAAAAATTATAAATTAATACACCTGTGTTATTTCCCACATCATAAACCATAATTTTGGTTAAAAAAATCAGTTTATATATGTAATATTTTAAATTTTGACATTGAAATTGATTTTATAAAACTTTTGAAATACTGAATTTGATTTGGTGTGTGTATGTGTGTATATATATATATATGTTGATGCACGATTTCTGGACGGCCGGGGAGCGGGTCGGAGCTCGGGTCGTACGTCGGGTCCAATCCTGCGAGTAAAGAAAAATAGTCAGGGGTGCTGCCGGTGGTGCCGGTGAAAACCCTCCGACGCTCAAGTCAGTTTTCGGCACTCCGGAATTTTCTGAGAGAATTTCCTAGAGAGAGAAGCTCTCAAAAGTAAAGGAAATTTAGAGAGAGAATAAGTTCAGAAAAGTGTGCATACCTTGAGCAATAATTTGGAGGGTTTTTATAGGAGTCAAGATGGGTTATTGTGAGACCCGGATAATGGGCCCAGATAATGGGCTTACTGTATTAGAAATAATTGAGTCAGGATGGGTCATTGTGTGACCCAGACAATGGGCTCAGATAATGGGCTTCAGTAATGGGCTTACTGTATTAGAAATAATTGAGGCCCAATATTGTTATGGCCATAACAGTAGTCCCCCCAGGCCCAAGTCGACCAATGGGTCGGCGTAGGGACTATTTAACTATTCTGGGCTGTAAATCAAATGTACTAGGAGGCCGGCCCAAAGATGCAATTTGCTACACATGCATGCTTAGTGTGGTTTAAACCCTAAATTGGTGCCCTATATAAGATACAAGTGCTGGGGAGTAGGGTTTACTCAAATATAGGAGAGAGCACCCTGGAGGCAAGCAGTGCAAGTGACCCCAGCAAACGGAACTCTTCAATCCGAGGAAGAATTCTCCAGTCACCACAAGTAAGTATTTCTTTCTTGCATATACTTCCGAATGCATGGATTAGGTTTAATTTTTGTGATTATTTTTGTCTTGTCTATATTTTTTTTTCAATGCAAAAATTCTGTACGGATTATGCCCTATATGTGTGTACGTGATTTGTGTGAGAATATGAAAACGTTTGCATGTATTTTCCCTTGCGGGTTCGTGTGTGAAAGAAGAAGAAACATGAGTGTGTGTTTGGGTGTGAAGGAGGGAAAGTGAGGATGTGTGTAGGAGATTTGGCCCGCATGGGCGAGCGGCGTGCACAGCATGTTCGTGCGTGCGCAAGGCGACCACGCGAGTTCCCGGGCGCGCGGGCACGGCCTAGCGAGGCCCTGGGCGCGCGGGAGTGATTCCGCAATGCCCTGGGCTTGCAGGCGAAGGCCTGGGCGCGCGGGCACGTTGCTGCGAGACCCTGGGCGTGCGGGCAAGCTGCAGGGCCGCGCGGGCGAGCTGCTGCGACGCCCTGGGCGCGCGGGCGAGCTGCTGCGAGGCCCTGGGCACGCGGGTGAGCTGCTGCATCCCCCGGAGTCCCCTGGTGCGTGGGGGCGAGCTCCCGAGGCGCTGGGCGCGCGGAGGGCGAGCTCCCGAGGCGCTGGGCGCGCGGAGGGCGAGCCCACGAGGCGCGGGCTGCGCTGTATACGGCATGCAGCGTTTACGCAGCGTGCAGGGACCCCTCCGAAGAAATTCGGGTTAATGTGGGGGTGTTTTCACGAAATTTCAAACCTTGATTTTAATTGCGGGGGTGTTTTCGTGAATTTTTGAACCTTGATTTTAATTCGTGGGAGTGTTTTCACGAAATTTTAAACTTTGATTTAAAATCGCGGGGGTGTTTCCGTGAATTTTCAAACTTTGATTTAAAATCGCGGGGGTGCTCCCGCGAATTTTCAAACTTTTTTTTTAAACAACTATATTCTTTTTGTCAAGGACCAACATGATATTTTCCCTTTCATGGGCAAAAAGTTTTTTTGGAGAGCTATTTTGAAAAACTTTCAATATAGTCCCCAAGCATTTCTTTCCTTTCATCTCTTCCCTCCCTCAGTAGACTTGGTTTGATGACTAACGACCCCTCTTTGACTGTGCAGATGGCTAGAGTTAAAACCACTGTGAAAGTGCTTCGGGGGGAATCGAGTCATCAAACCCAGTCTTCAAGGGATAAGGATCATGTGACTAACCGTAAAGAAGTTAATGAGTTTTACCAAAACTTCTTCGGTTAGGATCGTGAGCTAGGACAGAATTCTGTTAACCACAAGATGGTAGACACTGAGGGGGAGAGTGACTGGTCGTCCTCTGCTACCTTAGATAGTGAACCGGAGGTTGAAAAGTGGTGGGAGGCCAACCATATTGATAATCAACTCCCAAGCGATCGATTAAAAATATATAGAGCCCATTTCCTTATCCCGGCTTCAGTCATCCTATTTCTTCCAAGAAAATGTGATCGATGGAGTAGGCCACCGCGAGGTGTCATTGGTTTAAGCCTAGAGTTATTGAGAGCTGGTCTCCGGGTGCCTTTTGATAATTATGTTCGTCGGATGCTCGATGCTATGGGCATTGCCCCCACCCAACTGTCGGCCAATGGATGGAGACTTCTGATAGCTTTTCAAAGTTTATTCAGAAGTGCAGGCCTTGGTGATCCTACCACCAACCATGTTAAGTACATTTTTGCCATTCACCCACCGAATGGAGAGAAAACGGGTTACTATTATATATCCCAGCGAGGGAAAACGGATGACCCCAACCGCCTTTTTGGCATCCCCTCCCATGTGAAAGAATGGAAGTATAAACAATTCTGGTGTGGTGGCGGTTGGAAATATCAAGAAGGTGTTCGTCCACAGGGGGAGAAGTTGAGGATCATGAGACGTTTTGGTTTTTGTGGTACCCTATTATAATGTCACCCTATACATCTTTGTTATGAAAACTCTTGATCAACTGACATTCTTTTCTGTTTTATTGCAGTTTTTTGGACCAAACATTCGCTGTTATCTCAGAAAGAAAGAGACGACTTGCAATTGGTACTCAAGCTACCCGTGGACTCGAAGAACGTGAATAGCCTCACTGATCGGGAGCACTTGGTCCGTCTTGGCTTATCGCCTCCAATTCCTCCGGAAGGTAAGCTTGATCATTACTTCCTGATCTTACTTCATCAAGCATGTGCTTGTTGTCTTACCAATTTTATTTTCGCGCAGGACTATTTTCTCTGCATCCTACCAAGAAGCAATTTGCTCAACTTGAAGCCAAGATGCCGCTTAAGCCCTTCACTCATGACAGGCCTGGTTCTTCCCAGAAGAAACGGAGCGGAAGTCCTCCAACTCTTGGACCTTCAAAGAGGAGAGCCAGTGGTCACAAGGAGATTCCCGTACGGAAGCCGGTTCCTGATAGGTCAACCTCCGTTCAGCCTGCGGATGAAGTGGCAGCCTCAAAGCCTACTGGGAGCAAGTTACCTTTAGCCTCTCAACTACCTAAGCGTTTTACCTTTGACAGTACGGGCTTTCAGAGTGGCTCGACATGTGGAGACTACCTTCGTGAATTGTCTCAAAGTGCTGCACGTCTCATGCCTACCAATGTCTTTCCAGAGAATGTAAAGCTCACATACTTCGATGCGATCGCTGTCGGGATGGGCATCATACTTCAGGTTGGGTTTTACTAAGACCCTTTTTTTTTTATACTCTTGAAAGTCATGCCTTATCTCTTTTCCTCTCTTTGACTTTCTTTCTGTAGGCGACAGGACCCTTAGCTCAAGGAGAGTCTACTAACACCAACCTTCTCAAGGAAGTTAACCATCTTACTTCTGAGGTTGATGACTGGAAAGTGAAACATCTGGTTTGCCTCGACAACTTAACTGAAACGGAAAGAAAGATGGTAGAGACGAAGGAACAGATGGGTAGAATGAAAGCAGACTTGTCTGAAGCCAAGAAGGAGGCAGCTATCCAGCATAAAAGGGCCAATGATTCTTGCCAAGAGCTTCGGGAGAGGGCTGTTGCTGAGCAAAGTAGGATTGACAAAGCAGTTGCTCGCTTCTATAGGGGTCGTATCTACCAGCAAGCTATGGAACGCTCCTATATTGATGGCGTCAATGGGGTGCGTAGATGGTTCCATGACCGCTACCCAGAGATTGATCAGTCTCCTATAGCTGAAGAGTTAAACTTGGTGGCAGAGTCTATCCTGACAGCAAACTCTGATCCTGAGCAATTCCACCGCCTCATTGATAAGTGTCTATTTATATGTTATTTTCATATCAATTCGTCCATGTTTCTTTGCTATATTCCTTGGTTTTTTTATGTTTTTGTATGGTTTTGATGTTTGTAGGAGTTTTGGAGCAACTTGCATAAAAATGGAGTAAAACCCTTCATTTTCACCTCTGCTAGTCAGTGATCTTCTCGGATTTAATTGTATTGATATAAAATGAACCCGACGACATATTATATACCGTTGGAAAGCTCTCGAAGTCTATTTTCTGGAGAAATTTACGGTTTATAAATCCATTCAGTGTACCAAAAGTTGTAATCAAAACAGTGTGAGAAGTATAGAAATTTAATTCCACAAATCACTGTAGCATGTATAATACGGGACACTATAGCAGATTACTGTAGCAGAGTATTTAAACACATTTTAGGGTTTTATTTTCATAACTTGAAGAGGGGAGAACGTGGTAGAGGCTGCATCTTTGGATTTCTCTCATCTCTTAGAGTTTTTGAAGGAGATTGAAGGCTTGGAAAGAGGAAGAACTACAAATCCTAAGAAATTTCATCAGATTTGCTAAGTTTTCCATTTCCCTTTCATTTTCTGGAATTGTTATGCATTGTATTGTATTTGTATTGTGTCTGAATATGTGTAACTAAATCTGAATTGGTTGAGGGTGATTTCAAAGCCCCTGATATGGTTTTTGTAAGTTGATTGTGCAAGAAGTTGTTATCCAATTCTCTAATTGAATTTGCTTGCATTTTCCTATATCTAATGCTTATGATTGCTTGCTGGATTGTATTTCGAATGGCCAACTGAATATAATCTGGTTGTTGTCTATTGCTAGACTAGAAATCTTGATCCGTAATTGTCTTGAATTTCTAATCATTAGTAGCAAAATTGTGATCAGAGATTAAAATTGGAGAATATAACCTAAGTTAAATAATCCGAGCTTGTGTGTTTATTGCTTAGATCAACCTATCTTTCTTATCATAATGCATCCATTGAATTAAACTCAGAGAGCTTGTTGTAGGTTGTTTAATGGATAGAGATTAAATAAAGAGCTTGTTTTATTTAACAACAAAGTAAGGAAAGATTGGGATAACAGAGCTTATTGTTATCTAAGGTTGATAATTTCAATGGTGTAATTAGATGATAATTCTACAATTAATTCGCAAATCCGTATCTTGTGGTGGAGAATGATCCCTTAACCAGATTTCTATCATTGATTAATTCTCATTTCAATTCAGTTTGCATTGTGTTATTCTTTATTTACATTAATATTTCATTTAGTTAATCCATTAACAAAACCCCCCCCCATTTATTTGTTGTTGCTGTAAAATAACAAATTCAATTAGAATCAATCCTCGTGGGAACGATATCTTACTCATCACTTTATTACTTGTGCGGCTAGTATACTTGCTAGTTTCGAATGCATCAAGTTTTTGGCGCCGTTGCCGGGGATTGATTTTCTAATCAATTTGTTATTCTATTTTTACTACTGATTCTTGATTGTTATTTTTTGATTGTTTGTGTTTAGGCTTTTATGTCCGAGGGAGAAGCGGATCAACGACTTAAGAGAATTAAGGAGTTTCTCAAATCCTCGAATTTAAGGCTAAATCGGTCAATTTCAACTCCACCTCCAGAATTTGACCTTGCACGACATACTTTCCTCCCATCTTCTTGCAATTCAATCAAATCTGAATCGGAAGCAATGGCGATGGAAAACGATCAGACTCTTAAGGAGTTAGCGGCTCCAATTATTGATCAACAACCGCTATGCATAAGCACCAATTTTGAGATAGATTTTGAACTTAAATCTGGACTGATTCATCTCTTGTCTACATTTCATGGTTTTGCAGGAGAGGATCCGAACAAACACCTCAAAGAATTTCATGTGGTATGCTCAAGTATGAAGCCAACTGGCGTTTCTGAAGAGCAATTTAAATTGAGAGCTTTCCCATTCTCATTAGCAGATTCGGCAAAAGATTGGTTATACTATCTACCACCAGGTACCATTACCACTTGGAATGAGATGAGTAAACTCTTTTTGGAGAAATGCTTTCCAGCCTCGAAAGTTACAAATATTAGAAAAGATATTAGTGACATTCGACAACACAATGGAGAATCACTTCATGAATATTGGGAGAGATTTAAAAGGTTATGTGCTAGCTGTCCAAACCACCAAATTAGTGATGGACTCCTAATTCAATATTTCTATGAGGGTCTCTTACCAATGGAAATGAGTATCATTGATGCTGCTAGTGGTGGAGCACTAGTTAATAAAATACCGAACGTTGCAAGACGTTTGATTAGTGACATGGCAGCGAACTCCCAACAATTCAACAGTCAATTTGAGCCACAACTACCAAAAAGAGTAAATGAGGTAAGTACTTCAAACATTGAACATCAACTTTCTGAACTTACCACTCTTGTAAAAAAAATGGCTGTAGGACATATGCAGCAATCTTATGCATGTGGGGTATGTTCTGCCTTGGACCATCCAACCGACATGTGTCCAACTTTGCAAGAAGGAGATACAGAACAAGCCAATGCCATGGGTGGATTTCCAGGACAACCAAGGCAAAGGTATGACCCTTTCTCCAATACTTACAATGCTGGATGGAGAGATCACCCTAATTTAAGATATGGGAATCATCAATCAATTGCCCCAAATGCCATACCAAATCGACCACCAGGTTTTAATCAACCAAGGGTGCAGCAACCATTTCAAGCACAACCACAACCAGTACCACAACCAACTCCACAAAATTCAGGTATGTCTCTCCAGGATATTGTTAAAGCACTTGCCACTAACACAATGCAATTTCAGCAGGAAAGTAGGGCAAGTATCCAAAACCTGGAAAGCCAAATAGGACAATTGGCCACTAATATGAGCAAATTTGAGAGTCAAAGCTCAGGAAAATTGCCATCTCAGCCAGTGATCAATCCAAGAGAAAATGCTAGTGCTGTAACTTTGAGAAGTGGAAAGCAATTAGAGATTCCACCAAAGAAATCACAAGCTGATGAGGGGATGATACCACTCCCACCATGAATAAAACATCATCTTCTAAGGTAAATCCTAAAACCCATATTCCTTCATATGTTACTCCTCCACCTTTTCCTAGCAGATTTGCAAAATCAAAGAAGGATGAACAAGAACAGGAAATCCTGGAAACTTTTCGCAAGATCGAGGTAAATATACCACTTCTGGATGCTATTAAGCAAGTACCTCGTTATGCAAAATTCCTCAAGGAGTTATGCACCAACAAGAGAAAGTTGAAAGGAAATGAGAAGATAAGTGTGGGGGAAAATGTTTCAGCTGTATTGCAAAGAAAAATTCCTCTAAAATGCAAAGATCCAGTTACGTTCACCATTCCATGCACCATTGGTAATACCAAGTTTGAAAGAGCTATGTTAGATTTAGGAGCATCTATTAATGTCATGCCATATTCTATTTATGCTTCTTTGAATCTTGGACCCCTTGCGGAAACTGGTATTATAATTCAACTTGCTGATCGTTCTAATGCATATCCCAAGGGAGTTGTGGAAGATGTGCTTGTGCAGGTGAATCAATTGGTTTTTCCAGCAGACTTCTATGTTCTGGAAATGGAGGATGAGACATCTCCCAATCCAACACCGATTCTTTTGGGGAGACCATTCTTGAAAACTGCCGAACTAAGATTGATGTTCATGATGGCACTCTCACCATGGAATTTGATGGTGAGGTGATCCGTTTCAATATTTTTGAGGCAATGATGTACCCTAGTGACTTATATCTATTTTTCTAGTTGACGTGTACTGATTCCTCTGCCACAACAATGTTTGAGGTTTTAACTTGCAGATGGATTGGATGTAGCTATTAGTGGGTCATAATGGGAACAGAAAATCTAAGGACAAGAATTTTGATACAAGTGTCTAAAGAAGTTGAGGAAGCTGTGGCAAGCTTGGATGAGACTATAGCTATCACCACAAATAGGTATGATGTTTCGTATATTGAATTGTCTTTATACTATGAAAAGCTTCTTCATTCTGTGTGAGGCCCAATACCGTGGAGCTTAATCCCTTCCAGATCATTGATCATGGATTCTTGGGTGAGACGGTACTTGCAAATTATAATATAAATGGGCCCCTTGCACCAATGACAAAAGTGAACTCGTCCAGTACTTAAGATCACAAACGCTATTGGGTGGACAAGTGCTCACATCCAAGGTCCCGGCCTATGCGTGCACCATTCTTGTGAAGAAGGATCCAAGCCCACTATGAATACATCGAAGATTGGATCTTCCATGATGGAACCAACGTCGGGCTTAGGACGGTTAAACCAAGCGTATTGGAGGCAACCCAAATTTTTTTAAAAAAAAGAAAGAAAAATAAAATAAGGAATAATGATCAATTTTTGTGTCTCGAGAAGATTCCTTTCGTAGACATCAAATTGACCAGGTTTTATCTCTCTTTGCCATCTGTCTTATTTGTTTTTATATTTTTTTTACTTGTTTTTGACTTTTGTTTGCTATCGTGTTGTTATCTCTTTTATGTGTCTTTAGTTTCGTTTCTGCTCTTTTCTTTTTCTTTGTTTTTTTAATTTGATTATTCCGTACTTCGAATTCATTTGTGCAACAGCTTGAGGAAACATCCAAACGGGAGCTGAAGTCATTGCTCGAAGGATTGAATTGTGCATATCTGGGAGAAGAACAAACTCAATCGCATTATCGGTAATATCTCTCCTTTTTTCCTCTTCAATGGATGCTGATATCTTTCTGTCGAACCTTCGTAAATATTTCCCTTCACTTTCTCAAAATGCTGTGTTTAAAATTTATAAAGTACGGATGACTAGACTTTGGGCATTGATGCTCCTAAATGTGCCTGCGGATATCCGATGGCTTATTGAAGCCAAGGTGAGATTGTCAGGTGAGCCAGACATTAATCTCACAAAATACATGCCTGGTCTAGGAAAGAGCTACTACGCCAAGAGGCGAAGAGCGAAAAGGTTACAAGTATGTTATAAATGTGCTAGATGGAATTGTAACCAGACTTGTCGTTCATTAGGTTTTGTGTCCAGGAATAGAGAAAATAAACTTTCATTTATTAAGAATGGTTTGAGTAATGAGTCGCTGGATAATGTTTTGTTAACTCTCCAGTCACATTCTTGTGGACTGGTTCAGCGTGAATTGCTTAACCTATGGACACAATTTCGTGATGAATTGCAGTGTTATAGTCTAGGGAATCTGACTAAAAACGACCCTGTTTGCCAATTTATAAGAAAACTGGATGGGAAGCAAATCTCCGACTCATGAAGGCGTTTCAGCCGTTACTGGACGTAAAACCAGAGGAAGATGTGAGC
>SNVD02007552.1:0-29354 GCA_013180625.2 Boswellia sacra
ATTGTCAACTTTTTCAACAAACAACCGAGCTGCCTATATAGATGTAATCATTAGCATACCTTTTTGCACTCCATAAATACCACATCCCTTGTTCTCTTCTTCACACATAGTTAGAGAGTTGCATAAACATGGAGGGAACTTCAAAACGTCGAATCCAAAAGATATGTGTATCCTGTGGATCTCGACCAGGTAAAAGTGAAGAGTTTGTCAAGGCAGCAAATTATATTGGTAGACTATTGGCTAAAAAAAAGATTCATGTGGTTTATTAGGGAGGTAGCCTCGGGTTAATGGGTTGTGTGTCAAGAGCTGCACGTGTAGGAGGTAGTCAAGTTTTAGGAGTTATTCCTAAAGCTTTGGCTATAGAAAGCATTGTTGGAAAAACGGTTGGGCATGAGTTACAAGTCTCCTCTATGCATGAAAGCATGGCACATATGCTTATCAATTCAGATGCTTTTATTGCTTTACCAGGTGGCTTTGGTACCCTCGAAGAAATTTTTCAAATTGCCTCTTGGGCCCAATTGAATCTCCATAAAAAATCCATAGGTTTGTTGAATGTTAACAATTTCTTTGATCCTTTAATAAGTTTTGTTGATGCAGCTGTGGAACAAAATTTTATCCCGCATTCAGCGAGACAGATCCTTATTTCTACCACTTCTACTGGTGAGTTACTTGACAAATTACAAGCAGTTGAGTATGAACCTGACCCAGCTAGTACTCAAATTAATTAGTCAGGAGGGCAAAACAAAAAGTGCAAATTGGATCTGAATCTCCGTTTGTAATTTTTTCTTTTCTTGTCTTTTATTTTTAGCATTTTATAAGTCTTTCAGGTCATCTCTCTTAAATAACAGAAGTTTCAGGTAATACTTCCTATACTTTATCTCTCTACATTTAAACATTGAGGACAATGTTTCATTTGGTTGGGGGGGTGGGGGGAAGGATAGTAGACATAAGTATGTTTTGAATTTTCTTTTTCTTGCAAAAAAAAAGCGAGTTAATAATTAGATTCAGAGTGTGGCGTAAGGAGTTTAAATCCTCTTGAGACGCATTTTGGGTCAGGAATGGCAGAGTAAGGAGGACCAGTTTGAACTCTTGAAACTTATTCTAACCAATTTGTATTTTGATTTTGTGAACTCATTTTAGCTAACTTGATATTATTTAGTCTTGATTTTTGAATTTTATAACAAGGAGGGCTTATTCATTTTACTTTGAATTATTCAAATCTATGAACTCTCACAACTTTATCATTTAATAAATTGTGTGCTTATGTACTCATTAAGCAAGTATTCATGAACCCTTCTTCACACACGTACACATACCTTGATGCATGATTGTGGGTGGCAAAATGAAATGTTGTAATATTTGAGTTCTTTTGTTTTGTTTAGGAAAACAACACAAAGGAAGGGGAAAGTAAAAAAAAAAACCCAAAAAGAAAAAGAAAAAGAGAAAGTAATTGTGGATAAGTTTGGTCTCGTAGCCTCCTTAATTCGAGCAATTAAGCCCGAGAGGTGCCTCAACACCTAATACCCTAAGACCAAGTGGTTTGGGAGCTATTGGCCCAAAGCTCGCTACATAGATTAAGGAGAAAGCTTAATGGGATTGAACATTATACTATTCACAAGTTTCTAAGCAAAAATAAAGCATCGGCAACCTGAGTCGTTAAGCTCGTAGGGGTGTCTTAACACCTAATGCCCTAAGGCCAACTGGTCTGGGAGTCATTAGCCTAAGGCTTGCTACATGGGTTAAAGATGCATTCCTTAAAAAAAAAAAAAAAAGGAAGAAAAACTATATATATAAAATGAATAAATGCCCCCTACCTAAGGTTGTTGGCCTCAACAAATATTAGAACCGATATGGCTTCTTTCTAATAAGTCCCATAATCATGTGTTGACTGAGCACAAAAAGAAGGTTTATTGATATCTTGATAGAAGGGTACATGAGTCATAAAAAAAAAAAGGTTAAAAGTTTGTTTATTTGGATAAAATCAAGGAGAGTGCAATAATGACCACCTTGGATGTAAAATTCTATAAATCACATCTAAAGAATAACGCTTTAATTGCTAGGGACTAGCAATAAGCTGGTTGGGGGTGTGATGAACACTTAAATATTTATGCTTAATAAGAGCTTAATTCATCATATTGTATTAATAGTGTCATTAAATTCCTCAACTTAAGCATATTTGTAGTCTTTGCATCTTTGGAATTAACTTTCTCTTAATTTTGGTTTTATTATAGGTTCGGTAAAATGGGCATAACCTTCTATTTATAGATCAGAATGGTGCAAATCATAATGTTTTGGAAAGATGATTGAATTATCTACAAGATTGCATTTCACAAGAATCATCAAATTCGGGCTCTTACTGGACCAAAAATGGGCTTGAAGTGAACCCATCTGTAGATTCAGCCCAGCCCGACCATGCCTCAGTATTTTGATCATATCTCTCATAATACATATCCAAATCATATGAATCAAGATGTTCTAGAAAGATGAGAGAAATATCTACGACTTTCATGAAGACATTTGATTAAAATTCACAATAATTCAAGGTCAAAATCGGTGGTCAAAGTTGGTTCACCTAATTATCCCAATTGTCAAAGTTGGTGCATCTAATATTTGACAATTATTCCTCTGTACTTTGGCAAGTTTGCCCCTGAATGTATCTATAAATAGAGGTGCCTTGTGACCCATTAGAGCATCTTGGCCTTGGCTGGAACATCTTGGCCTTGCTGGGATCTTGTATTGTTTTTCTCTCTTGTATTTCTATGTTATTAATAAATTTCCTTTTTCTTATAATTTGTTTTCTTTCTCTTATAATGTCTTTCTAATTTCTCTCTTGCTAAGGTGAAAGGGTGAAACCCTTGATATGAGAGTAAGGATTCTCTAACCCCTAATATGTGCTTAATAATTATAATCTTATATTGTTTATATGATTTATATTTATTTTCTTAATCAATCTTGACACCACTTGTAAAGTGGAGGTCTTGATCCATTGTAGACAATCCTTAGCACATCAAATGCTTGAATCATTTCTAGATGTCGTATGGTTCTTCCTTACTGACGCGAATCTAGTTAGGAACCTTGATTTATTGTCGACATATGGAGATTAGCACATTGGATGCTTGAACCCATTTACAAGAAGTGGTATAAATATTGGTAACGAAACAAATATAATTCATATAACTAAAACAGGTTGTTTATCCTTATTTGAAATATCAAGGGCGGATCCCCTAACCTTAGCTTTCATTATTATTGTGTTGATTTCTCTTATGTGATTCTCATTTGTTGTTTATGAACTTGTTCTTACTTATATTTGTTGATATTATCTTGTCATTTCTTTGAATCATCTATATCATATTTGCTTACTTTATAGTTTGTAGCGCTAAAATTTCCTTCCTCGTGGATTGACCCCGGTCTCACCGGGTTTATTACTTCGACACTCCTATACGTGGGAGACAATCCTTTTTTGGATATGTCACCACACATTCCATCTTCTGTTTGATGAGATGACTATTATGTCTTTGGATATTGCTGCCTTGATCGGTTTTTCATACGGCGATGATCCAATTCTTGTCAATGCTTGTATCACGGACTCAGTAGATCAGCATAAATTGATCCAAGATCTTCTTGGGTGTGAGGTGAAAGTCAAGAACATTGTTTTCGCTCGATATGCTCCCTTGTAGGAATATTGAAAATGGAGGTCCAATTTGACTCTTGTCGAGGTGTATGCTCGCAGCTTCATAGTTTATATACTAGGTACGATGCTCTTCTTTAATACGTCGAGCACCATAGCTTTTACTTTACTTCCTGCCCTCTAGGATCTTGATCGAGTGAAATATTTTAACTGAGGTCGTGCTGCTCTCGGTCAGCTATATTTTGGCTTAGACAAGGCTTGTTAAGGCATTGTTAGGGTTTCTGGATTTGTTGCACTTATTGAGGCAACTTCTTTCTTTTTTCATACCTTTGTGTTTGATCTTCATGACTTCCATTTCTGATTCTGTATTATCCATGATAGATATGGGCGTATGAGTTGGGAGTTCTACCATCTCCTCTTCTTGCTAGTGAGGACTCTTCTTTCCCTCAGATGAAGAGGTGGTTGCACATCGTGCGAAGCTTGAGAGATCTCACGAGCTAGACTTCTTTCGTGATTACGTTCACATGTTGACCTGGGACAAGGTAACAAATAAATTATAGTCAATATTTCATTTATACCACATTGTCACCATGCCTTTTTTATTCTTTTACAGATTCAATCTGGGTGGTAAGGTCTCAAGGAAGACCGGTCTGCAGCTATGAGAATTGCTGCCACTTTCAACTTATATTGCATCCTTCTTCCTTGTGTGAATAGCATGATATGGTATCTGGGTGACTGCATGTGGGATTGGTTCGAGGGCTTAACACATCATTTGGTTCCTCCGCCACCAGTTTTGATGATTGATTTAGTCGACTTGGCTATGGAGCCAGAGGTATCGGTCTACATGGCCAAGTTTCACTTGAGTACCGTCGAGTTCCCATTGACATCAACTCCTTATGTTGAATGGGCTCAAGCTACCCTATTGTATATTAGGCCCGATCGTTTTGCTGTCGACACTTCTCACCCTTTGGCGATGTCTAGTTGCTCGGGTAGTTCTTTTGTTCGTCATGGGAAGAGATTGAGAGCCTCCTTTTTAGGTACATGCACTTTGGCTTCTTTTTCTATAACGGCTCAATAGCCACCTCCTCCTTCAGCTTCTTCAGCTACCTCGGCTACTCCAACTAGTCATGTGATCAATGATCTTCAGGCTTACCCCAGTAATGTCATTTACACATGGGATGACAACGGGTTGATCCACAACCATATGATCACCAGGGATCCGAAGATGCCTGTGTTAGCCCTAAGGCTACATGATAATTTTGATGATAACAATACACATTGATTAATTGAGATTTACTAACATGTTTATTTATGTGCAAGAGTAAGATCATTGAAATAATTTTAAAATCAAGAAGAGGCTTATTAAAATGAAGTGTTGAAGCTAAGGAGAAGACTACATGTTAAAGGCACCAAAGTTTAAGAACAAGGATTGACTCAAGGAATGTGACACATGAGGCAATGTTCAATCAATTGGTCATATATATCTCTACAAATATCCAAATGACGTGATTCTTGAGCCTTTGGAAAGCTTACTCAATTTATAACATTTCATATGTTTTAATGAAATTCAAATTTCAAGTGTAAGGTTGTCCAAATCATCATGCAATTTGAAAGACAAATGGAAGCAGCTGACATGAGCACCGAATACTCCTTTTGGACATATCTTGAGCTAGAAAAATCAAAATGACTTGATTCTTATGGCATTGGAAAGATGACTTAATGAAGAACATTTCATATGTTTTGAATAAATTCAAATTTCAAATGGAAGGCCACATATTGACATGCAATTCGGTGGACTGACACAGAGAAGAAAAATCAACTCACATGAGCACCAAATGGTGTTTTGGCCATATCTTAAGATAGAGATATCCAAATGCTTTGATTCTTAATGTTTTAGAAATCTTATTCAAATATTCAGATCTTTTATGTTTTGAAGAAATTTAAATTTCAAACGGAAGGCTGACAGAATTATCATTCAATTTGTTGGACTGACACAAGAAAGAAAAATCAAGTCACATGAGCACCGAATGGTGTTTTGGCCATATCTTGAGCTACAGATATCCAAATGACTTGATTCTTAATGCGTTGGAAAGCTTATTCAAATTTACAAATCTTTTATGTTTTGTAGATGTTCAAATTTCAAATGAAACATTGACAAAAATGGAAGACAAGATTACGGTTTTTATGGTGGGCAGAAAATTTGGAGTTGGTGTCTTCACTTGATTAAGTTCATCTCATTTGCCTATAAAAGGAGCCATTCTCCCATGCATTCAACAAGTGCAAGAGAAGCATTTTATATCACAGCAACAAGCACAGAGAAATATCAAGTCTAGAGAGCTTTTTATATTATTTATCTACTCTTTTGAAGAGAGTTATAACATTTATTGTAAAATTAAATCTTTGTTCTTGGGGGGTAATTGTGCTGAGAGTGAGATATTATTGTAAAGGATAAATAGTTCATATACCTTGAAGAACTCCACCTATGTTTGTGATGTTATCAAAGAGTTAAGGAAGTTAATGCTTGTGAGGTTGTTTCATCAGAAAGAACTCTTGTTGTGGTGTTATCAAGAGTTGGAAGAAAAAGTCTTGGTGAGGTTGCTCATCAAGTAAGTTATAAAGATTTCTACAACTTAGTGGCAAGCTTAGCTCTGGAGCTAGGAGCCCGTGGACGTAGGCAAGGTTTGCCGAACCACGTAAATTGAGTTTGCACTCTCTCTATCCCTTTCCTCTTTACATTTACTTGCACTTGTGATTGTTCATCATTATTATTCTTTTGATTGCATCTTTGATAAATTCTAATTTCATCTTCTTCACCTTTATTTTCAAAGAAAGAGTGAACTAATTTTGATCTTTCAAGAAAAGTTTTCTAAATCCGTTTTGATAAATAAAAACCCAATTCACCCCCCCCCCCCTCTTGGGTTGCTATACCTGGGTCAACAGCCTGTTCCTTTTCTTCTATAAGATACCACTTTGGTAAGTTTTCTGATTGTTCATTTCTCAAATTCTCTTTCATTTATCACTAATAGGAATGCAATGTAATGCATGTGCCACGATCTTCTACGGAGCGGGTTTTTCGGATGTAGGCTGCTTCACATAGGTATGTCTTACAAATTTTTTCACTAGTATCAGGTAAGTTGTCCCTCTATAATTCATGAATGTATGAATTCTATCTTAATAGTTCTTCTAACTATATGATTTTCTTGCTTGGTCAAACAGGTCGTCAAGAAGTTACTCATTTATAGTGTGAGGTGAAGTGCCTCCAGGCTCAGGTTGTCGTTTATTTCTTCGATATTGAGAATAATGTGATGAGCAACGACTGTCACCATCGACTTTTATAAGAGTTTTCTTTGTTTACTTTTCCTCCATATATGAACTTCTATGATGTACAATAAAGGTAAACAGCTTTCAGAAACTCTAATGAAAATTTTCTACTTCTGATTTTATATACTTTGCATATTGCACTAAAGTTACATCCAAATTTGTTCAAACTTGTTTCTATATTATTAGTTATTCAATTCTAAACAATACTATAACATCTGGAAGCCATGTGCTCAAAATCGTCCGTCAGTATGCATTTTGAAAGTCGAAGGATCGCGTAAGATAAGGGCTAATATGCTGATTAGCCCTAATAGTCGCTAGCCGGCCATCAGACTGCTGGGGCAACTATCTAACAGGCAGCCGGCTACCATGCAACAATTAGTCAACATTAAGATGGCCGACTGACAGTTCTTCGACAATTCTTTCCTTTTTCTGTCTTGATTTATGCACTATTTAAGTGTTATTCCTTCCAGCTGCTTCTGCACTTTTTCTCTCATTTCTCGAGGTTTCTTTCTTCACATTAACACTTATTTGTGTCATTCAATATGTCTGAAGCTTCTCTCCAAATCTTCCAGTGCCTTCTAAGGCCTTTGAGGGATAAGGACTAGAAAGGACTCGACCTTGTCAGTCTCTATCAGTTGAAGTTCTTTCGTCACATGAAGCTCGAATCCCTTTTTTGAAGGATTCTGCAACCTTTTGGGGTTCTCACAATCGCGTCTTCAACTTCAACAGGCAGGAGCTTCACCCTGTGTATGAGGAATTCTTTGCCATACTTGATCATCATTCACCCAATTCCGAGAGCATTATTCTGCCCACTGTCTAGATACCATCAGCATCTGATCTTGCCCACTTCTTCGACTTCCCGATTTCCACTATGAACATTCACATAGGGGTGGTAGAGTGATATTATCCTCCATTATGCCTTTTGTCTAGATGGCTTTGCCTTTTTAGTTCTGTCTTCTGCACAGTTTCTACTAGTCTCACCGGACGGCCTTGGAGATCCACATCTAGCGACCATCATTCCTTAGATGGGTCCCAGTTTCACAACAGTTTTCTTGATTATGGCTGAGACATTGATTGGACTAGATTATCAAGACAGATCTGAGTCAGTGACTTAGTGGCAGTCTTTTGCTTCTTCAAGTTTTTCTTATGTAAATTTTTTTTATGCTCTAATTTTTGCCTAAACTGCCCTTTTTTGGGTTTTCAACTTAGCGAGCTTGCCCTTACTTTTGTCTAAGCCGCCCTTTTTGGGTTTTCAACTCAGTGGCTCTTCTTTTTCTCATGTCCCAATTTTTGCCTAAACTGCCATTTTCGGGTTTTTAGTTTAGCGGGCTTGCCTTAATTTTTACTTAATCCGCCCTTTTTGGGTTTTCAACTTAGCAGGCTTCTTTTCTTATTTTTCTTTGTTTCTTATTTTTCTTATATTTGGTTACAAGAGAGCTTCTCCATTCTACCACTACTCGAAAGAGATATTTCTCGTTACAGCCTTCGACTTCATATGAGAAAGAGACTTGAGAGACATTCTTCTTGGATTAACTGGCTTTGAGTCATTCCTAATACTCAGATTCGCTGGCATTGTCCATGATGGAGGCTAGAGCATGTGGCCATTGGGACATATATTGTGTGTTTGCCTCTAGCAGGTTTCAACTATAGTTCATTCTATGATCCTGCCAGGCTGCATCGATAGTATGGTCAGAAGCAAAGGATTGTGGATTCACCAATTGTTTTCAGTCCTGGGTGACTATTTGCTCGTTATTTAGAGCGTGTGAGAGATTCTTGGGCACATCGCATCATTAGGATGAATCTATTTCACAATCCTAATTTTGAGACATGCAATCGATATAAGGATTGGGTGACCTTTCAAGCTTCCATTCCTGATCTTGTTATTCGAGCAAGGCAGTTCCGTGAGTGATTCATTGAGCCTATTTGTAGTCCATTGAAGTGGGAGAGACGACATTGTTAATTCCTTGATTGACTTAGATGTTCAATATTTCCTTTATGTTGTTATGCAAAATAATAAGACATTTCAAAAGACATATTTATTCCAAACAGTTTTATTTCATTAATAAAAATAAAATCTTTGTTCTTTGAACAATATGTGGACAATGATACAACCCATGTCATTAATTAGCCATTTCTGATTTTTTGATTAATTATTTTTCCTCTTGCTTTCTTCTTCTCTTTTTTTTTTTTATACGTAATATTTCTTCAGGTTATCCATGTTGATAGGCTTAGTGAACTCATTCCTTTTCATATCTGATAAAATGACGGCTCTGCCGGACGTGACCTTTGTCACAACAAATAGACCCTCCCAATTGGGTTTAAACTTCCTCTTGGTTCAAAGACAACTGGTCTCGCTTACTTGAGGACCAATTCTCCTTTTTTGAACTTCCTTGCCTTTATTCTTTTGTTAAAGGCTTGAACAACCCATTTTTGGTATAGCTACATGTGATGCCTAGTCTTTATTCTTTTCTCATCAATCAAGGCCGAGTGTTTAGGGACTTCTGCTTCAATTAGAACTCTCACTGATTTCATCTCTATCTCAATTGGTTGAACTACTTCTAAACCATATACCAACAAGAATGGCGTCATACCGGCGAACTTCTATGTGTTGTTCTGTAACCCCATAATACAAACAGCAACTTCTCTGCCCAATTTTATATGTCTATACCATCTTGGCCAACATCTTCTTAATATTCTTATTAGCTTCTACAGCCCCATTGGCTTGTGGCTGGTATAGAGACCACTTATGGCGTTCAATTCCACACTTTTCGAACGAAGCCCTAGTCTCGACCTGAAAATGAGCCCCATTGTTAGTCACGACATGTTGTGATAAACCAAATCTACATATGATATTCTTCTCAATGAATTTCGCCATTTACTTTTCCCCTAACTTAGTATAAGACTCAGCTTTTATCTATTTGGTGACGTAGTCGATCTCCACCACCACATATCGATATCTATTGGAGGTTGATTGCCTTATTTTGCCTACAATATCGATGCCCCATGCAACAAAGGGCTATAGTGTAATCATCCCTTGTAGTTCCAAGGGTGATTGATGGATCAAGTTTTCATTAATCTGACACTAGTGACATTTCTTCACAAATCAGACACAGTCTGTCTCAATAGTTAGCCAGTAAAATCTTTTCCTCATGATCTTCTTTGTAAGCACTAGCCCATATATGTGTGGCCCACATATTGTTGACCCAGGTATGGCAACCCAAGAGGGGGGGGTGAATTGGGTTTTATTTATCAAAACGGATTTAGAAAACTTTTCTTGAAAGATCAAAATTATTTAACTCTTTCTTTGAGAATAAAGGTAAAGAAGATGAAATTAGAATTTATCAAAGATGCAATCAAAAGATTAATAATAATAACAATCACAAGTACAAGTAAATGTAAAGAGGAAAGGGATAGAGAGAGTCCAAACTCAATTTATGTGGTTCGGCAAACCTTGCCTACGTCCACGGGCTCCTAGTTCCTCCACAAGCTAGGCTTTCCACTAAGTTGTAGAATACTTTACAACTTGCTTGATGAACAACTTCACCAAGACTTTTTTTCTTCAACTCTTGATAACACCACACCAAGAGTTCTTCTTGATGAACAACCTCACCAAGGCAACTTCCTTCAACCCTTGATAACACCCCACCAAGAGTTCTTCTTGATGAACAACCTCACCAAGGCAACTTCCTTCAACTCTTGATAACACCACACCAAGAGTTCTTCTTGATGAACAACCTCACCAAGGCAACTTCCTTCAACTCTTGATAACATCACACCAAGAGTTCTTCTTGATGAACAAACTCACTAAGGAAATAGTTCTCTCAAGGATAACTTTTATCCTTTACAAGAAGATCTCACTCTCACCACAATACAAGAACAAAGATAATTTTTACAACAAAAGTATAACTCTCTTCAAAGAGTAGATAAAGAATATAAAAGCTCTCTAGACTTGATATTTCTCTTATTTTTTTGCTTGATAGATGCTTCTCTTGCTCTTCTCTTTTCTTGTTGAATGCATGGGATAATGGCTCCTTTTATAGGCAAATGAGATGAACTTAATCAAGTGAAGACACCATCTCCAAATTTTCTGCCTACCATAAAAACCGTAATTTTGTCTGTCATTTTTGTCAATGTTACGTTTGAAATTTGAAAATCTGCAAAACATAAAAGATAAGCTTTCCAACGCATCAATAATCAAGTCATTTGGATATCTGTAGCTCAAGATATGGCCAAAACACCATTCGGTGCTCATGTGACTTGATTTTTCTTTCTTGTGTCACTCCACCAAATTGAATGATAATTCTATTAGCCTTCCATTTGAAATTTGAATTTCTTCAAAACATAAAAGATCTGAATATTTGAATAATCTTTCCAAAACATTAAGAATCAAAGCATTTGGATATCTCTATCTTAAGATATGGCCAAAACACCATTCGGTGCTCATTGAGTTGATTTTTCTTCTCTGTGTCAGTCCACCGAATTGCATGTCAATTATGTCAGCCTTCCATTTGAAATTTGAATTTCTTCAAAACATATGAAATGTTCTTCATTAAGTCATATTTCGAATGCCGTAAGAATTAAGTCATTTTGATTTTTCTAGCTCAAGATATGTCCAAAGGAGTATTCGATGCTCATGTCAGCTGCTTCCTTTGTCTTTCAATTTGCATGATGATTTGGACAACCTTGCACTTGAAATTTGAATTTCATTAAAACATATGAAATGTTATAAATTGAGCAGGATTTCTAAAGGCTCAAGAACCACATTATTTGGATATTTGTAGAGATATATATGACCAATTGATTGAACATTGCTCATATGTCACATTGCTTGAGTCAATCCTTGTTCTTAAACTTTGGTGCCTTTAACATGTAGTCTTCTCCTTAGCTTCAACACTTCATTTTAATAAGCCTCTTTTTGATTTTAAAATTATTTCAATGATCTTACTCTTGCACATAAATAAACATGTTAGTAAATCTCAATTAATCAATGTGTATTGTTATCATCAAAATTATCATGTAGCCTTAGGGCTAACAATCTCCCCCTTTTTGATGATGACAAACCATTGATTGCTTTAAAATATAATCTAAAATCAAGAATGAAAATAAAATCAATAATAAGCAAAAAGAATGGCACTTGTTATGAATATAAGCAATCCAACTCAACTATTTCTCCCCCTTTTGTTATCATCAAAAAGATGTAATCAAATTAACTACTCCCCCTAAATATATTCTCCCCCTTAACATATGCTACCATTCAAAGATTATCATATTAAAGCAAAATTAAGACATATCCAACATGCCTAATTCTCTTCTAATTATGCAAAATCTATCTTGACTAAGGGGTTTAGTAAATATATCAGCTAATTGTTTATCGGTGGGAACAAATTCTAAAGAAATATTACCTTTTTGCACATGATCTCTAATAAAATGATGTCTAATCTCTATATGCTTAGTCCTAGAGTGTTGCATGGGATTTTTTGAAATGTTGATGGCACTTGTATTGTCACATTTGATGGGAATATGATCAAATACCACACCATAATCTTTTAAAATTTGTTTCATCCAAAGAGATTGTGCACAACAACTTCCTACTGCAATATACTCGGCTTCCGCGGTTGATAAGGCAATAGAATTTTGTTTTCTACTAAATCATGAGACTAATGCATGTCCTAGAAAATGGCAAGAGCCACTAGTGCTCTTTCTATCAAAAAGACTTCCAGCAAAGTCCGCATCCGAATAACTAATTAAATCAAAATTATCACACTTAGGATACAAAAGACCTAGATTTATGGTTCCAAGAAGATATCTAAATATCCTTTGACAGCTTTAAGGTGAGATTCCTTTGGACAAGATTGAAATCTAGCACACATACACACACTAAACATAATATCAGGTCTACTAGCAGTTAAATACAAAAGAGAGCCAATCATACCTCGATACTTTGTTACCTCAACATCTTTTCCTTTCTCATCTTTGTCAAGCTTGGTTAATGTACCCATAGGAGTGTTATATGTCCTTGAATTATCCATGCCAAACTTCTTGAGAAGATCTCTTGTGTATTTAGCTTGATTAATGAAGATCCCATCTATTGATTGCTTGATTTGAAGTCCAAGGAAGAAATTTAATTCTCCCATTAAGCTCATTTCAAATTCTTGTTGCATGCACTTAGAAAATTCCTCACACATAGAGACATTAATAGCACCAAATATAATATCATCAACATAGATTTGAACAATTAATAAATCATCATTTTTTGGTTTAACAAAAAAGAGTAGTATCAACTTTTTTCATTTCGAAACCATTATCAATGAGAAATTTGCTCAATCTATCATACCATGCTCTTGGTGCTTGTTTTAAGCCATAAAGTGCCTTTTTGAGTTTGAAAACATGGTTTGAAAAATCATGATTTTGAAACCAAGAGGTTGCTCTACATATACTTCCTCCATAATGTAACCATTTAAAAATGCACTTTCGACATCCATTTGATATAATGTAAAATTTTTATAACATGCAAATGCACACAACATTCTAATTGATTCTAATCTAGCAACCGGTGCAAAGGTTTCCTAATAATCAATACCTTCTTCTTGATTTTATCATTGAGCAACAAGTCTAGCTTTGTTTCTAATAATGGTGCCATTTTCATCTACTTTATTTCTAAAAATCCATTTAGTGCCTATAATAGAATGATTTTTAGGTCTAGGGACTAATTCCAAAACTTGATTTCTCTCAAATTGATTCAATTCTTCTTGCATAGCAAAAATCCAACTTTCGTCAATTTCGGCTTCTTTAAAAGATTTTGGTTCAAATTGAGAGACAAAAGCAAAATGATTACAAAAGTTCTTAAAAGAAGATCTAGTTTTCATACCTTATGATGGTTCACCAATAATGAGATCTTTAGGGTGAGCTTTTGCATACCTCCATTCCTTTGGTAATTCTTGGAAAGAATCATTTACTTCTTCAAGCTTTTCTTGTTGAAGTTGTAATTCATCTTGGCTCTTTTCATCAAGCATTGATTCCTTGATTTGCCTTTCAACCTCAACAATATCATCATCTAAATTCTTTGAAGAAATCACATTAGTTTCATTAAATTCAACATGCATAGATTCTTCAATAGCAAGAGTCTTTTTGTTAAAAACTCTATATGCTTTACTATGGTTGGAGTAGCCAACAAAAATTCCAACATCGGCTTTTGCATTAAATTTTCCAAGGTTATTCTTGGTGTTTAAAATAAAACATTTACATCCAAAAACTTTAAAAAATCCAATGTGGGGTTTTCTTCCTTTCCAAAGTTCATAAGGAGTTTTCTTTATTAAAGCTCTAATATGGACTCTATTGATTATAAAGCATGCGGTATTAACGACTTCGGCCCAAAAATATTTTGGCAAATTATTTTCAAGTAACATGGTCCTAGCCATTTCTTGGATAGTCCTATTTTTCCTCTCAACAACACCATTTTATTGTGGAGTTCTAGGCGAGGAAAAATTATGTTCAAAACCATTTTCATCACAAAGATTTTCAAATGCAACATTGTCTACTTCACCACCATGATCACGCCTAATGGACACAATAGAATACCCTTTTTGATTTTGGACTCTTTTTGTAAATTTTGAAAAAGCTTGTATGGCCTCATTTTTAGTTTTCAAGAATAACAACCAAGTGAATCTTGAATAATCATCCACAATAACAAAAACATAATACTTTCCACCAAGACTTTGAGTTCTTGATGGTCCAAATAAATCCAAATGAAGTAATTGTAGAGGTTTATTTGTTGAAATAAATTTCTTTTGTCTAAAAGAAGTTCTCACTTGTTTTCCAAATTGACAAGCATCACAAATCTTATCCTTTTCAAATTTTATTTTTGGAAGACCATCAACTAAATTATTTTTAAAAATTTTTGAAATTGTGTCCATGCTAGCATGACCTAACCTTCTATGCCATAACCAAGCATCATGATTAACAATGAAACATTTTTCTACAAGATCATTAACATCAATATCAATTGTATAAATATTACCACATCTATTACCAACAAATAATGTCTTATTGTTACTAACATCCTTAATCACACATCAATTAGGCTCAAAAGCAACAAAATACCCCTTATCACACAATTGACTAATGCTAATCAAATCATGTTTCAAACCATGAACAAGCAAAACATCTTTAATAATAGGTGAAGAAGGGTTACCAAATATCACCATGTCCGATTACCCTTCCTTTGGCATTATCACCGAAGGTCACATATCCTCCTTTCTTCATGATTAATCTTGAAAATTTGGAGGCATCTCCGGTCATATGCCTTGAGCATCCACTATCTAAGTACCACTTGTGTTTGCCACTCCTTTGTCTTTACAATCAACATTCAAGGAGTAACTTTTTGGTACCCAAAAGTTCTTGGGTCCTTGGGGGTTAGTTATGGTACTTTTTTGGAACCCATATTTGTTTCAAATTAGGATTTCCCTTAATATAGCAAGAATGCACTTTGTGTCCTTTTCTTCCACAATAAGTACATGAATGATTAGGATTATTTCTAGAAGATGCATGAGCAAAATAATTTTTAAAATACTTTTCATTTTTATGAGTTTTATATCCTAAACCTCTTTTATCAAAAACACACCTTTGGTTTTGTAACATAGAATTCAAATTTTTTGTGTTTTTTGTAAAACTATCAACAATATTTCTTAAGTCATTATTTTCTTTTTCAAACTAGCATTTTGTTTCTCCAATTTATCAAAATCCTTTTGTTTTAAAATGTCATTTTCAGTTTTTAATAAATGTATTTGACTTTCCAAACTTTCAAAATCTTTTTGCTTTAAATTTTCATTTTCATTTTCTAAAGCTTCATTTATTTCTACCACCTCTTCTAATTGAGATAACATGATTTTTGACTTCTTTTTGAAAGCATTAATTTTTGAATTTTGCTGATCAACTTGCACATGTAAATTTTGGAATGCTTCAAGTAATTCATCATATGAAAGTTTAGGATCATAGTTTAGAATACTTACCTCATTTTCACTTAAAGCCATGAAGCACATGTTTGCCACTTCGCAATCTTCTTCTTCGGTGGAGCTAGCTTCACTATCATCCCAATTTGTGGCTTTCATTGCTTTGGATTTCTTGTTTTGACTCTTGAAGTAAGGACAATCCATCTTTACATGTCCCAGTTTCTTGCACTCATAGCAAATGACTTGATCATTTTTCTTATCTTGTTTTAAGCTTTGCCCTTTGTACTCCCTTCTAGAATTCTTCTTGAATCCTTGGTTTCTTCTAATCATCCTTTTTAGCTTTCTTGTGATGAATGCAAGATCTTCATCATCTCCTTCATCGTCGGACTCATCATCTTCTTTTGTTGAAGATTTGAAAGCGATATTTTTCTTTTTATTGAAATCTTCTTCATTCTCCTTTAAGGTGATTTCATGAGTCATGAGAGAACCCATAAGTTCTTCTAATGGTAGTTTGGTGAGGTCCTTTACTTCTTGAATTGCCGTCACCTTTGGCTCCCAATATTTTGGTAGACACCTAAGAATCTTTCTCACCATTTCAACATTAGAATAAGATTTACCAAGAGATTTCAAATTATTAATAATATCCGGAAATCTAGTAAACATTTCAGAAATTGATTCATCCGATTTCATCTTAAAAAGCTCATAACTATGAACTAGCATACTAATTTTGGATTCTTTAACTTGACTAGTTCCTTCATGAGTTACTTCAAGTGTGTGCCATATTTCTTATGTCGTAGAACAAGTAGATATTCTATTAAACTCATTTCTATCTAGAGCACAATACAACACATTTATAGCTTTAGCATTCAAACTCAATTTCTTTTTATCATCTTCACTAACTCTTTAGGTTTTTTAAGCATGCATTCCCCATTTTCAATTTTGGTAGGAACAAAAAGTCCTTCCAAAACAATAGACCACAAATCATAATCAAAAGATTTCAAGAAAATACTCATTCTAGTTTTCCAATAAAAGTAATCACTTCCATTAAAAAATGGAGGTCTAGAGATAGAAAGTCCCTCAACATATGAAGTTGAATTAAAAGTTGCCATAGCTCAAAAATCGATTAAGATTTAAAAATTGAGCAACCTTGCTCTGATACCACTTGTTGACCCAGGTATGGCAACCCAAGAGGGGGGGTGAATTGGGTTTTTATTTATAAAAACAGATTTAGAAAACTTTTCTTGAAAGATCAAAATTATTTAAATCTTTCTTTAAAAACAAAGGTGAAGAAGATGAAAATATAATGCAATCAAGAGAATGGCAATAAAGAACAATCACAAGTGCAAGTAAATGTAAAGAAGATAGGGATAGAGAGAGTGCAAACTCGATGTACATGGTTCGGCAAACCTTGCCTACGTTCACGGGCTCCTAGCTCCACGAGCTAAGCTTTCCACTAAGTTGTAGAAATCTTTACAACTTGCTTGATGAACAACCTCAACAAGACTTTTTCTTCCAACCCTTGATAACACCACACCAAGAGTTCTTCTTGATGAACAACCTCACCAAGGCAACTTCCTTCAACCCTTGATAACACCACACCAAGATTTCTTCTTGATGAATAACCTCACCAAGGCAACTTCCTTCAACTCTTGATAACACCACACCAAGAGTTCTTCTTGATGAACAAACTCACCAAGGAAAGAGTTTTCTCAAGGATAACTTTTATCCTTTACAAGAAGATCTCACTCTCACCACAATACAAGAACAAAGTAAATTTTTACAAAAAAAAAGTATAACTCTCTTCAAAGAGTAGATAAAGATTATAAAAGCTCTCTAGACTTGATATTTCTCTTGTTTTTTTTGCTTGATAAAATGCTTCTCTTCACTTAATGCATGGGAGAAGGGCTCCTTTTATAGGCAAATGAGATGAACTTAATCAAGTGAAGACACCATCTCCAAATTTTCTGCCCATCATAAAAACCGTAATCTTGTCTACCTTTTTTGTCAATGTTTCATTTGAAATTTAAAAATCTACAAAAAATAAAAAATTCACATTTGAATAAGCTTTCCAACGCATCAAGAATCAAGTCATTTGGATATCTGTAGCTCAAGATATGGCCAAAAAACCATTCGGTGCTCATGTGACTTGATTTTTCTTCCTTGTGTGAGTCCACTAAATTGAATGATAATTCTGTTAGCATTCCGTTTGAAATTTGAATTTCTTCAAAACATAAAAGATCTGCATATGACTTTCCAAAACATTAATAATCAAAGAATTTAGATATCTTTATCTTAAGATATGGCCAAAACACCATTCGGTGCTCATATGAGTTGATTTTTCTTCCTTGTGTCAGTCCACCGACTTGCATGTCAATTATGTTGACCTTCCATTTGAAATTTGAATTTATTCAAAACATATAAAATGTGCCTCATTAAGTCAGCTTTCTAATGCCATAAGAATCAAGTAATTTGGATATTTGTAGCTCAAGATATGTCCAAAAGAGTATTCGGTGCTCATGTCAACTGCTTCTATTTGTCTTTCAACTTGCATGATGATTTGGATGACCTTACACTTGAAATTTGAATTTCTTTAAAACATATAAAATGTTATAAATTGAGCAAGCTTTCCAAAGGCTCAAGAATCACGCCATTTGGACATTTGTAAATAAATATATGACCAATTGATTGAACATTGCTCATGTTTCACATTCCTTGAATCAAACCTTGTTCTCAAACTTTGGTGCCTTTAACATGTAGTCTTCTCCTTAGCTTCAACACATCATTTTAATAAGCCTCTTCTTGATTTTACAATTATTTCAATGATCTTACTCTTGCACATAAATAAACATGTTAGTAAATCTTAATTAATCAATGTGTATTGTTATCATCAAAATTATCATGTAGTCTTAGGGCTAACAGTCATCACGTGATAAAAACATTAATGTGGATATTCTTTCCTAATTTCATTTAGATATTTTATATTAATAGAATTTTGACTAGAATAGAATAACTTGATTTGGTATACTAGTTGAATAGAAAGTTTTATATTTATATTAGTTATCTCTTATGAGATTAAGATATTATTTATAGTATTCTAGTTTAATTAGTATAGTATATTATCACTTCCTATATTGTTTGATCTTTATCTAACCTTAACATTTTAAGTTAAGATTTTACAGGTTTTGAAAAACTTTGATCAAATCCTTTTTTAACAAGGAAGTGCTGGACATGCAGCCCATATAAAGGAGAGATCATTTAACGTCCAGTAGATGCAAACTTTATTCAAGTATTTTGTTGAGAGAGTGTTCAACACACAACTGTGTATGTTGAGTTTGCATTTTTGTTTATTTAGCTTTTAGCTTAAGTTTATCTTCTTGAGAGTTTAGATTGTGTATGGTTCATGTGTGTTGAGTAAGTGCACAGATCTGATTTGTAAGTGTTATTAGATTTATGTAAACTTAAGTGAGTTGAGTGATTACATAAGTCTGTAACAATTATGTTGATTATGTGTCACTTAACTGGGTGTAGTTAAGTTATGACTGTAAAGTGCAGCATCAGAAGAGTGTGTGAATGACTATGGTTATGATAAAGGTTGATTAAGTTTACACATATTAGGTTACTGAGTGAGTGAGTGTCTACTACTGTAAAGAGTCCTAAGTCGATTGTAAACACATACAACATAATGGATTGCAACTTTGTTGCCTGTGGATATATGCTGATTTATAACCAAAACACGTAAAATCTTCTGTTATATTATTCTTAACTGTTTCAGTTACATTTGTGTTAACTATCTATACACTGTGAAAACTTACAATGCTTTCCATGTATGTGGAAAGAGAAGAAGTAATTTTGATTTCAATGTATTTGTTTGAGTGTAGAGATAAATTATTGATAATATTTTCTTATAAATTTGTACACATTCTATTCAAGATTTTTTTTTTTTTTGTTTTGCGTAACAGGCAAGACTTGTCACTTGATATAGAACCAATAAAAAACAGAAGCAAGATAAAGTACAAGGATAATGATGCATGCAACTGTAAATAAAACTGCTATGTATACGAGTACTCAAGGCAAAGCAAGCTATAATGGCAAGTGGTGGTGAAGTAATAAGCAATAAGCAAGTGATTTTCAAGCGCTTCGTTGATTTCCAAAAGAATCAGACATGTACTTGAAAAAACTAGTTTTATTTCATTGCATGTAGAACAAGGTTCAAATGCAGTTGTTAACAAGAATCTTCACTTGTCTTGTGATCCTTATCTGAGGCATCGCATGAAGTACAGTGAAGATCCCGAGTCCTCTTGTTTCAAGCCCTGCATTTTAAGCATTACATGAAACATATACTTCCTCCTTTCAGTTATTTATTTCCTTTCTGAATCAATGAAAATTGTTGACGAGGGTTTTGTTTAGTTTGCTTATATATATAAGCTTTCTGATTCTTGTTGATGTTGTACCCTGAAACTTTCTGATCTTTTGAAGTACAAACTTGGAGTTCATGATGCTTCCAATAATAGTGAGGAGCGTGACTTAGACGCGAGAGGGGAAGGCTTTCCATGTGGAAGACAAAGCTGAAGGTCTTGAAAAAGCTCCTGATGCTCTTATAGGTCTATTCGGTGGATGCAATGTTGGAAATCAAGTAGTTTATCTTCTATAATGAGTGCTGCAGATTCTTCACAAATTTCTAAAATAAGAAAGGGATGAAATTTCAGGAGACATGCCTGACAAAACTTCCCAGCAGAATGGAATATAGCAAAATGAAGGCACAGAAACATCAAGGTAGAGGATTTTGCTACAGGATTTAACGATGTTTCAAGGACAAAATTATCTTAAATTCCCTCGGATTGTTAATTTTATAGGGTCATGAATTGATATTATTAAAGACTTCGTTGCTTAATTTGTGCAATAATCTACTGGCTAGTCTATTTTGGAAGACTGCTTGACATAAAAAGTTAGACTTATCAGTCTATATCATTTTTTTCTTTTATGTAATTTGTAGTAAAGAATAAAATCAGTATTCATATTCATTTTTTGTTTTTTGTTTTGTTTACTTCTCTAAACTAATGTATCATTAAGTTCTGATATATAATCTTCCCAACATTAGATTCAAATGAGCTTTAATTCAAGAGTTTTTGTTCTTTTATTTCTCCACATCTTTGCCTGGAACCTTGCAAGGAAAATTTTAGCTTAAGTGATGTTGAATTTATGCAAATTGGCTGCCTAAGATCTGTTAAAACTTCGTTGGGATGTCCACTCAATCGCTTAATGTGGAACTTTAACAACCTTACAACAGCTTCCGTGTGCAGCTTTGCAGGAGTTACTTGCTGGAACGATATAGATATCAGGTTACTTAAAATCGAGATCACTGACAAGAAGCTCAAGGGAAAGTTTCCTCCTATAATTAAGAAGTTCTCGAGTTCACAAGAGTTGAAACCTTCAGGTAACAGCCTTTTCCGACCCATCCCACATGATATCTCTAGACTAGTACTGTTTCTTGTAAACCTTGGCCTCTTCAAAGATAAATTCTCAGAAGAAATTGCAGTAAACATTGTTAATCTCACTTACATGAATATCCTCAACTTACAAAATCAGTAACAGGTTAAATGCCTCCGCAAATTGGCCAATTGGGTTGATGGCAGTATCCATTCAAAATTGGGTCTTTGGTTGGTTATGTGATTTCTGCAGTTTCTTCTCCCTTCGGCTAAATGTGGAGAGGGGAATAAGCTGACAATAATAAAATTAACAACATTGATGCATATGAGGAAGAACATAAGAAGTAGAGCTAATTAACCTGTGAGAAGGCAGAACAAGACAAAAGAATTGGATCATCAGAGCAAAGAGCTTCTTTTGTGTGGATCTGCCGAATTAATGTGTGTTGTATGGCTTTCTGAGTATTAAAATAACGTTGTTCTGTAAACAGATTTCATGCTATAATTACAAAAACTAGTTTAGCGGAGATAAGTTGGGCTACTAACAAGTTCACCCAAGATAATGTGATCGGGATGGGACAAATTGGGACAATGTACATGGCAACATTCTCTAATAGTCAGAACCTTGCGGTGAAGAAGTTACATGACTCCCAATACTTGAAGAGCAATTTATGTTTGTGTCGAAGACTCTGCGCAGATTAAGACAAAACAACATAGTTCAACTCCTGGATTTCCGCGTGGAGTCTCAAGGAAAAGACTCTTCATACCAATATTTGTTTAATGGCAATGTCTGTGATTTTCTACATCCTGTACGCAAAAAACAGCAACAGGGAACGGCCTTTGAGGGTGAAAATCACTACTTCGCTATTGGAGTAGCTGGAGGTTTGGCTTGGATCCACCATAATTTTGGAATCTTGACTTGAGCTCCATGTGAATAGTACTTAATCAGAATTTCGCGGCCATATTATCAAATTTTGGACAGGCGACGCACTTGAACCCGAATGACTGACATAAGTGATAGCTTAATTGTGTCGATAATACAAAACACTAAACTATTGCCACCAAACTGCAAAGGGTTTCAAGCACATTCGATTATCTGCTACATAAGAGGCTCTTATTAAGAGCTACTTGCCACACCATTATCTCATGGTTTAGGAAATAAAAGATTGGAAGTATACATGCCGAAAATGATTGTTAATCGTACGTAAATGCATAATAGAGACAAATAATTAAAGCAAATTTAATCCATCCTTTGAGAGTACAAGTTCAAGCTGTCCTCAAAAAGAATTTCATCCAACTTATCTTAAGACAGAAAGTTTCAATGTAATACAAACATAATTAGGACAAAGGAAAAATGTCTTCATAAATTTTTAGAAAGTGACAAAAATACATGCTACTCTCAATATTCAACAATTTAACTTCTCATTTGCTCTTTTGGATTGGAAAAGATGGCAGCCAGTTGAGAAATTCATGGTGTTTTTCATCCTCATCAACTAAATCTAAAACTATGGAAAATCTGCCTGTATCTGGTCCAACCTTTTTCTCCATTTTCTAAAGAAGTTCCACTACTTTCGATATCTCATTATTTTGAAAGAAATAATTCATAAGCGTGTTAAATGTCACTAGATTTGGAGCGCAACCATTTTCCTCCATCTCTAAGAACAACTCATTTGCTTTTTCTAGTTGCCCATCTTTACAAAGCCCACCAATCATAGTAGTATATACTACATTATTTGGCACCAATCCTTCACGGGGCAGTCTATGAAATAGCTCCCGAGCATTGTTGAGCTTACCCATTTTACAAATTGCATCAATGAGACCATTGAAGGTTTCAACACTATGTTTAAGCTTACCATTTTCTAAAGCATTAAAAAATTCCACTGCATCTAAAATGCAACCATTCTTGCAGGGCCCATATATCATAATATTACATGTGATTGAATCAGATGGAACTTTCTTAAGTTACATCTCACCAAACGAATTTCGAGCCTGTTGTACCTTACCTATTAGGGAAAGACCATTTAACAAAATGCTATATGTGACAACCGTTGGCCTAACTTCCTTTGAAATCATTTTCCTACAAAGATTCATAACTTCATCAACTTGTTTATACTTGCAATACCAATTCATCTAAATATTGTAGCTAATGACATTAGGTACACACCCCATACTCATCATAGAAATGAAAAGCTCTTGTAAATCACCAATTCTGTCTGCCAAGCAAAATCCATTAATCAAAATATTATAGCCAATGATATCAGCTCTACACCTTTTTCTCTTATAGAAACAAACAACTTCAATGCATAATCAATTCTACCTGCTAAGCAATAACCATTCATCATTGTATTGTAAGTAATCGCATGGGATCCACACCTCTTTGAGTCATCAGTTTCAACAACCCATTTACTTTGTCTATGTTACCCTTCTTGCAAAGCTCATCTATGACCACACCGGATGTCATAATATTTTTGGCTGTACACCTTGATCCAGCATCTCAACAAACAAATGTTTTATCTGCCACCCAATTACCTGCGCAGCACAAACCGTGAATTAAGGAGTTATGAGTGATCACATTTGGGTTAATTTTCCTATCCTTCATTTCAAAAAATAGTTCTTTCGACTTCTCTACCAATCCACCTTCACAAAGACCATCAATTAGAGTACTAGAAACAAATAACATTATGCTCAAAATTAACAACAAATTTAACCATCAATTAGAGTACTAGACCAAATAACATCATGCTAAAAATTAACACCAAATTTAGCATTCCCATTGACCATATCTGCCAGTTCTACACAATCCGTTAAGCAATGTCAAATACATAAAATCCTGTCCAAAACCGCAATCAAACTAGCCACTCTCCTCTGCACTTTGATATTTGTGGTGGGATTGATAGCAGCTGGTCGTTGTGCCTTGCTTCGTTGCTTAAGCAGGGTTACAGCTTCTTCAGAATCCACAGGTGCTGACAAAGGACTTAAGAAGAAGGTTCTCAAGTCTCTGCCAATAATCAGCTACACCAGCACAACCGACAATACTACAGCCAAACAGGAGCAGCAGCCTGCCTTAAATGTTACCAAGCCCGCCATTTTCTTGGTGGAGTTTATGGAGGGAGATAAGGGGAGAGTTCTGCCGCAGTTTGGCCATGGCTTTCATATTGGGTGCATCGACAAGTGGCTTAAGTCTCATTCATCCTATCCTTCATGCCGTCAATGTGTTGGCAAGTGTAAGAAGTTAACTGGTGGAGTTTATGAAAGCTGTTGGCTCATGAGAGTACCTTTCTGCTTTAAAGAGCAAGAGTTTCATAAACGGATAACTGCCGTCTACACACAGACCTTTAATCAAACCAGAAAAAGGTCACAGTATTTGCGCTTCGCTAAAAGTCCTCCTCAAAATCGTTTCAACAACCACTAACCATCAGAAACCCGACCCATATTGCAAAATATTAAGGAAATGAGATCTGGCAGCAACCCAATTGAATTCAGCCTCTTGTATAACATAAGAACGTGATCGTAGTGCTTGTGCTTAACAAGGGCAGAAAGCAAATCGCTAAACCATGAAATCAAAGCGTTCAAAAGCTTGATGGAGAGTAATATTACCTGATTTACAGACCTCATAGAGAAATTTATCAACTGACCTACTCTTAGCATGTGAGACATTTGAAATTGCAGGGTTTTGTAGAGACGCAGCTTTTGCAAAAGAAGAAGAAAGTGAGATTTTCAAAACCATTGGGGATGGAGGAAAAGTCTTCCTTAGATGCATCCCGTGACTTAACGGGACTAAAACGTGCATTCCCTCGATAAGAAGTTGAAAAAGTAAGAAATAAGCATTACAAAATCCATTATTATTTTTTTTTTTGGTTTTTTATTGAATAGATGTATCCTGACAACTCAATTATATGTTGTATATATTTCAAAAAGGTTTTTCTTTTTATTAAATATACGGTTTATTTTTTTCAAATTTTTTATTGGATAAATACATAACATCAATTCAATCAAATAATGCATCTATAAGAAAGACTTTATCGGAATGGAGAGATATCGGTAATCATGAATTAGCCTAGGCTTTTGGAAGCTATTTCCAAAGTCGAAAAGAAACGACATTTTAATTATTTATTGAAACCCCTAGGTTTGGTTCAAGTAGCTTCCAAAATAGCACTTAATTTGCTCTAGTTAACGCAGTTAATCACCAGCACTTAACAAAATCCAAGTTTATGCTGGATAATGTCAATTCCACCCATTGAGTTTGAGAATTTATTAAAAATATATTATATAGTATTAGAAAATAAACTCATATCAACAAATATTGTAACGGAAGTAGAAAGAATGTAAATAATGAAGAACGAAAATGAGAGGTATTAAACAGAACGAGAGAAAATCATTATTGTTTTCTTTTGTGTGTGTGTACAATTTGAGAAGGGAGATCAATCTATAGTTGTCATTGGGACACCCTCATCCTATAATCTTCGAACAACGATTATGCCATACGTCAACATTTACATTTGTGTGTGTTAAAGACAGTATCCATATGCTGCCACGTAGCACAATCTCATAAATTGAGTTTTTTCTTGTATTTGTCTCTCCACTTTAGATTCGGATAAATAAACCCACAATTCCATTGGAATTCTTTAAATAAAATTATATTGTAACCTTGTATGATTAATAATCCAGTAAAATAATGATTAGACAAAGAAAACTCTTCAGAGAAACGACAAAGTCACAAATACGTGGTTAAATCAAATCAAAGAATTTTGTGTTACTGTAATGCGAGAGCAGAGAATATGGTATTGATTTTATTTTTTGAGAGAATTCCCACGGCTTCCTTTAAAGCCTTCTTCACATATTTATACTCTTCACTTCCCCAACAATCTCCCCTTATCCTTTCTCTTTAAAAAAATTGAAAAATTACTCCATTCAAATTTAAAAGAATATGTTTTGAAAATAATAATTATCTTTCTAGATAATTATTCCATTTGAATTTAAAAAGAAATATTTTTTGAAAATTAAAAATAATAATTTTCTTTTCCGAAGAACTATTGCATTCAAAATTTAAAAATAAAAATCAAGATAATAATATTATCAATATAATTAAAAATAATTATTTTTTTAAGATATTGATCATATTTAAAATAAATTAAAAAGGTCATTCTACAATCTTATTATTTAAAATATTCTCTTTGGATCAAAACCTCTCAAGTGGGTTTGAACTTTAATATTTCAAACAATATGATTTGCCATACTTCCTTGATTCTTTCACACCACAAGTCCACAATTAAGCCCCTTAATAGCTTGGTGTTATGGCCCGCCCAATTTGCTTGCTAGAGTGGCCCAAAATGTGCACAAAGGCTTGGCCCGGTTTCGAGAACACATGCAATCCAAGCCCATTTTCTAGAAACTCTAGCAAAGTCAAATATGTAATACTCTCACATGTAAATATACATTGTCAAAGGTAGTTCACCTACCACACCTAATTTAGGTAGGACTCATTTATGGCCATTGGATGTATTGAATCCTAGCCATTCATTTGGGAGGTGGATTAGTATAAATACCCCTCCATGGCTCATTTGCAAGACATCTGATAGGTGTCTAATTATATATCATTTTCATATCAATTCGTGCATGTTTCTTTGCTATATTCCTTGGTATTTTTATGTTTTTGTGTGGTTTTGATATTTGTAGGAGTTTTGGAGCAACTTACACAAAAATGGAGTAAAACCCTTCATTTTCACCTCTGCTAGTCAACCATATTCTCGGATTTAATTGTATTGATGTACAATGAACCTGACAAGTGTCTATTTATATATCATTTTCATATCAATTCGTCCATGTTTCTTTGCTATATTCCTTGGTATTTTTATGTTTTTGTGTGGTTTTGATGTTTGTAGGAGTTTTGGAGCAACTTGCACAAAAATGGAGTAAAACCCTTCATTTTCACCTCTGCTAGTCAACCATCTTCTCGGATTTAATTGTATTGATATACAATGAACCCGATGACATATTATATACCGTTGGAAAGCTCTCGAAGTCTATTTTCTGGAGAAATTTACGGTTTATAAATCCATTCAGTGTACCAAAAGTTGTAATCAAAACAGTGTGAGAAGTATAGAAATGTAATTCCACAAATCACTGTAGCATGTATAATACGGGATACTGTAGCAAGTTACTGTAGCAGAGTATTTAAACACATTTTAGGGTTTTATTTTCATTCGAAACACAATGGAGAATCACTTCATGAATATTGGGAGAGATTTAAGAGGTTATGTGCTAGCTGTCCAAACCACCAAATTAGTGATGGACTCCTAATTCAATATTTCTATGAGGGGTCTCCTACCCATGGAAAGGAGTATCATTGATGCTGCTAGTGGTGGAGCACTAGTTAATAAAACACCGAACGTGGCAAGACGTTTGATTAGTGACATGACAGCGAACTCCCAACAAGTCAGCAGTCAATTTGAGCCACAACTACCAAAAAGAGTAAATGAGGTAAGTACTTCAAACATTGAACAACAACTTTGTGAACTTACCTCTCTTGTAAAAAAAATGGCTGTAGGACATATGCAGCAATCTTATGCATGTGGAGTATGTTCTGCCATGGACCATCCAACCGACATGTGTCCAACTTTGCAAGAAGGAGATACAGAACAAGCCAATGCCATGGGTGGATTTCCAGGACAACCAAGGCAAAGGTATGACCCTTTCTCCAATACTTACAATGCTGGATGGAGAGATCACCCTAATTTAAGATATGGGAATCGTCAACCAATCGCCCCAAATGCCATGCCAAATCGACCACCAGGTTTCAATCAACCAAGGGTGCAGCAACCATTTCAAGTACAACCACCACCAATACCACAACCAACACCACAACCAGCTCCACAAAATTCAGGTATGTCTCTCCAGGATATTGTTAAAGCACTTGCCACTAACACAATGCAATTTCAGCAGGAAACTAGGGCAAGTATCCAAAACCTGGAAAATCAAATGGGACAATTGGCCACTAACATGAGCAAATTTGAGAGTCAAAGCTCAGGAAAATTACCTTCTCAGCCGGTGATCAATCCAAGAGAGAATGCTAGTGCTGTAACTTTGAGAAGTGGGAAGCAATTAGAGATTCCACCAAAGAAATCACAATTGATGAAGGGGATGATACCACTTCTACCATGAACAAAACATCCACTTCTAAGGTAAATCCTAGAATTCATTCATATGTTAACCCTCCACCTTTTCCCAGCAGATTTGCAAAATCAAAGAAGGAGGAACAAGAACAAGAAATCCTGGAAACTTTTCGCAAGATCGAGGTAAACATACCACTTCTGGATGCTATCAAGCAAGTGCCTCGTTATGCAAAATTTCTCAAAGAGTTATGCACCAACAAGAGGAAGTTGAAAGGAAATGAAAAGGTAAGTGTGGGGGAAAATGTTTCAGCTGTATTGCAAAGAAAAATTCCTCCGAAATGCAAAGATCCAGGTACGTTCACCATTCCATGCACCATTGGTAATACCAAGTTTGAAAGAGCTATGTTAGATTTAGGAGCATCTATTAATGTCATGCCATATTCTATTTATGCTTCTTTGAATCTTGTACCTCTTGCGGAAACTGGTATTGTAATTCAACTTGCTGATCGTTCTAATGCATATCCCAAGGGAGTTGTGGAAGATGTGCTTGTGCAGGTGAATCAATTGGTTTTTCCAGCAGACTTTATGTTCTGGAAATGGAGGATGAGACATCTCCCAATCCAACACCAATTCTTTTAGGGAGGCCATTCTTGAAAACTGCCCGAACCAAGATTGATGTTTATGATGGCACTCTCATCATGGAATTTGATGACGAGGTGATTCGCTTCAATATTTTTGAGGCAATGAGATACCCTACTGACTTACATTCTGTCTTTGCAGTTGATGTTATTGATTCTTTGGCACAACAATTTTTTGAGTTAACTCGCAAGGATGCATTGGAAGTAGCAATTAGTGAGCACATTGGGGCAGAAAATTCCAGAGAATCGAGGAAGTTGATACAAGTGTCTAAAGAAGTGGAGGA
>SNVD02007554.1:0-28856 GCA_013180625.2 Boswellia sacra
CCTTCTCGATCACCCTCACCATCCAATAGCCCAACATACTCCTCTTCCTGACTAGCACTTGAGCAACATTTGAACAACCCCAGGGGATCTCCTTCATGCATGATAAGGTGGTACCTGTAAAACATACTCCAACGCCTAAGTCAGGGTTACAATGGAGAGAAATCAGAAAATATATATTAGGTAATGAACAAAGAAATTCTAAAGAGAGCAAGAGAGAAAATAGTAGTGCAATTGTGTTGAGTGTTCTGAATGTGCGGAGCTCCGTTGGTGTTTATGCTTTTCTTTCTTCTCCCATGGTCCCCTCTTGAGCTCCTCACCCTTGCTGTCAATGCCCCATTTTTGGCTGCCTCCAGCTGCCTTGCTTTCTTTTTTTGAAATTGCTTCTCTGAGAAGCTCAAGGTCACATCCCTCTAGTTGTTCCCTGTATCCAATTCACTTGTAATCCACTGTACAAAGCTGATTGCCTCCATAACTAGGTAATCTCCAACTTTTACCCGCTGGTCTCTCTCTTGCATTACTTCCAAAACCTTGGACTTGCCTCCTCATTTTTTCCCTCTCACCTTTGTGACATCCGCTCCTTGTCTCTATCCCTTCTTCTTTTTCTTTTATAGCATTCCCAACATAATAGAAATGGGTGATAGGCTAGGTTTAAGACCAAACATGGGCCTTCCCTGCTTTGGATAAGTTTCAACTAGGCCTATTAGCTTGGAATCATAATGATGGGCTGGCCATTAATGGGTGAAGCCTTAGGTTGGGCTTGTAAGCCCGATTTTACCCCATCTACCCCTTTTTGCGCAGGGCTAGGTGCTGCCTAAGATAGGCTTGACGCAAAACACTCCTCTAAGCCATTGAGGTGTCTTCCTTAGGCCAACTCTTTTCTCTTAAGGAAATGTCTCTCATGCACCCCCTTTTTTCCTTTATTTTTTTGATTTTATCCTCAGTGAAGTTAATAAATTAGGCAGTTCCTTCTTCAAATGAGTTACATCTGTTCACTTCACACGTTGTGTTCGTGTTTGCCAATTCATGTCATGTCATGTCCCTTCTAAGTTAGAGAGCATCAGTTCAGTGGTATCTCTCCCTCTCCATTTAAGACCCCTAGTTTTATGAGATTTTCTTCAACTCACAATCTCTTTGCCCCTTTGCGTTTCCCTCCTAGTTTCAATAGTTTTATTGCACTGACATTGGCTATAACTCTTTCCTTTGTTCAACATGCCTTCAAAGATTTCACCCATGTGTCACCTGCCTCTGCCTACATTCCGTAAGGGATATCAAGTTTCTAATGATGTCTCTTTGCGCGAAGTTGGATAGGGGACCTCAGTGATCCGTGGAAGGGAAGACGACTGTATGATATTCTTTTAGTGGCATTTGGACACCGTGAGGTTCCCTCTTCATCTGTTAATTATCGAGTTTCTCCATTTCAATAACTTATGCCTGATGCAAGTCATGCCTAACGTCTTTAGGATCCTTACTGCCATGACCATATTGAACAAGGAGCAGAACCTCAGTCTAGGTTTGTAGGACTTCATATGTCCTTACCATTTCACAGAGTTGAAGGGTAGTGCAATGCGTTATTACACCTCTCCAAGGTAGGGAAGGCAATCTTTTCAAGCTTTGCTTAAAAACAACAAGGATTGGAAGAAGTACTGTTTGATCGGGGGTCAGAACTGTCTGGCTGCATCTAGTCTCCCTTTTAATATTTGCAAGGACTTCGGTCACATCAGTATTTTTGTCTTTTTATTGTTGTTCTATTTGAGTTAAAGTAGTGTCCTAATCCCTGTTGCTGTTGCCTTTTTCTGACTCGATCCCTTCTCACTTGTTTGCTTTTAACTCTTCATTTGTGTAGCTCCTACTTTCACTCAACTCTATATTGAGCAGCTGGACTATTTGAGGACCTGTCACGCCCTAAAATCTCTTATTTAGAGACTTAAAATCTCTTATTTAGAGACTTTAAGGGTGAATGATTAAGAAAATAATAAAAAAAAATCATCAATATCTCACTTTTTTTTTCACTTTCCAATTCATACGTATATTTATACATATCACATGAATCCATTACAACATTTAGCTATTTGTTCAAGATAAACTTTACATATACTGATGACCAAACTTAGTACATAGGTTGATAATCACATAATAAAATTTCCTATCACGATTTAGGCTAGTCAAAACATTTCCCAAAACCATCTCGTGCATGCAAATACCCAGACTCCCTAGGAAAGCTCTGGAACACCACTAGTACGAATATCTTTTTGTATACCTGTAGAGGGAGGGGGTGAGCATATAGCTCAATAGGAAAGATTCTAATATTATACTAAATCACAAGCATTCAAACAGTTACTCAATTACATAGTTACAAAACTAATTATAATAAGTCAAGCAATCATTCTCATTCACACATCAAGGTATCACTTATTCACTTGACAATAAAAAAATTTCATCTAATGTTTCCCTTAAACCCGTATCCAAATGGCCCATCCAAGGTCTAACATTTCAAGTATATATTCGTGTTTCCCTTGAATCCATATCCAAAACGGCCTATCCAAGGTCCAACACATCAAATTTATATTCGTGTTCCCCTTGGATCCGTATTCAAAACGGCCCATCCAAGGTCCAACACATCAAGTTTATATTTGTGTTCCCCTTGGATCCGTATCCAAAATGGCTCATCCAAGGTCCAACACTAAGAATTTCATATCCGCATTCTCCTTGGATCCGTATTCAAAACGGTCCATCCAAGGTCCAATGCATACCTTTATAAACTTTTTTTTTGGAAAAATTACTATTCACATAAAAAGAAAAAAGAAAGTACAAAATACGAGGGGCATACCCCAAGAAGAGTACCTAGTACTCACAAGTCTAAAAGGACATAATAAAGCCCATAGTCCTCAAACAAACAAACGGAACATAGAGCCGAAGGCCCTAAACAAAACAGAAGATGGCACATAAGCCCCAAACCAACAACAACGAAGCTATCATCACCATAAATAACAAAACAAAAAGGCGCATTTGCCCAATTAAACAAAATAAATTCAAAAAACGAATTAATGATGAAGTCCCCATATGGCACGAAGCTGAGGAGTGATTACGTACTTGGCTTCAATGGTTAGAAGCCGAGAGCGAACCAAAGCAAAAATCTCGTTAATCACCTGGCGACGAGTCCGATGACGCTGTTGATACACACGATCATTCCTCTCATACCATAGAAAATAAACTGTAGCAGAAAAGACCAAACGTGCAAGGATATGCCCAAAATTCTTCCTGCCCTGAAGATGAAAAGAAGCCCAATGAAGTAGAGAGAGCCAACCAAAAGTTGGCCAAATAATGAGGGTCTTAGCTGAAATCTCCCCCCATATAGAAGACGAGAAAGGACAGCTAAAGAAAAGATGATCGTGAGTCTCATTTGATGAAGCATAGAGAACACAGCCCGAAGAAGATAACATGCCATGACGCCGTAGCCGATCCATAGTACGAAGACGACCCAATAAGGCGAGCCAAAGAATAAAGGAGTGCCTTGGAACATGGCCAGGGAACCAGAGAAGATGATGAAAGGAGTTCACTGATCATCTACTCCTTAATAATTCCCATGCTGAGTTAATGGAGAAAATACCAAAGGTGTGGCCCTTCCAAACAATATGGTCAGGAGTCCCTATCATAGGTCGGATGTTGACAGAGTCCCAAACCCGTCCAAGGATCAGCCCACCATCAGGGAAAGCCCAATCCCCATTCTGAATAACAGCTAAGACCTTTGCATCTGAGGGAAGACCTGTAGATGATAGAGTCCTGAAAGAAAACAAATCACAAAGACGTCCCTACGGCATCCAGTAATCCTGCCAAAGTGAGGTATCACGGCTATCTCCAATACAAGAGATAAATTTACCCCTACACCAATCCCGACTGTGCAAAATCTTCCTCCAAGACCAGGAGGCTCCAGAAGTAACCCGAACCTGCCAAAACGAGTGACCCTGAAGGAGTACTTTATGAATCCAAGAAGACCATGTGGAAGACTTGTCAGAAAGAAGTCTCCAAACATGCTTCAGAATAGCAACACGATTCCACTCCTTCACTCGTTTAAATCCCAATCCCCCTTCCTTCAACGGATAGCAAACTGAATCCCAAGCTACTTTGGCCCTAGAACGAGACAAAGAGGTCCCTTTCCAGAGGAAAACAGCTAGAATACCCTCGATCTTCCGTACCACAACTATCGATAATATGAACATAGATGACTAGTAGACCTGGATGAAAAATAGTACCGACTTAATCAACTGGAGACGGCCAGCATAAGTCAGCACAGCAGATGTCTGTAACCTGACCCTCGACAGAATCCATTCTATCAATGGAACACAATCTGAAAGGCGCAATCTGATGCTGATCAGAGGCACCCCCAAATATCGGACCGGCAAGCTCCTCACTTGAAAACTCAAGATGGATTGCAATACCGTTCGATCCTCATCATTGACTCTAGAAAAGAAGACATGACTCTTGGCCAAATTCGTAACTAAACCAGAGAGCTCTGCAAACTCCTGCAAAGCAGCATAAACCACCCTAACAGATCCCACATATGCCCTGCAAAAAACCATCAGATCATCTGCAAAACAAAGATGAGTAAGAGAAATCTCCTGGTATCTCTAATGGTAATGAAAACCAAGCCGCTGAGAGGCCTCCCGAAGAATACCACTCAAACCCTCCATGGCTAACAAAAACGTATGGTGACAACGGATCACCCTGTCGAACACCTCTAGAGGTGGGAAAGAAACCATGAAGCTCTCCATTTAAAGCAACCGAGAAATATGCAGAAGACATACAGGTCGCAATCCATCGAACCATACACTCTGGAATACCAATCGCCCTTAACCCCAAAAGGATGAAATCCCAACTGACAGTATCAAAAGCTTTGCGAATATCCACCTTTTAAGCGCACCGGGGAGGCGAATGCCCAAGATGGTAATTATGTATGAGCTCTTGAGTCAATAGAATGGCATCAGAGATCCTCCGACCTGAGACAAAAGCAGACTGTGAACTCCCAATTACATCAGGTAAGACTGCTTTGAACCGATTCATAATTACTTTGGAGATGCACTTGTAAAGTACATTACAACAAGAGATTGATCGAAAATCACTCATAGTTCTCAGAGACTCAACCTTGGGGACCAAGGCAATCCTAGTGGCATTAACACACTTTGGCATCCGGCAAGTCACGAAGAAGTAGCGCACAGTAGCCTTAAACTCCATACTAATAATATCCCAAGCCCTTTTGAAGAACAGAGAGGTATACCCATCCGGTCTTAGAGCTTTATCATCGAGAATCGAAAATAAAGCTGACCTGATCTCATCATCAATAGTAGGGCACACCAAAGAAGGAAGCATCTCCTCAGAAACTCTTCCAGAGAAAAATCGAGAAGCATCTACAAGAGAAGGTCGAGAAGGAGCTGTAAACAATTTCTGAAAATACCTCACAGCTAGATGATCTAAGTCACCTCGATCTGTAACAATGGTACCATCCTCATCCTCAAGCTGATGAACCCAATTTCTGACTTGTCTATGGATTAGAGACTTGTGAAAGAACTTGGTATTTTGATCCTCTAAAAAAAGCCATTGGATCCTTGACCTCTGTCGAAAAAAAACCTCTTCATCCCTGCACAACTGGGAATACTGCTTAGCAAAATCCCTCTCAGCCAAAATACAATCTGGGGAATAAGAGTTCTCATCTAGAACAGCCTGAGCCGCGGCCCACTAAGCTTTAGCCTTCATGACCCTACTAGAGATGTGACTAGAAGCCTTGGCATGCAAAGTTTTAAACTCACGTTTCAACAAACCCAATTTCTGCGTGATTCGAAACATAGTATCCCCGTCCACGGGCGTAGACCACACTCTCTAAACAATCTCCAAGAAATTTTTTTGGTCAGCCCAAAAGTTCAAAAATTTAAAAGGACTGGAGGTCTGCCTACGTTGATCTCCAAACCTGATGACCATAGCACTGTGATAAGAAGCATCCCGTGGAAGAATCTCAGAAGCTGTGTTTGGCCAAGTTAAGAACCATGAAGCGCTGCCAAAACTCCAATCAAGAGTCTGAAGAATAGTATGCTCTCCCTGCTGCCCATTATGCCAGGTATACCGGAGCCCAAAAGATGGTACCCTGATCAACGCTACATCATGAACACACTGACCAAACTCATCCATATAACCATGCCAAGCCTGATCCCCTCCAACTCTATCCGAAGAGCGTAAAATCGCATTGAAATCACCCAATGCGAACCAAGGTAAGTCACCAAAATCCATGGACTGAGCTTTGATAAAGTCCCATAACTGTCATCGAACACCTGGATCATTAAAGCCATAAACAAAGATCAAACTGAAAGAAACCCCATCTGATAATCTGGTAGCCCGACAAACGATCCACTGTGGAAAAGATTGCAAACTAATCAAACTGTACAAAGTAGGATCCCAACACACCAACACTCTACAAGCAATTGACTTAGTGGCATTGGAAAAGAACTTCCAAGAAGGACAAATATCTGAAACAACTGAAGCAAGCTGTTGCTAATCAACCTTAGTCTCTAAGAGACCAATCAAACCTAAAAAATACTTAGAAATCCAGTTTCTAACTGCCCGCTGTGTAGAGAAGCCATTAAGGCCTCTAATGTTCCAACTTCCTATCATAGGAAACTGGAAAAATCTCAGACCTCAATAAATAAATCATCGGAGGCACATAGCCCCTCTACCCCCATTGCCACCATTTTTACTCTGAACCTTTTTACCCTGACCAGCAGGACGGATAGGAATAGTGGTAGGTGGTCGACTGTCCAAAGGTGCCACAGTGGATTTTGGAGAATCTGGGGCAGTAAACCTCTCTGGAGGATCAATCCTTGAAGAATCAAGCAAAACAGCTATAGGGCTAAACGAACACTTCAAAATCTGATCCTGTTGTGCTTTAATAGGAGATAGTGAATCAGACTCAAAATCTGAACCATTGGCTATAACCTTACCTAACTTATTAAAGATCATATCAATCGAATCTGTCTCTATAGTCACTGCATCTGAAGTTAGTAGAGCAAGAGGTCCGGCTGGTATGGAATCAGTAGCAATACCTTCACCCTTATCTCGTATAACTGGAGTTATATCAGCAGCAATAATCATATCCTGACTAGTCTTAATATGAACTGCTGCTGCAACAGCAGTGTCAGCAGTGTTCCCCTTGTCTCGCAAGATAGGGGCTGTATTAGTAATTGGCGCCTCGACCTCTGTAGGAGCAGAAGGCACAACAGGCACAGGACAGGTATGCCCAAATAAACAACACTTGGAACAGCGTTTTGGTTTCCATTCATATTCCACTCTAATCTTGATAGGCTCAGAGGATAGCTTACACCGGATCTCAAAGTCCTGTACTGGAGAATGTTCTGCATCTATCTCAACACAAACCTTAGCATAGGATAACCTAGTCCGCTCAAAAGTCATCCTGTCACATGATAATGGTTGACCAACCATGCTAGAAACAGCACTGAATGCTCTGGTTGACCACAATAGGTTTGGTAGTCCATGTAACCGAACCCAGACTGGGATCCTAGAAATCCTACTCTGATCAAAAGAGAAATGAGGATTCCACTGTTGGAGAATGATGTGCTTCCTACCAAACATCCAAGGTCCTCTCTCTAAAATATCATGAACCTCCTCTACAGTTCTAAATCTCAATATCAAGAAACCCGTCCCAGTAGAGCGGACATCCTCCAAACCACTAGACTGCCATGCAAGCATAACAATGGAACGTGCAGCATGGAAAGGCATAGTATACCCCAGAAAAAATCTCACAATACAACGCAACCAATCAGCCCCAGCATCATCAACCAAATTATCAAGGAGCTCAAGAATCGAACCCGGGTCCTTCCGGGCTATCGAGTCAAGATAAAATCTAGTGCTGGCCTCAGTAACCCGAACTCTATCAGCCCAAGAGCCGGGTGGTTTGGGTAAGGGTTGTTTGTGGATGGTGTTTCGAGCAGGTAGGTGTGTTTGAGTGGCGCGAGGTGGGCGTTGGGGTTAATTAAGTTTGTTAGGGGTGGAGGTGGCCATGGTAGGGTTGGTGTGGTGCATGCTAGGAAATGTGTGGTGAAAATAGTGGGAAAACTCTAACCCGTAGCAATCAACCCAAATCAACTCCAAAACTCCAAAATATCCAACCAACAATCAAATCAACCAAAGCACTCAACCGAAATCAAACTCCAAAACCAAATATCTCAAAAACAGTCAAATCAATCAAAGGTAGGATTCCAGAGCCAACCAAAGCCACAAGATCAATAACAAACCCAAAAAACCAATTCGAAGCACTAAATTTTCCAAAATGAAACCAATCAAGCCTCAACAAATTCAACACAATGACTTGATTCCGTTATCAACCAGGCCACAAATCAACAATATCCCAAGTAAAAACAATTCAAAAAACAGCAAACACAAAGGAAGTAGCAAGAAAAGAGCATAAGAAACGCAAACCGATCACCAATCGAGAGCCATATTCCCATTTAGGCAAGGTTATGAATCGAAATCTCCTTCGTTAGACATCATATGACCACCCAATATATGCCATTGGAATCGTGTGTCCGATAGCTTCCAAACCCCATGAGATACGCTCAAATCCAACGGTTGGATTGGATGATAGAGGCAGAAAACCATGGCTGGTTCACGTAGGCTAAGCCAGAAAATTTTTCGATAGAGTTACTGTTTCAATTGATATCTTCCTCCTCCGATCTCTTCTGGAAATGGGCCAGGCAAGGCTGGAACTGGCTTTGAGTCAGCTTTCCAGTGCCGTATGGCCAGCTCAAATCCAATGGCCGGATCAACCCGTATAGGCTAGAAAGTGCGACAACATCGATTAGGAAAGTGCAGAAACAAGATCTAGAGGCGTTAATGTCCAGGCCAATATCTCCTTCCACAGGCAATTTCAGTCGACCAGCCAGATGGGGTTGGAATTGTTTGGAAGTCAGCTTTCTAATGCCATATTATATGCTCAAATCTAACGGCATACCTTTATAAACCTTTTAATATAATTTCCAAAATAAGTCTCAAGGCAATATAGTTTTTATGAGAAATCCAGACCTGTCAGGAGGGTGCACACGGGTCGGGTTGGTTCTGTAATTTTGCTCGACACTACCATAACTTGACACTTGACAGTCGACACTTACATGTCGCGTCGTATCGGATTCACTTGTCACTCGACACTTACATAGCCGTGTTGGATTCACTCGTCACTCGACACTCGATATCCGCCTACTTTTCGACACTCAACACCATCCACTCGACCTTCGACACTTACATGTCGAGTCATGCATACGACACTTGACACCAGTCACTCGACTCTCGACACTTACATGTCGAGTCGTGCATATGACACTCGACATCAGACACTCGACACGCAACTGTCGAGTCGTGCATACGACATTTGACACCAACCACTCGACCCTCGACACTACATGTCGAGTCATGCATACATCGGACACTCGACACTTTCATAACCAGACACTCGACACTTTCATAACCCGACACTCGACACTTTCCTAAACAAACACTCGACACTTGATATCAGTCTCGATATCAGCCTACTTTTGATGACATCAAGTGTCGGATGATGTATCCGACACTCGATACCACCCACTCGATACTCGACACGTAAGTGTCGAGTCGTGTCAGATTAAATGTCAATCTCAAAGACACAAAATTGTGAGAATGTTTTGATCAGTTGAATGAACCGTATCCTTTCCAGATTTCAACCTCCAATTTCAAAAATTCACCAAAATTTCATTTTAAATCCAAATTCAATGAAATCAGTGGCTATTTAAAGCTTCATATGTCTATTTTCCTAAACAAAAGAAAAATTGTACAAATCACAATCCAAAAAAATGTAGCAGCTCCAAGAACATAGAACAGTCACATGAATTACAACTTCCATCAAGAACAACATCTCCTTCACTTCATAAATACATAATTTCACAAGTAATTCATCATCCAAACAACAAGTAATCAATTTAACCATAAATCACATTTATTGCAACCTATATCAATTAAGAACAACAAAAATAAATAACATGATTTAAGTATGGTGTTAGAAAATCCCTACTTGGTTTCCAAGCCTGTACAGCTCTTTGATTTTTTCCTTCCATTCCTCTCTTTTCTTCATTCTCTTTTTCTTCTTCTCCTTCTTCTCTCTCTCTCCCTGTAACCGTAAGACTCTCTTCTTCTATAGCCAAATGAAAGAAAAATCCTCCCCCTTTGGAACCCTAATGTCTCTCTTATACATACAAGGCCTTAATTCATGGGCCTAAGTCCACTTATTTTTCAAACCCATTCAATCGTTACCAAATTCTAACACAAGCCTACAACTATAATCCAACCCAATTCTCATTTATTTAAACATGGTTTTACAACTACTTCATGGCCTAAAGCCCATCAAATTCAAATAAAATTACTCAAATACCCTTAGGCATAGTTTCTAAATTTTTTTAACATATATATACATACATTTTTTTTTGAAACTCTACAGGTTCAAATTGGGCTCTTATGATTATGACGGTGATTCCTACAACACTCCCATGAATCCAGTCATTACGGCTGACACTTCTCCCCCGCTCCATTTCCTTTTGGCGATTCAATTGGGTACGTGCAGGCTAACGTTGCATTATGTATTTGGTGGTGCTCTCCCTAGGAAGATAGAGGGCCTAAACAAGAGGGGACAAGAGTTTTCCAGTAGGCAGGGAGGGTTTACAGGTAGTGGGAAAGAGAGTTCAAGGGAGACAATTGATTTTCATGAGCTAAAGGCATTAACTAGGGGTGATTGGGGAGGTTCTAAACCTACTGCTTCTGCATCTATCAAACAAGTCACCCGTTCAGCCTTTAAACAAACTGAGATGTATCAGACTACTGCTTTTTGGTCTCCTCATGTCCCACTCACTATAGATGCCAAGGGCAAACTACCAAGTAACACATAGGGCAGGGTTCCTGTATCCTGTCAAGCATGCTGTTCTCTCAGCATGCCACTGCTCAGCTGGTTAAGAAAAAGCTGGAGGCTAACTACCTTTCAAAAAAGAAAGGGATTCAGAGGCTAGAGACGAAGGAAGTGGCTAGGTTGCCCCAATTTGCCAAAGGTTTCCCTCTATTCCCCTCTCAAATAAGCCATTTTCTTCGTCGTTGTTTGAAAGTTCTTGGGTTAACCAGAAAATGAGGGAGTTGTATCTAGACCTATTTATAATAGCCTCGATAAAGGAAGGGCATGGGACTGAACACGTGCAAGTGGGGGAGAGCTCGGGAGATGCCTCTGTTAGTTTGGCTTTATTGAATAGTGTTGTTCTTTCAAAGGATGTTAAGAGGGTTCGAGGTGTCAGTGATTTTGATCTACACAAAGTCTTGCTCTTGATATGACGGAGGTGAAAGGCCTTAATATATGAGTTTGGCTCTTTTACTGCCAGTGGTTTCCTAACCTAGTTGTGTGTGTTTTGCATATCACTATGAAAATGAGGGAAATCATGTGTCGTAGTTTGCCATTAGAAAACGTAAGCATTCTCGAGAAGGAGTGTGAGGAATCGAAGCAAAGGCTCTTGACTGCTGAAGCTACTTTGAAAGAGGCCACTAATAAAGTTAAGTAGAGCCTCAAGCAGAAGGATGAGCTTATCGAGTGACTAAAGAAGGAGATAGCAGAGTAGAAGGTAGTCATTAAGAGTCTAGGTGTTGAGGTTATGTCAAACCAGATCAAGGCATTAAACCAGGCCATGGCTCAGGATATATCCTCTTTCAAAGTGAGCTGGAGGGAGGCTGTGAAAGCTCTTGAGGATCAAAGCTTTGAGAGTGCTAAGGGATTTGAGCAGTCTTAGAAGGCTACGATAAGTCCTTTCTCCCTTCCATCGCGTTTCCTCTTATGAACGGGGCTTTCATCATGCTAGAGCATTTGCAATCATAACACTATGTCAAAGCCTCTTTTGAGACTTAAGGGAACACAAATGAGCCATAGGCACGTTAGGAGAAATGAGTCACCATCCAATTATTCAATTAGGAATGAATGGGGGCAATCCGATCCCTCACTTCGGGACCTATGTTAGCCCTAAGTCCACATGATAATTTTGATGATAACAATACACATTGATTAATTGAGATTTACTAACATGTTTATTTATGTGCAAGAGTAAGATCATTGAAATAATTGTAAAATCAAGAAAAGGCTTATTAAAATGAAGTGTTGAAGCTAAGGAGAAGACTACATGTTAAAGGCACCAAAGTTTAAGAACAAGGTTGACTCAAGGAATGTGACACATGAGCAATGTTCAATCAATTGGTCATATATTTCTCTACAAATATCCAAATAATGTGATTATTGAGCCTTTGGAAAGCTTACTCAATTTATAACATTTCATATGTTTTAAAGAAATTCAAATTTTAAGTGTAAGATCGTCCAAATCATCATGCACGTTGAAAGACAAATGGAAGCAGCTGACATGAGCACCGAATACTCTTTTGGACATATCTTGAGCTAGAAAAATCAAAATGACTTGATTATTATGGCATTGGAAAGAGGACTTAATGAAGCACATTTCATATGTTTTGAAGAAATTCAAATTTCAAATGAAAGGCTGACATAATTGACATGCAATTCGGTGGACTGACACAGAGAAGAATCATTTGAGCACCGAATGATGTTTTATCCATATCTTGAGTTAAAGATATTCAAATGAATTGATTTTTGTGGAATTGGAAAGATGATTCAATGTATCAGATTTCATATTCTTTGAAGAAATTCAAATTTCAAACAGAAGGCCGACATAATACACATGCAAGTCGGTGGACTGACACATGGAAGAAAAATCAAGTCACATGAGCACTGAATGGTATTTTGGCCATATCTTAAGGTACAGATATCCAAATGACTTGGTTCTTGATGCGTTGGAAATCTTATTCAATTGTGCAGATCTTTTGTGTTTTACAGATTTTCAAATTTCAAACGGAACATTGACAAAAATGGCAGACAAGATTACGATTTTTATGGTGGGCAGAAAATTTGGAGTTGGTGTCTTCACTTGATTAAGTTCATCCCATTTGCCTATAAAAGGAGCCCTTCTCCCATGCATTCAGAACAGCAAGAAGTGAAGAGAAGCATCTATCAAGCAAAAAAATAAGAGAAATATCAAGTCTAGAGAGCTTTTATATTCTTTATCTACTCTTTGAAGAGAGTTATACTTTTATTGTAAAAATTATCTTTGTTCTTGTATTGTGGTGAGAGTGAGATATTCGTGTAAAGGATAATAGTTATCCTTGAGAGAAGTCTTGTTGTGTGTTATCAAGAGTTGAAGGAAGTTACCTTGGTGAGGTTGTTCATCAAGAAGAACTCTTGGTGTGGTTTTATCAGGAGTTGAAGGAAGTTGCCTTGGTGAGGTTGTTCATCAAGAAGAACTCTTGGTGTGGTGTTATCAAGGGTTGAAGGAAGTTACCTTGGTGAGGTTGTTCATCAAGAAGAACTCTTGGTGTGGTGTTATCAAGAGTTGAAGGAAGTTGCCTTGGTGAGGTTGTTCATCACGAAGAACTCTTGGTGTGGTGTTATCAAGAGTTGAAAGAAAAAGTCTTGGTGAGGTTGTTCATCAAGCAAGTTGTAAAGATTTCTACAACTTAGTGGAAAGCTTAGCTCGTGGAGCTAGGAGCCCGTGGACGTAGCAAGATTTGCCGAACCACGTACATCGAGTTTGCACTCTCTCTATCCCTATACTCTTTGCATTTACTTGCACTTGTGATTGTTCATTATTATTATTCTCTTGATTACATATTTGATAACTTCTAATTTCATCTTCTTCACCTTCATTCTCAAAGAAAGAGTAAACTAATTTTGATCTTTCAAGAAAAGTTTTACAAATCCTTTTTGATAAATAAAAACCCAATTCACCCCCCCTCTTGGGTTGCCATACCTGGGTCAACAAGTGGTATCAAAGCAAGGTTGCTCAATTTTTAAATCTTAATCGATTTTTGAGCTATGGCAACTTTTAATTCAACTTCATATGTTGAGGGACTTTCTATCTCTACACCTCCATTTTTTAATGGAAGTGATTACTCTTATTGGAAAACTAGAATGAGTATTTTCTTGAAATCTTTTGATTATGATTTGTGGTCTATTGTTTTGGAAGGACCTTTTGTTCCTACCAAAATTGAAAATGGAGAAAGCATACTTAAAGAACCTAAAGAGTTTAGTGAAGATGATAAAAAGAAATTGAGTTTGAATGCTAAAGCTATGAATTTGTTATATTGTGCTCTAGATAGAAATGAGTTCAATAGAATATCTACTTGTTCTACGGCACAAGAAATATGGCACACACTTGAAGTTACTCATGAAGAAACTAGTCAAGTTAAAGAATCTAAAATTAGTATGTTAGTTCATAGTTATGAGCATTTTAAGATGAAACCGGATGAATCAATTTCTGAAATGTTTACTAGATTTACGGATATTGTCAATGGTTTGAAATCTCTTGGTAAATCTTATTCTAATGTTAAAATGGTGAGAAAGATTCTTAGGTGTCTACCAAAATCTTGGGAGCCAAAGGTGACGGCAATTCAAGAAGCAAAGGACCTCACCAAACTACCATTAGAATAACTTATGGGTTCTCTCATGATTCATGAAATCACCTTGAAGGAGAATGAAGAAGATTGCAAAGTGGCAAACATGTGCTTCATGGCTTTAAGAGAAAATGAGATAAGTATTCTAAACCATGATCCTAAGCTTTCATATGATGAATTACTTGAAGCATTTCAAAATTTACATGTGCAAGTTGATAAACAAAATTCAAAAATCAATGCTTTCAAAAAGAAGTCAAAAATCATTTTATCTCAATTAGAAGAGTTGGTGGAAATAAATGAAGCTTTAGAAAATGAAAATGAAATTTTAAAGCAAAAAGATTTTGAAAGTTTGGAAAATCAAATACATTTATTAAAAAATGAAAATGACATTTTAAAACAAAATGATTTTGATAAATTGGAGAAAGAAAATGTTATTTTGAAAAAGGAAAATAATGATTTAAGAAATATTGTTGATAGTTTTACAAAAAGCATAAAAAATTTGAATTCTATGTTACAAAACCAAAGGTGTGTTTTTGATAAAAGAGGGTTAGGATATAAAACTCATAAAAATCAAAAGTATTTTAAAAACTATTTTGCTCATGCATCTTCTAGGAATAATCCTAATCATTCATGTACTTATTGTGGAAGAAAAGGACACAAAGTGCATTCTTGCTATATTAAGAGAAATCCTAATTTGAAACAAATATGGGTTCCAAAAAGTACCATAACTAACCCCAAGGACCCAAGAATTTTGGGTACCAAAAAGTCGCTCTTTTAATGTTGATTGTAGAAACAAAGGAGTGGCAAACACAAGTGGTACTTAGATAGTGGATGCTCAAGGCATATGACCGGAGATGCCTCCAAGTTCTCAAGATTAATCATGAAGAAAAGAGGTATGTGACCTTCGGTGATAATGCCAAAGAAGGGTAATTGGACATGGTGATATTGGTAACCTTCTTCACCTATTATTAAAGATGTTTTGCTTGTTCATGGTTTGAAACATGATTTGATTAGCATTAGTCAATTATGTGATAAGGGATATTTTGTTGCTTTTAAGCCTAATAGATGTGTGATTAAGGATGTTAGTAACAATAAAGGACATTATTTGTTGGTAATAGATGTGGTGATATTTATACAATGATATGATGTTAAATGAATCATGTAGAAATGTTTGCATTGTGAATCATGATGCGTGGTTACTGCGGCATAGAAATAGTAAGTAGTAGGATTCGTAGCTAGCATGGACAACAATTTCACACAAAGTTTACTAAAAATGACATTTAGTTGGATAAGGATTTCTTGAGCAAAAATAGAAAATGTTTGAAAAGGATAAGATTTGTGATGCTTGTCAATTTGGAAAACAAGTAAGAACTTCTTTTAAACAAAAGAAATTTATTTCAACAAATAAACATCTACAATTACTTCATTTGAATTTATTTGGACCATCAAGAACTCAAAGCCTCGGTGGAAAGTATTATGTTTTTGTTATTGTGGATGATTATTCAAGATTCACTTGGGTGTTATTCTTGAAAACTAAAAATGAGGTTACACAAGTTTTTTTTTTTAAATTTGCAAAAAGAGTCCAAAATCAAAAAGGGTTATTCTATTGTGTCCATTAGGAGTGATCATGGTGGTGAAATAGACAATGTTACATTTGAAAATCTTTGTGATGAAAATGGTTTTGAACATAATTTTTCCTCACCTAGAACTCCACAAAATGGTATTGTTGAAAGGAAAAATAGGACTATCCAAGAAATGGCTAGGACCATGTTACTTGAAAATAATTTGCCAAAATATTTTTGGGCCGAAGCCGTTAATACGCATGCTTTATAATCAATAGAGTCCATATTAGAGCTTTAATAAAGAAAACTCCTTATGAACTTTGGAAAGGAAGAAAGCCCAACATTGGATTTTTTAAAGTTTTTGGATGTAAATGTTTTATTTTAAACACTAAGGATAACCTTGGAAAATTTGATACAAAAGCCGATGTTGGAATTTTTGTTGGCTACTCCAACCATAGTAAAGCATATAGAGTTTTTAACAAAAAGACTCTTATTATTGAAGAATCTATGCATGTTGAATTTGATGAAACTAATGTTATTTCTTCAAAGAATTTAGATGATGATATTGTTGAGGTAGAAAGGCAAATCAAGGAATCAAGGCTTGATGAAAAAAGCCAAGATGAATTACAACTTCAACAAGAAAAGCTTGAGGAAGTAAATGATTCTTCCCAAGAATTACCAAAGGAAATGAGGTATGCAAAAGCTCACCCTAAAGATCTCATTATTGGCGAACCATCACAAGGTATGAGAACTAGATCTTCTTTTAGGAACTTTTGTAATCATTTTGCATTTCTCTCTCAATTTGAACCAAAATCTTTTAAAGAAGTCGAAAACGACCAAAGTAGGATTTTGGCTATGCAAGAATAATTGAACCAATTTGAGAGAAATCAAGTTTGAGAATTAGTCCCTAGACCCAAATATGACTAAACCCCTTAGTCAAGATAGATTTTGCATAATTAGAAGAGAAGTAGTTATGTTGGATATGTCTTAATTTTTCTTTTATATGATAATCTTTAAATGGTAGCATATGTTAAGGGGGAGAATATATTTAGGGGGAGTAGTTAATTTGATTACATTTTTTGATGATAACAAAAGGGGGAGAAATAGTTGGATTGCTTATATTCATAACAAGTGCCATTTTTTTTTGTTTATTCTTGATTTTATTTTCATTCTTTATTTTAGATATTAGTTGAAAGCAATCAATGGTTTGTCATCATCAAAAAGGGGGAGATTGTTAGCCCTAAGGCTACATGATAATTTTGATGATAACAATACACATTGATTCATTGTGATTTACTAACATGTTTATTTATGTGCAAGAGTAATATCATTGAAATAATTGTAAAATCAAGAAGAGGCTTATTAAAATGAAGTGTTGAAGCTAAGGCGAAGACTACATGTTAAAGGCACCAAAGTTTAAGAACAAGGATTGACTCAAGGAATGTGACACATGAGCAATGTTCAATCAATTGGTCATATATATCCCTACAAATATCCAAATGACGTGATTCTTGAGCCTTTGGAAAGCTTACTCAATTTATAACATTTCATATGTTTTAATGAAATTGAAATTTCAAGTGCAAGGTTGTCCAAATCATCATGCAAGTTGAAAAACAAATGGAAGCAGCTGACATGAGCACCGAATACTCCTTTGGACATATCTTGAGCTAGAAAACTCAAAATGACTTGATTCTTATGGAATTGAAAAGAAGACTTAATGAAGAACATTTCATATGTTTTGAAGAAATTCAAATTTCAAATAGAAGGCTGACATAATTGACATGCAATTCGGTGGACTGACACAGAGAAGAAAAATCAACTCACATGAGTACCGAATGGTGTTTTGGCCATATCTTAAGATAGAGATATCCAAATGCTTTGATTCTTAATGTTTTGGAAAGCTTATTCAAATATGCAGATCTTTTATTTTTTTAAGAAATTCAAATTTCAAACGAAAGGCTGACATAATTATCATTCCATTTGGTGGACTGACACAAGAAAGAAAAATCAAGTCACATGAGCACCGAATGGTGTTTTGGCCATATCTTGAGCTACAGATATCCAAATGACGTGATTCTTGATGTGTTGGAAAGCTTATTCAAACATGAAAATCTTTTATGTTTTGCATATTTTCAAATTTCAAATGGAACATTGACAAAAATGGTAGACAATATTACAATTTTTATGGTGGGCAGAAAATTTGGAGTTGGTGTCTTCACTTGATTAAGTTCATCTCATTTGCCTATAAAAGGAGCCCTTCTTCCATGCATTCAACAAGGGCAAGAGAAGCATTTTATCAAGCAAAAAGCAAGAGAAATATCAAGTCTAGAGAGCTTTTATATTATTTATCTACTCTTTGAAGAGAGTTATACTTTTGTTGTAAAAATTATCTTTGTTCTTGTATTGTGGTGAGAGTGAGATATTATTGTAAAGTATAATAGTTATCCTTGAGAGAACTCTTGTTGTGTGTTATCAAGAGTTGAGGAAAGTTGCCTTGGTGAGGTTGTTCATCAAGAATAACTCTTGGTGTGGTGTTATCAAGGGTTGAAGGAAGTTGCCTTGGTGAGGTTGTTCATCAAGAAGAACTCTTGGTGTGGTGTTATTAAGGGTTGAAGAAAGTTGCCTTAGTGAGGTTGTTCATCAAGAAGAACTCTTGGTGTGGTGTTATCAAGGTTTGAAGAAAAAAGTCTTGGTGAGGTTGTTCATCAAGCAATTTGTAAAGATTTCTACAACTTAGTGGAAAGCTTAGCTCGTGGAGCTAGGAGCCCGTGGACGTAGGCAAGGTTTGCCGAACCACGTAAATTGAGTTTGCACTTTCTCTATCCCTTTCCTCTTTACATTTACTTGCACTTGTGATTGTTCATCATTATTATTCTTTTGATTGCATCTTTGATAAATTCTAATTTCATCTTCTTCACCTTTATTTTCAAAGAAAGAGTGAACTAATTTTGATCTTTCAAGAAAAGTTTTCTAAATCCGTTTTGATAAATAAAAACCCAATTCACCCCCCCTCTTGGGTTGCCATACCTGCGTCAACAACCTCTTCATGACCTTTAGAGATCAATTCTTCTTCTTTCTCATAAGGTTTAGGAATATATTTTTCAACAACCTTACCATTCCGAAGGTCATGACTGATTTGGCTTGGTCCAAATAATGATTACTTGAACTCCCTGCATTTGAGTTAGATTGATCTTTAGGGTTTTGCAATGTTTGAGAAGGAAATTTCTCTTTTTCTTGGATGCTAAATGTATATGCAAATTTTGCAAGAGTGTTTGACAAATTTGCTAATGTTTGAGCAGTTTGATTATTGAAAGTCTCTTGCTTTGTAATCAATGAATGCAATGTCTCTTCAACGTCATTCCTAGGATAATGAGCATATGCATGATCATGAGAATTTTGAAAATTTTGTCGTGTTTGAAAAGGGACTTATGAAGCTTGTGCATGATTGTCATTTTTCCAACTAAAATTTGGATGATTTCTCCAACTAGGATTGTAGGCTTGTGAGTATGGATTATGATTTGGCCTTTTGAAAGTGTTCAAGGTATTGGCTTGTTCATAGAGACATCCCTAAAGGCAGGCACCCTAAAGGCAGGCAAAGTTGGGCACTCATCAGTAGGATGGTCATTATCATTACAAATGTGACAGAAACTTCTTGAATAAAATTTAATTGACCACTCTTTTTCATTTATAAAGCCTCGACTTTTCTAGTTAGGGATAAATATTTGGCTTGAAGGTCATGGTCTTTCCTAAGGTTGTAAATGCCTCTATTAGATGTCAAGGTTGGGGTCTTGCTTGGTGCCTTCTTTATCTCCAAATTCTCTGTTACACATTAGCTCCACTAGTTGCCTATCTTAAGGTGTTAACCCTTCATAGAAGTGTGCAACTATTCTCCAAGTTTCAAAACCATGGTGAGGACAGGTATTAAGTAATTTTTTATACCTATCCCAACATTGGTAAAAGGTTTCTCCTTGTTTTTGAGTGAAAGTGGAGATTTGTCTTTTAAGAGAATTTGTTCTATGGGTAGGAAAAAAATTTTTGAAAAATTGTTGTTTCATCTCATCCCATGAATTGATGGAATTTGACCTCAAATTTTGTAGCCATATTCTAGCTTTATCTTTTAAAGAAAAAGAAAAAAGCTTTAATCTAATGGTGTTTATGCTACAGTTTGATTCACTGTAGGAGTTACATACCTCTTCAAAGAATTTTAAGTGCGAATATGGGTTCTCCATATCAAGGGGATGAAAGGTGGGTAAAAGTCGAATAAAACTCGGTTTGAAATTGAAATAGATTGCATCGGGAGGAGAAACCACACAAGATGGAGCACTAGTCCTTACCGGATTTGTGTAATTTCTGAGGGTTCTTGGTTGGTTTTGATCATTTTGTTGGGAACGATTGTCACCTTTTCATATAAGTCATATAAAATAAATAACAAAAGATTATGATTATAAAGCACATGTCAAGGGTTAGAAAATCCTTATTCTTATATCAAAGGTTTCACCTTTTCACCTTAGCACAAGATAATTTAGCAAGACATTATAAAAGAAAGAAAACAAATTGAAAGAAAAAAGAGATTTATTAATAACATAAAAACACAAAAGAGAAAAACACAATAACAAGAGATCCTCGCCAAGGCCAAGATGCCCTAATGGGTCATAAGGCATCTCTATTTATAGATACATTCAGGGGCAAACTTGTCAAATTACAAAGGGACAATTGTAAAATTTCTTGTTGACAATTTGGATCATCATGTGCACCGACTTTGACCACCGATTTCGGCACTAAATGAGTTAGAATTTTGATTACATTTCTTCATGAAAGTTGTAGATATTTCTCTTAGATTTCTAGAACATCTTGATTCATACGATTTGGATACGTATATCAAGAGACATGGTCAGGCTGGACTGAAACTGTAGATAGGTTCACTTCAAGCCCATTTTTGGTCTACTAAGAGCCCGAATTTGGTGATGCTTGTGAAATATGATCTTATAGATAATTTAATCAGCTTTGCAACAAATCAAGATTTGCATCATTTTGATCTATAAATAGAAAGTTATTCCCATTTTACCGAACTTGTAACAAAAACTGAAATTAAGATAAAGTTAATTCAAAAGATGCAAAGACTACAAATATGCTTAAATTGAGGAATTTAATGACACTATTAATATAATATGATGAATTAAGCTCTTATTAAGCATAAATATTTAAGTATTCATCAGTCTCAGACTTTTCCTTTTCTTGCTTCTTCTTTTTTGACTTTGCAAATTTCAATTGGAAAATGTGGAGAAGGAACATAAGAAAGAGTAAAAATTTTAAGACGTACCGTGGAACAGGATGTGCTGTTCATGGTGCAAACAGCATCTCTCTCTTCATAAGTTACTTGCTTTTCAACACCTTCATTATCAGCTTGTGACTCTTTTGGTGTAGTCTCTAATTGTCTTCCACTTCTCAACGTTACTGTATTAGCATCCTCCTTTCGATTGATCATCATTTGAAAAGGCAATTTCCACCTTGAGCCTCAAATTTGCTCACAACAGTAACCAATTTGCCCAATTGACTCTCCAACTTCTGAATACTTGCCCTAGTTTTCCGTTAAACTTGCATTATGCTAGGAGCAAGTGCTTTAATAATGTTTTCAAGAGATGTACCTGAATTTTGTGAATCTAGTTGTGATTAGGCCTGGAGAGGCTATTGCTTTGGTTGTCCCAAAAATCCATTTATAGCATAATCTTGTTCCAAATATCTTTTTTGTAAAGTTACGAACATGTCAGTTGGATGCTCCATGGTTGAACACACTTCATATGTATAAGATTGTTACATATTTCCTACAACCATTCGTTTCACAAGGGAAGTGAGTTGAGCAATTTGTTTTTCATTGTTAAATGTACTTACCTCATTCACTTTCTCTGGTGGTGGTGGCTTATAATGGCTACTAAATTATTAGGAGTAAACTAACATCTTTGCAATCAGGTTCCTTGTAGCCTCAGGTGTCTTATCAAAATAGTGCTCCTCTGCTAGCAGCATCGATCATGCTTCTCTCCATTGGTGTCTCATAAAAGAATTGGATGAGGAGTTGATCAATAAATTGATGATTAAGGCAGCTAGCACATAACCTTGTAAATCGCTCCCAATACTTATATAGTGACTCTCATTGTATAGTTGAATACCACAAATTTCTCTTCTAGTGCTTGCAGCCTTAAAAGTAGAAAAGTACCTTTCTAAGAAGAGTTTCTTTATCTCATTCCATGTGGTGATAGTACTTATGGTAGATAATAGAATCATTTCTTTGCCGAGTCTAATAAGCAAAATGGGAAAGCTCTCAACTTAATTTGATCATTAGAAACACTTATCAACTTCATACTCGAGCACACGGCATGAAATTCCTTAAGGTGCATGTTGGGATCCTCTCTTGCAAAACCATGAAATATGGGTAAGAGATGAGTAAATCCAAGTTTGAGTTCAAAAACACCTCAATATCAGAATATTCGATGCATATCGATGATTGATCAAGATTTGGAGTCACTAACTCCTTGAGAGTCCGACTCTTTTATGTATTCATTTCCTTCGGTTTGGACTTGACAAAACAGTTGGAGGATGCAAAGGGCGTGTGTTGTGCTAAGTTGAGTTTTGGTGTTTATGGTGGAAAACTTGTGAACTATTCACTTGGTTTCAAATTTGAAAATTCAAGATATCCTTGAATATGCTTGATTCATGGTCCAACTCTCTACTAGACTTAATGCTTGAACACAAATAAAAATTAAAACAAAAAATAGATCTAAAAAGGTTTTATTGTCACAAAAATTTAAGAAATAATAACAAAAATCTAGAAGAAAAAAAAAGAAAATAAAATAAAGTGTATGGCAGAATTGTTCATAAAAAAATAAAATAAAATAAGCTAACCTCTAAAGCCAACACAAACAATAAAAAACAAATACTAAAAATTTAAGAAAAAGGAAAACAAATTCAAAAATACAATGTTGCAAAAACAATCCAGCAACTCCGGAATTCAAATTCAAGTGACTCGCACAATAACAAAATCAATCTCCAAGAAACCAAAATGCACTCCTACAGTTTTAACCTCAAACAACACCACTATTGGTTACTCACAAGTAATTCACATTCAAAAATAAGGGTGTTCAAAATTATCCGACCCAATCCGATCAGGTTTTATCATGTTTATCGGGTTAAAGACGGGCTAACATTTAAAAAAACCCGAAATCGGGGTTAAAATCGGATTTTTTTCTGCATGTCTTATCAAACCCGACCCAACCCGACCAATTTTATCACATGAAATAAGTTCTACAAAATCTGTGAATAAAAACCCGCCCCGATCTGATGATTCGAGTTACACTTTAGGTTCTATACTTCAAAAACTCAAACACGGGTCAAAATTCTTAAACCCGATCATACATCGGGTCGTATCGGATTGGATAAAATCCAGACCCGTGTACACCCCTATTCACAAGCCTAATCTCCGCAAATTCAATCCCACGACGCAAAATTAGCCCTCGAGACCACCAAAATCACAACCAACAAAACAAGAAACTTCAACAAAACATAAAGTTCAACAAACAATAAAATTGAAATTACCAAGTCAATTATTTTTTAATTAATTAATTAATTAATTTATTGGTTTGGGTGGTGGTAATCGGGCTACGGAGTGATGTTTGGTTAATCGGGTGCGATGGCAGCTATTGTTGGGTTTTGGGTGGGGGAGAGTTGATAAAGGTGGCTTGGTGGAAATATGAGGAGGGTGGAGGAGATTAATCGGAAGAGGGAGTGGCAGATTAGCCGGAGAGAATGGGTGGCTCACTTTCGTTCACGATGGAGGAGGGGTGTCCACGGCTGGATAATTGAAATCGGTGGAGGAGCATGATCAGAACTAGATCTCGGTTAGAGAAAGTGGAGTTAGAGGAGATGAGATTGGAGAGATCGGCTGAGATGTTGGTGGCTGACCGAAGATGGGGTTGCGGAGAGGTAGTGATAAATCAGGGAAGGGAGAGAGATGGAGGAACAATGCTATGATTGATGATCAGAGCTACCGGAATCGGAAAATAGAAGGAAGAACATGGTGGTCTGAGGCGGTGGTGAAGGGTGGGGAAACCCGACCGGAAAAAAAAAATCCAAAATTTTGGAAATTTTTTTATTTTATAAATTAAATATTGATGGATATTATTAATCCAGCAACACACTTCAAACAAATTTTTTTTTTTAATCTTGAAATCTAATAAAAAATAAATTTAAATAAATATATAAATATTCAAATAAAAGAGAACCAGGAAGAGAACAAAACATATTTTTTTTTTTTTGACCTGTAAAACAGCAAATAAATATTAGACCATAATAAAAATTAAATATACTAGAACATTAAATAATGATTACAAAACAACTAAAAGAAAAATAAATAAATAAAATACAAATCAAAAGACAAATTGAAATTAAATAAAAAATAACAAATCAATAAAAAATACTAATTGAAAAATTATTATGAAACAACACAAAGACAAAGAAATTAAAATACAAATAGACAAAAACATAAAAAACAAAATTAAATAAAATAAACAAATAAACAAATAAAACAAATCAATTATAAAATCAATCCCTGACAACAATGTCAAAAACTTAGTACTTTCAAGTACGCTAGACACACAAATAATAAAGTGATAAGTAAGATATCGTTCTCACAAGTATTGATTCTAATTAAATTTATTACAACAACTAAATTAAAGGGGGGGTTTTCTGTGATTAACTAAATGAAATAAAATTACAAAAAAAAAATAATGATACATGAATTAAATAAAATAACAGAATACAATGAAAATAACTTGGTCAAGGGTTCATTCTTCACTACTAGATGATAGGTGTCTATTTATGTATTACTTTCATATCAATTTGTCCATGTTTCTTTGCTACATTCCTTGGTATTTTTATGTTTTTGTGTGGTTTTGATGTTTGTAGGAGTTTTGGAGCAAGTTGCACAAAAATGGAGTAAAACCCTTCATTTTCACCTCTGCTAGTCAACCATCTTCTCGGATTTAATTGTATTGATATACAATTAACCCGATGACATATTATATACCGTTGGAAAGCCCTCGAAGTCTATTTTCTGGAGAAATTTACGGTTTATAAATCCATTCAGTGTACCAAAAGTTGTAATCAAAACAGTGTGAGAAGTATAGAAACGTAATTCCACAAATCACTGTAGCATGTATAATACGGGACACTGTAGCAGGTTACTGTAGCAGAGTATTTAAACACATTTTAGGGTTTTATTTCATAACTTGAAGAGGGAGAACGTGGTGGAGGCTGAAGCTCTGGAATTCTTTCATCTCTTGGAGTTCTTGAAGGAGAAAGGAAGCTTGGAAAGAGGAAGAACTACAATCCAAAAGAGAATTACATCAAATTTGCTAAGTTTTTCCCTTCCCTTTCATTTTCTGGAATGTCTCCATGTTGTATTGTATTTACACGTTCTTAAACATGTGTAACTGAATCTGAATTGGTTGAGGGTGATTTCAAAGCCCCTGATATGGTTTTTGTAAGTTGATTGTGTAAGGAATTGTTATCCAATTCTCTAATTGAAGTTGCTTTTATTCTCCCATATTTAATGCTTATGATTGCTTGCTGATTGTATTTGAGTGGCCAACTGAATATAATCTGGTTGTGATTTATTGCTAGACTAGAAATCTTAATCCGTAATTGTCTTGAATTTCTAATCATTAGTAGCAAAATTGTGATCAGAGATTGCAATTGGAGAATACAACCTAAGTTAAATAATCCGAGCTTGTGTGTTTATTGCTTAGATCAACCTATCTTTTTTATCGTAATGCATCCATTGAATTAAATTTAGAGAGCTTGTTCTAGGTTGTTTAATGGATAGAGATTAAATAAAGAGCCTGTTTTATTTAACAACAAAGTAAGGAAAGATTGGGATAACAGAGTGATGCGTTCGAAACTAGCAAGTATACTAGTCGCACAAGTAATAAAGTGATAAGTAAGATATCGTTCCCACGAGGATTGATTCTAATTGAATTTGTTATTTCCAGCAACAATAAACTAAACAGGGGGGATTTTTGTTGAATGCTTTACTAAATGAAATAAGAATGCAAGTAAAGAATAACAAAACAGAAAGTAAATTTGAATGAAAAATGAATGGGAGAAAGCTGGTTAAGGGATCCTTCTCTACCACAAGATATGGATTTGCGAATTAATTGTAGAATTGTCATCTAATTACAGCATTGAAGTTATCAACCGTAGATAATAACAAGCTCTATTACACCAATCTTACCTTACTTTGTTGTTAAATAAAACAAGCTCTTTATTTAATCTCTATCCATTAAACAACCTAGAACAAGATCTCTGAGTTTAATTCAATGGATGCATTATGATAAGAAAGATAGGTTGATCTAAGCAATAAACACACAAGCTCGGATTATTTAACTTAGGTTATATTCTCCAATTGCAATCTCTGATCACAATTTTGCTACTAATGATTAGAAATCAAGACAATTACGGATCAAGATTTCTAGTCTAGCAATAGACAATATCCAGATTATATTCAGTTGGCCACCCAAATACAATCCAGCAAGCAATCATAAGCATTAAACATGGGAAAATACAAGCAACTTCAATTAGAGAATGGGATAACAATTCCTTACACAATCAACTTACAAAAACCATATCAGGGGCTTTGAAATCACCCTCAACCAATTCAGATTCAGTTAAACATGTTAAAGAACGTGGTAAATACAATACAACATGGAGACATTCCAGAAAATGAAAGGGAAGGGAAAAACTTAGCAAATTGATGTAATTCTCTTTGGATTGTAGTTCTTCCTCTTTCCAAGCTTCCTTTCTCCTTCAAGAACTCCAAGAGATGAAAGAATTCAGGCTTCAGCCCACCACGTTCTCCCCTCTTCAAGTTAGAAAATAAAACCCTAGAGATAGGTGTCTATTTATGTATTACTTTATATCAATTCGTCCATGTTTCTTTGCTATATTCCTTGGTATTTTTATGTTTTTGTGTGGTTTTGATGTTTGTAGGAGTTTTGGAGCAACTTGCACAAAAATGGAGTAAAACCCTTCATTTTCACCTCTGCTAGTGAGTGATCTTCTCGGATTTAATTGTATTGATATACAATGAACCCGATGACATATTATATACCGTTGGAAAGCTCTCGAAGTCTATTTCTGGAGAAATTTACGGTTTATAAATCCATTCAGTGTACCAAAAGTTCTAATCAAAACAGTGTGAGATGTATAGAAATATAATTCCACAAGGCACTGTAGCATGTATAATACGGGGCACTGTAGCAATTCACTGTAGCAGAGTATTTAAACACATTTTAGGGTTTTATTTTGATAACTTGAAGAGGGGAGAACGTGGTGGAGGCTGCAGCTCTGGAATTCTTTCATCTCTTGGAGTTCTTGAAGGAGAAAAGAAGCTTGGAAAGAGGAATAACTACAATCCAAAGAGAATTACATCAAATTTGCTAAGTTTTTCCCTTCCCTTTCATTTTCTGGAATGTCTCCATGTTGTATTGTATTTACCACGTTCTTAAACATGTGTAACTGAATATGAATTGGTTGATGGTGATTTCAAAGCCCCTGATATGGTTTTTGTAAGTTGATTGTGTAAGGAATTGTTATCCAATTCTCTAATTGAAGTTGCTTGTATTCTCCCATATTTAATTCTTATGATTGCTTGCTGATTGTATTTGAGTGGCCAACTGAATATAATATGGTTGTGATTTATTGCTAGACTAGAAATCTTGATCCGTAATTATCTTGAATTTCTAATCATTAGTAGCAAAATTGTGATCAGAGATTACAATTGGAGAATATAACCTAAGTTAAATAATCCGAGCTTGTGTTTTTATTGCTTAGATCAAACTATCTTTCTTATCATAATGCATCCATTGAATTAAACTCAGAGAGCTTGTTCTAGGTTGTTTAATGGATAGAGATTAAATAAAGAGCTTGTTTTATTTAACAACAAAGTAAGGAAAGATTGGGTAATAGAGCTTGTTATTATCTACGGTTGATAACTTCAATGCTGTAATTAGATGACCATTCTACAATTAATTCGCAAATCCATATCTTGTGGTAGAGAAGGATCCCTTAACCAGCTTTCTCCCATTGATTTTTCATTCAAATTTACTTTCCGTTTTGTTATTCTTTACTTGCATTCTTATTTCATTTAGTAAAGCATTCAACAAAAATCCCCCCCTGTTTAGTTTATTGTTGCCGGAAATAACAAATTCAATTAGAATCAATCCTCGTGGGAACGATATCTTACTTATCACTTTATTACTTGTGCGACTAGTATACTAGCTAGTTTCGAAAGCATCAAGTTTTTGGCGCCGTTGCCGGGGATTGATTTTCTAATCGATTTGTTATTTTGTTTTCATTGTTGATTCATATTTTCTTTGTTTTCTTTTCTGATTGTTTGTGTTTAGACAACATGGCAGTAAACTTCTATCAATTCAGTAGCGGATTTGAGCCACAAGTACCATGGAGAGTAAATGAGGGAAGCACTCCGAACATTGAACAACAACTTTCTGAGCTAACCTCTCTTGTGAAAAACATGGCTGTAGGAGATATACAAAAATCTTATGAATGTGGGATATATTCTACGATGGAGCATCCAATCGACATGTATCCAACTTTACAAGAGAATATATGGAACAAGCCAATGCCATGGGTGGATTTCCAGGACAAACGAGGCAATGGTAT
>SNVD02007555.1:0-28911 GCA_013180625.2 Boswellia sacra
TCCAAGGGATAAGAGAAATCCAGAAATGCAGCCTCCTCCCACGTTTTCCCCTCTTCAAGTTATGAGAATAAAACCCTAAAATGTGTTTAAATACCTGTCTCTTATACACATCTAGATGTGTATAAGAGACAGTTATACATGCTACAGTGACTTGTGGAATTATATTTCTATACATCTCACACTGTTTTGATTACAACTTTCGGTACACTGAATGGATTCATAAACCGTAAATTTCTCCAAAAAGTAGACTTCGAGAACTTTTCAACGGTATATGATATGTCATCGGGTTCATTGTATATCAATACAATTAAATCCGAGAAGATGGTTGACTAGCAGAGGTGAATATGAAGTGTTTTACTCCATTTTTGTGCAAGTTGCTCCAAAACTCCTACAAACATCAAAACCACACAAAAACATAAAAATACCAAGGAAAATAGCAAAGAAACATGGACGAATTGATATGAAAATGATATATAAATAGACACTTATCACTCTCATATCAAGGGTTTCACCATTTCATCTTAGCAAGAGAGAAATTAGAAAGATATTATAAAAGAAAGGAAACAAATTGCAAGAAAAAGAAGATTTATTAATAGCATAAAAACACAAGAGAGAAACACAATACAAGATCCCAGCAAGGCCAAGATACCCTAATGGGTCACGAGGCATCTCTATTTATAGATATATTTAGGGGCAAAGTTGTCAAATTACAAAGGAATAATTGTCAAATATTAGATGCACCAACTTTGACAATTAGGATAATTAGGTGAACTGACTTTGACTACTGATTTTGACATTGAAGTATTGAGAATTCTAATCATATGTCTTCATAAAATCGTAGATATTTCTCTCAGCTTTCTAGAACATCTTGATTTATACAATTTGGATACGTATCTTGAGAGATATGGTCAAAATACTGAGGCATGGTCAGGCTGGGCTAAAACTGCTGATAGGTTCACTTCAAGCCCATTTTTGGTCCACTAAGAGCCCAAATTTGATGATACTTGTGAAATACAATATTGTAGATAATTTAATGAGCTTTCTAAAACATTACAATTTGTACCATTCTGATCTATAAATATAAAGTTATGCCCATTTTACCAAACCTATAACAAAAACCAAATTAAGAGAAAGTTAATTCCAAAGATGCAAAGACTATAAACATGCTTAAGTTGAGGAATTTAATGACACTATTAATGCAATATGATAAACTAAAATCTTATTAAGTATACATATTTAAGTGTTCATCATACCCCCCAACCAGCTTATTACTAGTCCCTAGCAATTAAAGCGTTATTATTTAGAAGTGATGTATAGAATTTTACATCCATGGTGGTCATTATTACACTCTTCTTGATTTTATCCAAATAAACAAAGTCTCAACCGGTTTTTTTTTAAATGACTCATGTACCTTTCAGTCAAGATATCAATAAACCTTCTTTTTATGCTCAGTCGACACATGACTAAGGGGCTTATTAGAAAGAAGCCATATCGGTTCTAATATTTGTTAAGGCTAACAACTGTAGGTAGGGGGCATTCATTTATTTTAATATATATACATATATATATGTTTTTTTTTTTTGAAAGAATGCATCTTTAACCCATGTAGCGAGCCTTAGGCTAATGACTCCCAGACTAGTTGGCCTTAGGGCATTAGGTGTTAAGACACCCCTTCGAGCTTAACGACTCGGGTTGCTGATGCTTTATTTTTGCTTAGAAACTTGTGGGTAGTGCAATATTCAATCCCATTAAGCTTTCTCCTTAATCTATGTAGTGAGCTTTGGTCCAATAGCTCCCAAACTAGTTGGTCTTAGGGTATTAGGTGTTGAGGCACCCCTCGGGCTTAATTGCTCGAATTAAGGAGGCTACGAGACCAAACTTATCCACAATTGCTTTCTCTTCTTCTCTTCTTTTTTTTCACTTTTTTTTCTTTTTTTTTTTTTACTCTAAACAAAACAAAAGAACTCAAATATTGCAACATTTCATTTCACCATCTGCAATCATGTATCAAGGTATGTGTGTGCGTGAAGAAAGGTTTATGAATACTTGCTTAACGAGTACATAAGCACACAGTTTATTAAATGATAAGGTTGTGAGAGTTCATAGATTTGAATAATTTCAAAGTGAAATGAATAAGACCTCCTTGTTATAAAATTCAAAAATCAAAACTAAATAATATCAAGTTAACTAAAATGACTCCTAAAAAATGCAAAATCAAAACAAAATAAAAAATTGGTTAGAGTGCGTTTCAAGAGTTCAAACTGACCCTCCCTACTCTGCCATTCCTGACCCCGAATGCATCTCAAGAGAATTTGAATTCCTTACACCATACTCTGAATCTAATTACTAACTCGCTTTTTTTTTTTGCAAGAAAAAGAAAATTTAAAACACACTTATGTCTACTATCCTTCTCCCCCCCCCAACCAAATGAAACATTGTCCTCAATATTTAAATGTAGAGAAACAAAGTATAGAAGACATTACTTGAAGCTTCTGTTATTCGAGAGATGACCTGAAAGACTCATAAAATAAAATGCTAAAAAGAAAATAAAGGACAAGAAAAAATTACAAACGGAGATTCAGATCCAATTTGTACTTTTTGTTTTGCCCCCCTGACCAATTAAATTGACTAATGGCTGGGTCAGGTTGACACTCGACTTCTTGTAACTTGTCAAGTAGTTCACTAGCAGTAGTGGCAGAAACAAGGATCTTTCTTGCCAAAAGAGGGATAAAATTTCTGCATCAACAAAGCTTATCAAAGGATCAAAGAAATTTTTAATATTCAACAAACCTATGGGTTTTTGATGGGGATTCAGTTGGGTCCAAGAGGCAATTTGAAAAATTTCTTCGAGAGTACCAAAGCCACCTAGTAAAGCAATAAAGGCATCTGAATTGATGAGCATATGTGCCATGCGTTCATGCATAGAGGAGACTTGTAACTCATGCCCAACCGTTTTTCCAACAATGCTTTCTATAGCCAAAGCTTTAGGAATAACTCCTAAAATTTGACTACCTCCTACATGTGCAGCTGTTGACACACAACCCATTAACTTGAGGCTACCTCCCCCATAAACCACGTGAATCTTTGTTTCAGCCAATAGCCTACCAAGATAATTTGCTGCTTCTACAAACTCCTTACTTTTACTCGGTCGAGATCCATAGAATACACATATCCTTTGGATTCGAAGTTTTGAGGTTCCCTCTATGTCTATGCAACTGTCTAACTATGTGTGAAGAAGAGAACAAAGGATGTGGTATTTATGGAGTGCAAAAAGGTATGCTAATGATGACATCCAAATAGGTAGCTCGGCTGCTTGTTGAAAAATTTGACAATTATGTATAGAAATTCAAAAAAAGATGATGAAATAAGACACCATAAGTCAAACAAAAGATACAAATTCAAAAATGATAGCTATAAGGCATTAAAATTCAAAAAATGATGGCACACATGCAGATGTACAGGTAGTTGTGATTGTGGCTCACATCTTCCTCTGGTTTTACATCTAGAAACGGCTTAAACACCTTCTACGAGTTAGGGATATGCTTCCCATCTAGTTTTCTTATAAACTGGCAAACAGGGTCGTTTTGAGTCAGATTCCCAAGACTATAGTGTTCCTGCTCATCTTGGAATTGTGTCCACAATTTAAAAATTTCACGCTGCACAAGTCCACAAGAATGCGTCTCAAGAGTCATTCGGATATCATCCAAAGACTTCCTACTCAGTCCATTCTTGATGAACTGTAGTTTATCCTCTCGATTATTAGCCAAATATCCCAAGGAGCGGCAACGCTGGTTACAAGTCCATCTTGCACATTTGGGACAAAGTTGTAACCTTTTCGCTCTTCGCTTTTTGGCGTAAGAGCTTTTTCCCATACCTGGCATGTGAGAAACAAGATTATTTGAAAATTCATAAGAAAATCGAACCTTGGCTTCAATTAACCATCTTACTTCAACAGGCATACCCTTACACATCAACATCCTTAGTTTTTCTGTGCGAGCTTTGTAAATTTTAAGCAAATCATTTTAAGAAAGAGAGGGAAAATGTTTGTAAAATTTTGAGAGAATGGTATCCATGTGAAGAAAATGAGAGAGAAGAAAAGAAAATGGATGCAAGGTGAGCAACAGTTTTTAGGGAACTGAAAACCCGACTTTAAAAGTCACGGAGTACCGTATTCGCCACTTGACCGGGAAATAAAATACAAACACACAACTAAAATTAAAGCACATAAAATAAAATGAAAACAAACTAGAGATGATAGCAAAAATAAAAAATAAAAATGAAAATATGACACAAACGGATGAAATTTGATCGATCGTGATAAAGAAAGGCAAAAATAGGAATCTCTTCGAAAGTAATTTACCACGATAAAAAATATGCCATTGAGGTGGTACCTTTCTTTTTCCTTTATTTGTGACAATGGAAGTGATTACCACTGGTTGAGTTTGTTTGTCCTTGAGGCATGCATTCTTGAGTGTTGATGTTTCTTCCTGCCCTTTTTCAAAACATGGCTCCCAACTCTTAATTTCCTTCACCTGTACAAAATCAAGCAATAAATTTTCTTTAGAAGCAATGGGCACTAGTAGCATACTTGGTTCAAATGAACTGGTTAACCCAATTTCTAAAGGACTTGAAAAGTTCTCATTTTGGATATAGTCTTCCACGTTAGTTTTAATCTTATTAGCTTCCTCACATTCATCATGCTTGAAAAATTCATTATTGTCAAAATTTTGGTTAAGTTCCTCTGCATGATGACATGAGGGCATAAGTGAGGATTTGATCTCTTCCTTGTTAGGTGTAGGTTTATTAACCTCTTCCTTTCCCTTTGAGATTGATTCATCGTCTTTCTCATAAGGGTTAAGAATATGTTCTTTATCAACCTTACCATCATGAAGAGTACTTACCGAATCTTTGTCTAGATGTTGGCCACTTGGATTACTCACATGTGGGTTGATGGAGTTTGGCTCTAGTTGAGATGGAAACTCATCTTTCTCATGAGTACTAAGTGCAAATGCAAGTTTTTCAAGAGCATCGTTCAAGTTCGCCATAGTCTAAGCAGTTTGACTATTAAAAGCCTCTTGCTTTGCAATGAATGAATCCAATGTTTCTTCAAGATCCTTATAAGATGCATGATCACGAGATTTTTGACAATTTTGATATGATTGAAAGGGAGGTTGGTAAGATTGTGCATGATTATCATTCCTCCAATCAAAAGTCAAGGGATTTTTTCATCCAAAATTTTGTGAGTAAGGATTAGGATTTGACCTTTGAAAAGTATTTAAAACATTGGTTTGGTCATGGAGACTTTTCTTAAACGTAGGCACAATTGGGCAATCATCCGTAGAATGATCGTTAGTATTACAAATGTGACAGACAATTTCTTGCTTAGACCACATGTCTAAGTCCTCGACTTTTCTAGCTAGGGATGTAAATTTAGCATGAAGATCATGATTCTTCCTAAAGTTATATATACCTCTACTAGATGTTCTTGGTACCTCATAGGTGCCAACATTGTTCCAATTTTGGGCATTTTTCGCTAGTAAGTCTAGGAAATTCATGGCTTCATCAGGGTCTTTATTTTCAAATTGTCCATTACACATTAATTCTACCATTTGCCTAGCTTGATGTATAAGACCTTCATAGAAAATCAAAACTAGTCTCCATGTTTCCAAACCATGGTGTGGACTAGTATTAAGCAATGCTTTATACCTATCCCAACATTGGTAAAAGGCCTCTCCTTGTTTTCGAGTGAAATTGATTATTTGCTTTTTGAGAGAATTCGTTCTATAGGGAGGAAAGAATTTTTTAAGAAATTGTTGTTGCATTTCATCCCATGACTAATGGATCCTAACCTAAGATTTTGTAGCCATGTTTTAGCTTTATCTTTTAAAGAAAAAGGAAAAAGCTTTAATCTAAAGATGTTTATGCTACAACTTAGGTCACAATAAATATTGCAAAACTCTTTAAATTCTTTCAAATGCAAAAATGGGTTTTCAACATCTAGGCCATGAAAGTGGGGTAAGAATTGAATGAAATTCGATTCATGGTTGAAATATTTTGCATCATGAGGGAAGACTATGCATGATTGTGAACAAGTTCTTATGTAATCCATTAATGTTCTTGGTTGGGTGTGAGCATGTTTTTCAAAAAAGATGAATGGCTACTAACAATTCTACCAACTAATGCAAAGAGAAAGAAAAGATAGACACATGCAATAAAAATAGAAGTGGGGAGAGAAAAGATAAACACATACAAGAAAAATAAAAAAAAGAAATCGAAAAAGAAAAGATGAACATATGCAAGAAAAATAAAAATAGAAATGGGGAAAGAAAATACTTACACTTTTGTACGCCAAATTTTACCTTCCCCAGCAACGGCGCCAAAAACTTGATACATCCGAAAAAGGATTACCTCCCAAGTATAGGAGTGTCGAAGTAATAAACCCGGTGAGATTGGAGTCGATCCACGAGGAAGGGAATTTTAGCGCTACAAACTATAAAGTAAGCAAATATGATATGGATGATTCAAAGAGATGACAAGATAATATCAACAAATATAGGTAAGAACAAGTTCGTAAACAAATAATGAGAATCACACAAGAGAAATCAACACAATAATAATGAAAGCTAAGGTTAGGGGATTCGCCCTTGATATTTCAAATAAGGATAAACAACCCATTTTAGTTATATGAATTATATTTGCTTCGTTACCAATATTTATACCACGTCTTGTAAATGGGTTCAAGCATCTAATGTGCCAATCTCCATATGTCTACAACAAATCAAGGTTCCTAACTAGATTCATGTCGGTAAGGAAGAACCATACAACATCTAGAAAGGATCCAAGCATTTGATGTGCCAAGGATTGTCGACAATGGATCAAGACCTCCACTTTACGAGTGGTGTCAAGATTGATTAGAGAAATAAATATAAATCATATAAACAACACAAGATTATGATTATTAAGCATATATTAAAGGGTTAGAGAATCCTTACTCTCATATCAAGGGTTTCACCCTTTCACCTTAGCAAGAGAGAAATTAGAAAGACATTATAAAAGAAAGGAAAACAAATTGCAAGAAAAAGAAGATTTATTAATAGCATAAAAACACAAGAGAGAAACACAATACAAGATCCCAGCAAGGCCAAGATGCCCTAATGGGTCACAAGGCACCTATATTTATAGATACATTTAGGGGCAAACTTGTCAAATTACAAAGGAATAATTGTCAAATATTAGATGCACCAATTTTGACAATTGGGATAATTAGGTGAACTGACTTTGACCACCAATTTTGACATAGAATTATTGAGCATTTTAATTACATGTCTTCATAAAATCGTAGATATTTCTCTCAGCTTTCTAGAACATCTTGATTTCTATGATTTGGATACTTATTTTGAGAGATATGGTCAAAATACTGAGGCATGGTCAGGCTGGGTCGAAACTGCTGATGGGTTCACTTCAAGCCCATTTTTGATCCAATAAGAGCCCGAATTTGATGATGCTTGTGAAATACAATCTTGTAGATAATTTAATCAGCTTTCCAAAACATTAATATTTGTACCATTCAGGTCTATAAATAGAAAGTTATACCCATTTTACTGAACCTATAACAAAATCAAAATTAAGAGAAAGTTAATTCCAAAGATGCAAAGACTGCAAACATGCTTAAGTTGAGGAATTCAATGACACTATTAATGCAATATGATAAACTAAATTCTTATTAAGCATACATATTTAAGTGTTCATCATGGAATGAGTTCTCAATATATGTAAACAGTTGGCCTTGATTGATGAGAAAAGAATGAAGGCTAGATATCACATGCAACTATACCAGAAACGGGTTGCTCGAGCCTTTAACTAGAGAATAAAGCTGAGGAAATTCAAAGAAAGGAATTGGTCCTTAAACAAGCGAGGCCAATTGTGTTTGATCTAAAAGGGAAGTTCAAACCTAACTGGGAGGGCCCATTCATTGTGACGAAGGTCATGTCCGACAGAGCCATCATTTTATTAGACGTGGAAGGGAATGAGTTCACTGAGCCCGTCAATATGGACAGGCTGAAGAAATACTATTTGTGAAAAAAGTGTGAGAGGAAAAAATAATTAATCAGAAAATCAGAAATGGTTGATTAATGACAAGAATTGTCTCATTATGCACATATTGTTTGAAGGATAAACAATTGTACTTTTATTAATGAAATGAAATTGTTTGGAAACAAATATGCCTTTGAAATGTCTTATTATTTTGCATGATAACAAAAGGAAAGCATTTAACATCTAAGCTAACAATGAAATTATCAATGTCGATTTTGCCTCTTCGATGGACTATGAATAAGCTCACCATATCGCTTACAACACCATCTGGCTTGAATAGCAGGATCAAGAATAGAAGCCTAGAAGATCACCTAGTCCTTGTATCTGTCATCTGTCTCAAATTCAGGATCATGGAACAACTTCCTCTCGATGGTCCGGCCAAGAGTCCTTTACACACCCTAGATAACGAGTAAACAGTCTCCCAGGACTGGAAGTAGTAGGTGCATCCACGATCCTCTACTTAAGCCTATACTACCAACGTAGTCTTGCAAGATCATAGAATGAACTGTGGGTGAAACTTGCCAAAGGCACGTACGCGATATAGGTCTTGACTATCACATGCTCTAGCCTTGACCATGGATAGTGCCAACAAATTCAACTATCCGGAATGACTCAAAGCCATTCAATCCAAGAAGAACATCTATCAAATCTCCTCCTCATATGAAGTCGAGGGCTATAATAGGAAATATCCCCTTCAGGCGATGCTAGAATAAATAGTCTCTCTTGTAACAAAATTTGAAAAAGAAAAAATAAGAAAAATAAGCAAAAGCCTGCTAAGTCAAAAACCTGGAAAGACGGCTTAAGCAAATATTAAGGCAAACCTGCTAAGTTGAAAACCCAAAAGGGCAGCTTAAGCAAAAGTTAGGGCAAAGGAAAAAGAAGAAGAAAAAGCCCGCTGAGTTGAAAACCCAAAAAGGGTGGCTCAGACAAAAGTTAGGGCAAGCTTGGTAAGTCGAGAACCCGAAAGGGTAGTTTAGGCAAAATTTAGAGCATGACAAAAAAAAACAAGAAAAAAAGAAAAAATGAATTCACTAAGTCAAAAACCTGAGAGGATGACTTAGGCAAGAATTAGGGTTAAAAGAAAGATACCTGGAGAAGTAAAAGACTGCCATTGAACCTCTGACTTGATCGATCCTAACTCGATCTAGTCCAATCAATGTCTTAGCTAGAATCAAGGGAATTGCTATGAAACCGGGTCCCATCTGAGGAACGATGGTTACAAGATATGGACCTTAGGGATCGTTTGTGGAAACTAGTAAAAAATGTGCAAGGACGTAAAACTGAAGAAGGCAAAGCCAACCGAATGAGGTCCTGTCTATCATCTCAAACAATAGCATGACGGAAGACAATGTCACTGTACCACCTTTGGTGTGAATATCCATGGTATAAATTGGAAAGTTAAAGAAGTTCATAAGATTAGACATCGATAGTGTCTCAATAGTGGCAGAATAATGCTCTCAAAATTGGACAAATGGCAGCTGAGTATAGTTGAGAATTTTTCATACAGGAGGCAAAGCTCTTGTCCATTGAAGTAGAAGACGTGATCATGAGGATCCCAAAATGTTGTGCACTCCTTGAAAAAAAAATGTCGAGCTTCATATGTTGAAGGAATTTTAGATTGTAAAGATCACTGGATTTGAGACGCTTCCAGCCATCATCCTTTAGAAGCTTCAAAAGAGGCTGGAGAGTCTTGAGAGAAGCCTCAGACATGTTGAAAAGTATGAAGAGATGTTGAAAAGCATGAAAGAAAACTCGAGAAGCGAGGGAGAAAAATATTGAAAAAGGTGGAGAGAAGCATCATTTAAATCGCATAGAAAAGGAAGCAAAAAAGGCAAGAGAGAGGGAGATCACTGGCAGGCAATGAAAGGACTGTTGGTTAGCTATCTGACCACTGACTGACGATTGCATGACAGCCGATCGATGATTGTCAGGGCAAAAAGCCCTCAACTTTATTCTTTTGCTCATTTTTTGACTTCGAGGATATGTATTGAAGAGCAATTTTGAGCAGGTGACTTCCAGATTTTGTGATTTTATTCAGAATCAAATAAATGATGATGTAGAAACAAATTTGAACAACTTTGGATGTAAATTGATCAAAATACTCACAGTTTTGGAAGTAGTGTATGAAACTGAAGATAGAAAATTTTCGTTAAGTCCTCAAAATTTACTCGCATAATTGACTGTTCTGATTATACATCATAAAAAGTTGAAGCATAAAGTTTGTACATGGAAGGTAACTAAACAAAAGAGAAGAAATCTGATGAACACTTAAATATGCATGTTTAATAAGAGTTTAGTTCATCATATTGCATTAATAGTGTCATTAAATTCCTCAACTTAAGCATATTTGTAGCATTTGCATCTTTGGAATTAATTTCTCTTAATTTTGGTTTTGTTACAGGTTCGGTAAAATGGGCATAACTCTCTATTTATAGATCAGAATGGTGCAATTCTTAATGTTTTGGAAAGCTGATTTAATTGTCTACAAGATTGCATTTCACAAGCATCATCAAATTCGGGCTCTTAGTGGACCAAAATTGGGCTTGAAGTGAACCCATCTACAGTCCCGGCCCAGTCTGACCAGGCCCCAGTATTTGGACTGTATCTCTCAAAATATGTATCCAAATTGTGCAAATCAATATGTTCTAGAAAGCGGAGAGAAATATCTACAACTTTAATGAAGACATGTGATTCAAATTATCAACATTTCAATGTCAAAATTGATGGTCAAAGTCGGTGCCTAATGATCCCAATTGTCAAAGATATTTACAACTAATATTTGACAATTATGCCCTTGTAATTTGACAAGTTTGCCCCTGGATGTATCTATAAATAGAGGTGCCTTGTGACCCATTAGGGCATCTTGGCCTTGGCTGGAACATTTTGGCTTTGGCTAGGATCTTGTATTGTGTTTTGTGTGTTTATGTTATTAATGAATTTCCTTTTTCTTACATTTTATTTTCTTTCTATTATAATGTTCTTCTAATTTCTCTTTTGCTAAGGTGAAAGGGTGAAACCCTTGATATGAGAATAAGGATTCTCTAACCCTTAATATGTGCTTAATAATCTTAATCTTATAATGTTTATTCAATATGATTTATATTTAATTTCTTAATCAATCTTGACACCACTCGTAAAGTGGAGGTCTTGATCCATTGTCGACAATCCTTGGCACATCAAATGCTTGGATCCTTTCTAGATGATGTATGGTTCTTCCTTACCGACACGAATCTAGTTAGGAACCTTGATTTGTTGTAGACATATGATGATTGGCACATTGGATGCTTGAACCCATTTACAAGAAGTGGTATAAATGTTGGTAACGAAGCAAATATAATTCATATAACTAAAACGGGTTGTTTATCCTTATTCGAAATATCGAGGGCGGATCCCCTAACCTTAGCTTTCATTATTATTGTGTTAATTCCTCTTGTATTTTAATTATTCTATTGTTTATGAACTTTTTATTTTATTTACTATGGTAGGTTCTACCACCTTATGAAATTGTTCTTTAATTTACTATGGTTGGTTATACCACCTATTTCCATGGATGGTTTTACCTCCTCTTGCTTTTTGTTTTATATTTGAATGGTCGGTAATACCACCTACCATCTTACTTACTTGTTGATATTATCATGTCACCTCTTTGAATCATCCATATCACATTTGTTTAGCTTATAATTTGTAACGCTTAAATTCCCTTCCTCGTGGATCGACCCCGGTCTCACCGGGTTTTATTACTTCGACACTCCTATACTTGGGAGACAATCCTTTTTCGGATGTGTCAAGTTTTTGGCGCCGTTGCCGGGGAAGGTAAAATTTGGCGTACAAAATTGTAAGTATTTTCTTTTCCCATTTCTATTTTATTTTTCTTACATACGTTGATCTCTTCTCTCCCCATTTCTATTTTTATTTTTTCTTGCATGTGTTCATCTTTTCTTTCTCTTTATATTAATTGGTAGAATTGTTAGTAGTAACTCATCTTGTCTAAAAAAAAAAAAAAATCATGCTCATGCCCAACCAAGAACATTAATGGACTCCATAAATCTTAGGAGAACTTGTGCACAATCATGCATAGTCTTCCCTCATGATGCATTATACTTCGACCATGAATCGGATTTCATTCAATTCTTACCCCACTTTCATGGCCTAGATGTTGAAAACCCATTTTTGCACTTGAGAGAATTTGAAGAGTTTTGTAACGCTTATAGTGACCTAAATTGTAGCATAAATATCTTGAGATTAAAGCTTTTTCCTTTTTCTCTAAAAGATAAAGCTAAGACATGGCTACAAAATCTTAGGTCAAGATCCATTAGCTCATGGGATGAAATGCAACAACAATTTCTTAAAGAATTATTTCCTCCCTATAGAACAAATTCTCTCAAAAATCAAATCATCAATTTCACTCAAAAACAAGGAGAGACCTTTTATCAATGTTGGGATAGGTATAAAGCATTGCTTAATACTTGTCCTCATCATGGTTTGGAAACATGGGAACTAGTTCTAATTTTCTATGAAGGTCTTACACATCAAGCTAGGGTAGAATTAATGTGCAATGGACAATTTGAAAATAAAGACCCTGATGAAGCCATGGATTTCCTAGACTTACTAGCGAAAAATGCCCAAAATTGGAACAATGTTGGCACCTATGAGGTACCAAGAACGTCTAGTAGAGGCATATATAACTTTAGGGAGAATCATGATCTACATGTTAAATTTACATCCCTAGCTAGGAAAGTCGAGGACTTAGAAATGTGGTCTATGCAAGAAATTGTCTGTCAAACTTGTAATTCTAGTGATCATCCTACGGATGATTGCCCAATTGTGTCTACCTTTAGGAAAAGTCTCCATGACCAAACCAATGTTTTAAACACTTTCCAAAGGTCAAATCCTAATCCTTACTCACAAAAGTTTGGATGGAAAAATCACTTGAATTTTGATTGGAGGAATGATAATCATGCACAATCTTACCAACCTCCCTTTCAATCATGTCAAAATTTTCAAAAAGCTCATGATCATGCATCTTATAAGGATCTTGAAGAAACATGGAATTCATTCATTGCAAAGCAAGAGGCTTTTAATAGTCAAGTTGCTCAAACTATGGCAAACTTGAATGATGCTCTTGAAAAACTTGCATTTGCATTTAGTACTCATGAGAAAGGTGTGTTTCCATCTCAACTCGAGCCAAACCTCATCAATCCACATGTGAGTAATCCAAGTAGCCAACATCTTCTCGAAGATTCGGTAAGTGCTCTTCATGATGGTAAGGTTGATCAAGAGCATATTCCTAACCCTTATGAGAAACATGATGAATCAATCCTAAAGGGTAAGGAAGAGGTTAATCAACTTACACCTAACAAAGAAAAGACCGAATCCTCACTTATGCATCATGCAAAGGAATTTAACCAAAATTTTGATATTAATGAATTTTTTGAGCATGATGAAAATGAGGAAGCTAATAGGACAAAAACTAACGTGGAAGACTATATCCAAAATGAGAATTTTTCAACTCCTTCGGAAATCGGGTTACTTAGTTCTTTTGAACCATGTATGCAACTAGTGCCCATTGCTTCTAAAGAATTTTCATTGCTTGATTTTGTACAGGTGAAGGAGATTAAGATGTGGGAGCCATGGTTCGAAAAAAGGCAGGAAGAAACATGCACACTCAATAATGCATGCTTTAAGGACAAACAAACTCAGATAGTGGTAATCTCTTTCATTCTCACAAATAAAGGAAAAAGAAAGGTACCACCTCAATGGCATATTTTTGACCGTGGTAAATCACTTTCGAAGAGATTCCTCTTTTTGCATTTCTTTATAATGATTGATCAAATATTATCCATCTATGCCATATTTTCATTTTTATTTTTATTCTTGATTTTTGCTATCATTTCTAGTTTGTTTTTATTTTATTTTGTGTGCGTTTATTTTAGTTGTGTGTTTTTATTTTATTTCCCGGTCAAGTGGCGGATACGGTACTCCGTGGCTTTTAAAGTCGGTTTTTCAGTTCCCTAAAAACTGTTGCTCACCTTGCATCCATTTTCTTTTCTTCTCTCTCATTTTCTTCACATGGATACCATTCTCTCAAAATTGCACAAACATTTTCCCTCTCTTCCTCAAAATGATTTGCTTAAAATTTATAAAGCTCGTGCAGAAAGACTAAGGTTGTTGATGCGTAAGGGTATTCCTGCTGATTTAAGATGGTTAATTGAAGCCAAGGTTCGATTCTCTTGTGAGTTTTCAGATAATCTTGTTTCCCATATGCCAGGTTTGGGAAAAAGCTCTTATGCCAAAAAGCGAAGAGCGAAAAGGTTACAAGTTTGTCCCAGATGTGCAAGATGGACTTGTAACCAGCGTTGCCGCTCCTTGGGATATTTGTCTAACAATCGAGAGGATAAACTACAGTTCATCAAGAATGGACTGAGTAAGGAGTCTTTGGATGATATCCGAACGACTCTTGAGACGCATTCTTGTGGACTTGTGCAGCGTGAAATTTTTAATTTGTGGACACAATTCCGAGATGAGCAGGAACGCTATAGTCTTGGGAATCTGACTCAAAACGACCCTGTTTGCCAGTTTATAAGAAAACTGGATGGGAAGCATATCCCCAACTCATAGAAGGTGTTTAAGCCGTTTCTGGACGTAAAACCAGAGGAAGATGTGAGCCACAGTCACAACTACCTGTACATATGCATGCGTGCCATCATTTTTGAATTTTAATACCTCATAGCTGTCATTTTTGAATTTGTATCTTTTGTTTGACTTATGGTGTCTTATTTCATCATCTTTTGAATTTTTGTGCATTATTGTCAACTTTTTCAACAAACAATCGAGCTACCTAGATAGATATCATCATTAGCATACCTTTTTGCACTCCATAAATACCACATGTCTTGTTCTCTTCTTCACACATAGTTAGAGAGTTACATAGACATGGAGGGAACTTCAAAACGTCGAATCCAAAGGATATGTGTATTCTGTGGATCTCGACCAGGTAAAAGTGAAGAGTTCGTAGAAGTAGCGAATTATCTTGGTAGGCTACTGGCTGAAAGAAAGATTCATGTGGTTTATGGGGGAGGTAGCCTCGGGTTAATGGGTTGTGTGTCAACAGCTGCACATGTAGGAGGTAGTCAAGTGTTAGGAGTTATTCCTAAAGCTTTGGCTGTAGAAAGCATTGTTGGAAAAACGGTGGAGTTACAGGTCTCCTCTATGCATGAACGCATGGCACATATGCTCATCAATTCAGATGCCTTTATTGCTTTACCAGGTGGCTTTGGCACTCTTGAAGAAATTTTTCAAATTGCCTCTTGGGCCCAACTGAATCTCCATCAAAAACCCATAGGTTTGTTGAATGTTAACAATTTCTTTGATCCTTTAATAAGTTTTGTTGATGCAGCTGTAGAACAAAATTTTATCCCATATTGGCGAGAAAGATCCTTGTTTCTGCCACTTCTGCTGGTGAGTTACTGGACAAATTACAAGAAGTTGAGTATGAACCTGACCCAGCTAGTACTCAAATTAATTGGGCAGGAGGGCAAAACAAAAAGTGCAAATTGGATCTGAATCTCCGTTTGTAATTTTTTGTCTTTTATTTTATTTTATTTTTAGCATGTTATTTTATGAGTCTTTCAGGTCATCTCCTTTGAATAACAGAAGCTTCAGGTAATGTCTCCTATACTTTATCTCTCTACATTTAAACATTGAGGACAATGTTTCATTTGGTTGGGGGGGAAGGATAGTAGACATAAGTATGTCTTGAAATTTTATTTTTTCTTGCCAAAAAAAAAAGCGAGTTAGTAATTAGATTCACAGTGCGGTGTAAGGAGTTCAAATCCTCTTAAGATGCATTCTGGGTCAGGAATGGCAGAGTATGGAGGGTCAGTTTGAACTCTTGAAACCCATTCTAACCAATTTGTCATTTTATTTTGATCTTATGAACTCATTTTAGCAAACTTGATATTATTTAGACTTGATTTTTGAATTTTATAACAAGGAAGTCTTATTCATTTCACTTTGAATTATTCAAATCTATGAACTCTCACAACCTTATCATTTAAAAAAAAAATATTTGTGTGCTTATGTACTCATTAAGCAAGTATTCATGAGCCTTTCTTCACACACACACACATACCTTGATGCATGATTGTGGGTGGCAAAATGAAATGTTGTAATATTTGAGTCTTTTGTTTTGTTTAGGATAACAACACAAAGGAAGGGGAAAGTTAAAAAAAAAAGCAAAAAAAAAGAAAAAAAATAGCAATTGTGGATAAAGTTTGGTCTCGTAGCCTCCTTAATTCGAGCAATTAAGCCCGAGGGGTGCCTTAACACCTAATACCCTAAGACCAACTGGTTTGGGAGCTATTGGCCCAAAGCTCGCTACATGGATTAAGGAGAAAGCTTAATGGGATTGAACATTGCACTATCCATAAGTTTCTAAGCAAAAATAAAGCATCGACAACCCGAGTCGTTAAGCTCGAAGGGGTGTCTTAACACCTAATGCCCTAAGGCCAACTGGTCTGGGAGCCATTAGCCTAAGGCTCGCTACATGGGTTAAAGATGCATTCTTTCAAAAAAAAAACACATATATATATAAAATAAATGAATGTCCCCTACCTAAAGTTGTTAGCCTTAACAAATATTAGAACCGATATGGCTTCTTTCTAATAAGCCCTATAGTCATGTGTTGACTGAGCACAAAAAGGAGGTTTATTGATATATTGACTGAAGGGTACATGATTCATAAATATATATATATATATATATATATATATATAATAATAATAATAATAATTGGTTGAGAGTTTGTTTATTAATTTGGATAAAATCAAGGAGAGTGCAATAATGACCACCTTGGATGTAAAATTCTATAAATCACTTCTAAATAATAACGCTTTAATTGCTAGGGACTAGCAATAAGCTAGTTGGGGGGTGTGATGAACACTTAAATATGCATGTTTAATAAGAGTTTAGTTCATCATATTGCATTAATAGTGTCATTAAATTCCTCAACTTAAGCATATTTGTAGCATTTGCATCTTTGGAATTAATTTCTCTTAATTTTGGTTTTGTTACAGGTTCGGTAAAATGGGCATAACTCTCTATTTATAGATCAGAATGGTACAATTCTTAATGTTTTGGAAAGCTGATTTAATTGTCTACAAGATTGCATTTCACAAGCATCATCAAATTCGGGCTCTTAGTGGACCAAAATTGGGCTTGAAGTGAACCCATCTACAGTCTCGGCCCAGTCTGACCAGGCCTCAGTATTTGAACCGTATCTCTCAAAATACGTATCCAAATTGTGCAAATCAATATGTTCTAGAAAGCTGAGAGAAATATCTACAACTTTCATGAAGACATGTGATTAAAATTCTCAACATTTCAATGTCAAAAGTGATGGTCAAAGTCGGTGCCTAATGATCCCAATTGTCAAAGATATTTACAACTAATATTTGACAATTATGCCCTTGTAATTTGACAAGTTTGCCCCTGGATGTATCTATAAATAGAGGTGCCTTGTGACCCATTAGGGCATCTTGGCCTTGGCTGGAACATTTTGGCTTTGGCTAGGATCTTGTATTGTGTTTTGTGTGTTTATGTTATTAATGAATTTCCTTTTTCTTGCATTTTATTTTCTTTCTATTATAATGTTCTTCTAATTTCTCTTTTGCTAAGGTGAAAGGGTGAAACCCTTGATATGAGAATAAGGATTCTCTAACCCTTAATATGTGCTTAATAATCTTAATCTTATAATGTTTATTCAATATGATTTATATTTAATTTCTTAATCAATCTTGACACCACTCGTAAAGTGGAGGTCTTGATCCATTGTCGACAATCCTTGGCACATCAAATGCTTGGATCCTTTCTAGATGATGTATGGTTCTTCCTTACCGACACGAATCTAGTTAGGAACCTTGATTTGTTGTAGACATATGATGATTGGCACATTGGATGCTTGAACCCATTTACAAGAAGTGGTATAAATGTTGGTAATGAAACAAATATAATTCATATAACTAAAATGGGCTAATTATCCTTATTCGAAATATCGAGGGCGGATCCCCTAACCTTAGCCTTCATTGTTATTGTGTTAATTCCTCTTGTATTTTAATTATTCTATTGTTTATGAACTTTTTATTTTATTTACTATGGTAGGTTCTACCACCTTATGAAATTGTTCTTTAATTTACTATGGTTGGTTATACCACCTATTTCCATGGATGGTTTTACCTCCTCTTGCTTTTTGTTTTATATTTGAATGGTCGATAATACCACCTACCATCTTACATACTTGTTGATATTATCATGTCACCTCTTTGAATCATCCATATCACGGTTGCTTATCTTATAATTTGTAACGCTTAAATTCCCTTCCTCGTGGATCGACCCCGGTCTCACCGGGTTTTATTACTTCGACACTCCTATACTTGGGAGACAATCCTTTTTCGGATGTGTCAAAATCAGCATGAAAGAAGCTGATGCTGATAGTGCTCACTCATCGCCATCACCATTATCATAGATAAAGAAGGCGACAACCCAAGCCTGAAGGCACTTGAACTCTTGCTCTAGACGAGCAATCTCTTTATGACTCATCTAGTCCAAGCAAGAAGCATATAGTTAGAAAACATTATTAAGATAGACATCATGCATACATGAAATATAAAACATTTTCCTCCAAGATACACGATTTGAAATGGAATGTACTCCAAAACTAGCTCAGTTTTGTAGAAATCACAATACGGTACGAAATATTGGGGGCAGTCACAAAGGAAGAGGCCTAATACCTAGTAGAATGGAAGCAGCATGATGTGCAAGTGGGCCTAGATCAAGCAGACTAGTCTCGAAGGAAATAACACGATTCATAAGTTGCTTAAATCAAGCAATTTGGTCTTAGGCAGTCACAAATATGCGGATTGCCTAGGTTAGGTAGCTCAGTTTTAAGGAAATTCGATTCAAGGAAAACGTTTTGAAGATCTGCTTTAAAGAAGGAATCCACCATAAGAAGGCATCTCTTTTAAAGAAGGAAGTTCACCATGAATAAGGAAATTAAAGTCTATCCCCAAGAAGGGATTTTGAAGAGGAAATCTGATTTTCACCTTCAAGAAGGAAATCCGCCTTGAAGATGAAAGGTCACCTTGAAGAAAAGAAGAAGATTCATGGTCATATATTTGAAAGGGTAAGAGGCCAAAGGAAAAGGAAAAGAAAAGAAAAAGAAAGAAAGACAGAAAGATAGAAAAGAAGAGAGAAAAAAGAAAAGAAAGGAAAGAAAAATAAGAGAGAGAAAAAGAAAGAGAGAAAAAGAGAGAGAAATGAAGGAAAATAGGGGAAACTATACATTAACCTTTGGACATCGAAAGAATCTTTGAAACGTACTGATGATAAGAACCCGGACATGTCAATAGTTTAGTAACTCATAAAGAAAGATGAATAACGTCGATTGATGAAATCTTTGACCTGTTCACATGGAAGAATTCCTCCAGAGACTAGAAAGCAGATTGTTGAGCAACATGTTGAATGAGGTGAAACTTGAATTAATTTTGAAATTATCAAGAGATGTTTGACATCTTGTAAGAACTTGCAAGAACAATGAAGAGATCCCTAACAGGTTAAAGAATCGATAACATGATAAGAATTCCCTAGTGAAGGGCTTGACAAATGCAAAATCCAAAGAAGTTAAGAATAAGGATGTCAGAAGAAAACAAATGAAGAATTTTCTCCCAGCGAATAAAAAGAAATCAAAAAGAGAAGAATACTTAGAAGAGTGGCATGAAACTGAACGTATGCAAAGTATCAAGAGATCAAAGAAAGAATGAAGAATATTGAGCCAAAGGCACGAAGAATGAGAAGGTCTAAAGACAACGAAGCAGTGCATGATAGACGTTTTCCTAGTGGGTATGCATTAGAAGGAAACCTAATAAGTAGGTGCATTTAAGAGTGTTTTAAGCCCTTAGAATAGGCATAACCCCTAAAAAGAGGCGCACTGAAGAGTTTTAAAAACCCTAAGAAATAGGTAAACTTAAGAGTGTTTTAAACCCTTAGAATGGGCACAAGCCCTAAGAAGAGGTATACTAAAGAGTGTTGAAAACCCTAAGAAATAGGTACACTTAAGTTGTTTGAAGCCTTTAGAATAGGCGCACTAAAGAGTGTTAAGAAACCCTAAGAAATAGGTGCACTGAAGAGTGTTAGAAACCCTAAGAAGTAGGTATATTGAGGAGTATTTTATCATAGCATCATAAGAATGCTTTCTAACCCTTGAATGGGCACATCTACCCTTAGATAGGCACACCAACCCTTGAGTGGGCACATTATTCCTTAAATGGGCACATCAACACTTTAGTGGGCATATTAGCCCTCAAATGGGCACATCAGGCCTTAGATAGGCACGTTAGCCTTTGAATGGGCATAATAGCACTTAGATAGGCACATTAGCCCTTGAGTGGGCACATATGCCCATGAGTAGGCATACCTTTTTGTAGGAATGAAAGAGAAAAGAAGATGATGAGGAGTCTAACAAATGTCAAGATGGAAGAAAGAGGGGCAAAGCAAGAGTACTTTGTCGATATTTGTATCTCTTAAACCTCTTCAAAGTAGGAGGCAAGCTATAGACACTTAATTTTTGAGGCTTGATGATGAAATGAAGATAAACATTGGGCAATAGAAATGGCTGAAATGCTCGTGGAAGCCAAAGGGAGAAAGGTAAGAAGGAATTCACCAAGAGTCTTGAAAACTAATGTATAATTTCAAAAGATCACAGAAATTAATCCAGGGGGAATCGATAATGAGTCATATACCATTGTGAAGCTACGAATGCCTAGTTTTCATAGAATTTTATAGATCGCAAATCGAAGTTGAACTCGACGAGTTACATGTGATCAAATGGCCGAAAGTCAAAACGGACTACAGGAAAAAATGCAAAACTGAGGGCTCTAGAGGGCAAAAACCAGCCGACTATCAGAGTGCTTCCGATCGACTATCAGAGTGCTGACCAATGGTCTTCTAACAACCAACCGGTTGTTGTCTGTATTTATTTCAAAATTTTCAAATGAAATCTTCCTTTTTTTGTTCTTTCATTCATTTTTCAACTTCCACCCTCTCCTATATAAACAACCCTTCTTCTCACTTTTCAAGACACATCCTCCCTTCTCTCTCTTGAAGATACAGTTGAGAATTAAATAAGTCTTTTCTAGTCTAAAATTTTTTGGGCACCTTATATTGCTTTAAATCTGGAAAGAGTATGTTTTAAGAGTAGCCTCTCTTCTCCCTCTTCTTTTTTTATTTATTTTTTTTTGCTTTAGAATAAGTATGATTGTGTTTATTTATGCTTAGAATAAGCATACTTAGGATATATTTTATTGCTTAGAAGCATGTTTAGGGGTTTTATGAATTGTTTAACCCATTATTTATTTTGCAAGATGGATAAGAATGTCAAGATAAGTTTGCTTTCTCTCCTTTATCTAGAATCATGATTAGGAGTTTATTTTCTTTGTGAATGCTTAAAATTATGCTTAGGAGAACATGTCTAGGACCAGGCTATGAAAACTTATAATTGCTTTAAAGCATGTTAGGAAATAGCATAGAATAGGCAAGAATTGTCATGATTTGCTTTGATTGCTTGAGTTAGGCTAGAATAGCCATGTTTTGTCTTGCTTGATTGAATTAGGCTAGAAATGCCATGATTGATCACAATTATGATGAATAGGCTAGAATTGCCATGCTTAAGTAGAATTACCGTGATAGAATTATCAAATCTTGGTAGAAGTGTCATGATTCTAGATTATGGCTTTGGTTAATTGATTTATGAATGTATGAATATACTACGAATATACCATGTTTAGAAGTACAATTGTATGATGCCATGAAGTGATGGTGGACTCACATTGATGGTGAGGGACTATCACTTATAATACTAATTGAATGTATGAATGTATGTGTAAAGACTTGATAAGCATTGAATATACTCACATATGATGGTGAGAAATTCACTATTTATCGAGTCTTGAATTGATCGATTTGATATGCACGAATATGCTTTCTATTATTGAATGCTTTAATTGTATGACATATTTTTGAATATTTGAAGTATTTAAAGTAGAGTTTAGTTTATTATTGAAGAACAAATGATGTATTCCTCCTCCCTTTCCCCCATGTTTGAAAAGGAATTGTAATTTTATTCTCGTCCCTCATTTTTTGCATGAATATACAACTATCATGATTGAAAATCATCTTATTTGTCTAACGAAGGTAAAATTAGAATGTTTGCATAAAATAAACCATTTAAGTGGACTGTATAACAACATGAGCTATTTTAATTTGGTCTACCCCAGTAGAGGCTGGATTTGGATCCGTGTGAGATGAATGGCTCGTACCTAACTTTCTGAACCTATCTTTGAAGGGATAAGGGTAGTGTAGGTCTTGAAGCGAGAGATTGGATTGCCCTAATTCATTCCCAATTGAATAATTAGGTGGCGACTCCTTTTTTTCAAACATGCCTATGGCTTATTTGTGTTCCCTTATGTCTCAAAAGAGGCTTTAACACATTGTCATGGTCACAAACGCTCTGATGGGATGATAGCCTCATTCACTTGTGGTTGTGGCGGTGGGAGAGGAGATTTGAGAGATAAGAGAAGAGAAACAGGGAGATGGATAAGAAAAAAAGGAATTATATGAATTTATTATTTTGTTAATTTTATAATAAGGGTAAATCAGTCATTTTATAATTTAATGCAGACAAAATTAATGCATTGGACCTGGATGACACAAATATGCAAAGTTAAAGATTAGAGTGATACAAATATGAAACTTCGTTTCTAGATGATATGACACGAAACCTTAGAAGTGGTATATGATATTACCCAAAAAAAAAAGGATGATAAGTGAAGAAAAAATAAACAATCACGTCTAGTGTGAACAAGGCTTTTAACTTGACTAGAGCATTTGCAACTATGACACTACATCAAAGCCTTTTTCGAGACTCAAGGAAATACAAACGAGCCATGGACACATCTCGAGAATGAAGTCGCCATCCAATTATTTAATTAGGAATGAATATGAGCAATCTGATCTCTTGCTTCAGGACCTGTACTACCCTCATCCCTTTAAAGATGGGTTTCAGAAGTTAGATACAAGCATTCGCCTTGCTCGATAAATCCGACCTCCACTAGTGTATGCCAAATAAGAATAACTTATATTGTTATACAATCAACTTAAGTGGTTTGTTTGATGCACATATTTTTATTTTTATCTTTATTAAACAAATAAGGTGATTTTCAATTATGGCAGTTGTATATTCATACAAAGAAAGTGGGAGGAGAAAAGAGTTACATTTCCTTGCAAACATAGGGAAATGAGACGAGGATTACATCAATTGTTCTTCAACAATAAGATAAACTACTTCTAGCACTTTAAATATCCATTCAATCATTTATTTATATAAATCATATATTCAAATATCAAACATAAACAATCAATTCCAAACTCGATAAATAAATAACTCCTCACCATCATATTGAGTCTATTCAATTCTAATTAAGCCTCTTCAAACATTCATTCATTCATTCAATTATTCATTCTAAGTGATTGTTCCTCACCATCAATGTGAGTCCACCACCACTTCATAGCATCATATAATCATAATTTATCATTCATATTTCTGATCATGATAATTAATTCAAAACAAAATCAATCAAAATTATAAACTAGGCCATAACTAAAATCATGGCATGTCTACCTAGATTTGATAATCCTACCATGGTAATTCTATCTATCACTATTCTAGCATAATTTAATTCATTTAAAACAATTTTAAATATGGCAATTCTACCCTAGCATGGCATTTCTAGCCTAAGTTAATCAATCATAACAAAGCATGGCTATTATAGCCTAACTCAATCAATCAATCAAGACAATCATGACAATTTCAATCAATCAAAGCAATTCTTGCCCATTCTATTGGTATTTCCTACCATACTTCAAAGGAACTATAAGTCTTCCAAGCATGATTTTAATCATATGCTCTTAAGCATGATTATAAATATGTGCTTCTATGCATAATTATAAGCATAAGAAAATAAACCCTAGCATGATTCTAAATAAGGAAGGGAAAATGGACTTATTTTGACACATTTATCTATGTCACAAAACAAACAAGGGATAGAAGAATTCATACTAACCCTAAACATGTTTCTAAGCATCAAATTAAACCCTAAACATGCTTGTTCTGAGCATAGATAAACCTAAATATGCTTATTCTAAAGCAAGAAAAATAAAGAAGAAAAGAGGAGGGAGAGGAGAGGACTGCTCTCAAGACGTATCCATTCCGAGTTTAGAGCAGTAGAATGTCTAAAAAAGTTTTTAAACTAGAAAAGACTCCTTGAATTCTCATGTGTATCTTCAAGAGGGAGAAGAGAGCATTTCCATGTGTCTTCAAAAGTATGGAGGTGGAGGGTTTATATAGTTAAGGGCTGAGTTGAAAAAGGAAGTCAAAAATCAAAATAGGAAGGCTGGTGGCAAAATTTGCCAAAATTACAAGGAGAATAGCTGATCGATAGTGGGACAATTGGCCAACTATAGGTGGACCTTCGATTGGTGGTAGGACAACCGCCTACAACTGCCGGCCAGTTGTGGCCCACCAACCCTTTCGTTTCACTTTTTTTTTTTTAATGTAGTCCCTTATGTCCTTCGAACATTCAATCGTGTGTAACTCTTTGAGTTCAATTCTGATTTGTAATTCGTATAATTATGTGAAAACTAGACATCTGTAGCTTCGCAATAGTATATGGCTCATCATTAGATTCCTCTTGGATTAATTTCTATTATTTTTCAAATTCATATGCCATTTTTCAAAGCTTTTGGTCAGTTTCTTCTTGTCTTTCTTCCTTTTTCTTCCAAGGGTATTTTGATCATTTCTATTGCTTAACATTCATCTTCACTTCATCATTGAGCATTCAAAATCAAGTGTCTACAGCTTGCTCCCTAGTTTGTAGAAGTTTGTGAGACACAAGATCAACAAAGTACTCTTGCTTCGTTTTTCTTCCTCTCATCTTGGCATCCTCACCTTCGTCTAAATTCTATCAAACTTCTCATCATCTGCTTTCCTCTTCAATACCTACAAAAGAGGTGTGCCTACTTTAGGGCTAGTGTGTCCACTTAAAGGTTAATGTGCCCATTTAAGGGCTAGAGTATGCCTATTCAAGGGTTGATGCCCACTCAAGGGCTAAAGTGCATCCTTCTAATGCATGCAATGCACTCCTCGAGTGTGAACAAATGCATTCTTCTAATGCATGGAATGCATTTTTGTAATGCATGATGTGCACTTTTCTAGTGCAGACAAGTGCATCCTTCTAATGAATGGAATGCATCCTTATGATATATATAATGTGTACTCTTCTAGTGCGGACAGGTGCATTCTTCTAATGCATGAAATGCATCTTTATGATGAATGATGTGCACTCTTCTAGTACAGACAAATGTATTTTTTTTAATGCATGAAGTGCATCCTTACGATGCTAAGATGAACACTCTTTAGTGCACCTACTTCATAGGGTTTGTTAGCACCCTTCAGTGTGCCTATTCCAAGGGCTTCAAGCACTGTCAAGTGCACTACTTCCATGATTTTTAAACACTCTCTGATGTGCCTCTTCGTAGGGCTTGTGCCTATTTTAAGGGCTTAAAACACTCTTAGGTGCACCTACTTCCTAGGGTTTCTTCTAATGCATGCCCACTGGGAAAACATCTATCATACACTGCTTCACAATCTTTAAACCTTTCTGTTCTTCATTCCTTTGGCTAAGTATTCTTCATTCTTCTTTGATCTCTTTAGATTTTGCATTTGTTAGGTTTCATGCCCTTCTTCCAAGTATTCTTGCATCTATTCTTGATTTTTTCTAATCCACTTGAGGAAAAATTCTTGATTCGCTATGCTTTAGCATGCTTTGTTCTTGATCTCTTTAGATTTTGTATTCATAGGATCCTCCACTAAGGGTTTTTATCATGTTGCATGCTAACTCTTGGACTTACTAGTGATCTTACAATCATCCATTGCAAATTCTTGCAAAATATCAAACATCTCTTGATGATTTCAAATCAATTTTACCTCTTTCGACATATTCTTCAACAATCTACTTCTAGTCTTTGGAAGAATTCTTCCATGTGGGTCAGTCAAAGATTCCATTGACTCATGTTAGTCTTTCCTTATGAGTTGCTAAACTATTGCCATGGCGGAGTGCTTGTCACCGGTTGTGTTTGAAAATTCTTTCGGTCTTGAGGTTGACATAGAGTTTTTCTTCTCTTTTCTTTCTTTTATTTTGATTTCTTTTTCTCTCTCTTCTTTTCTTTCTCTCTCTTTCTTTCTTTCTTTTTCTTTTACTTCCTTTCTCTCTCTTCTTGTCTCTTTCTTCTCTCTTCTCTTCTCTCTTCTCTTCGTTCTTCTCATTTTTCTCTTCTTTTTCTTCTTTTTCTTTGGCCTCGTACTTTTTTATCCTTCCAAATATCTAACTATGAATCATCTTCTTTTTTCAAATCCTTTCTTCAAGGTGACCTTTCATCTTCAAGGCAGATTTCCTTCTTCAAGGTAAACATCAAATTTCTTCAAAATCCCTTCTTTAGGGTAGACCTCAAATTCCTTCTTCATGGTGAACTTCCTTCATCCCTTCTTCAACGAATATTCTTTGTTTAAGGTGGATGTCGTTTTTAAGGCCGATCTTCAAAATGTTTTACTTCAATTGAGTTTCCTCGAGACTGAGCTACCTAATCTAGGCAATCTGGATATCTGGGTCTGCCCAAGACTAATTTGCTTGATTCAAACGGCTTGCATGTCGTGTTACTTCTATCAAGACCAATTTTCCTAATCTAGGCTTGCTTGCACATCGCACTGCTTCTATGCCTCTAGGTATTAGGCCTTCTTCTTTTACGACTGCCCCCAGTATTTCATACTGTACTGTAATTTCTGTAAAACTTAATCACTTCTAGACTACGCTTCATTTTGGATCGTGCTTCCTATAAGTAAATATTTTATGTTTTATGTATGCATGATGTTTATCTAAATAATTCTTTCATAACTTTATGCTTCATGCTTGGACTAGATGGGTTGCCAGCAAATCGAGTGCCTAGAGTGATAGGTTGAGCGTCTTCAGGCTGAGTTGCTGCTTTTTCAGCTAACGCTGATGATAATGGTGATGATTAGCGAGGATTGTCACCATCGACCTTCTCTTTTTCTCTTCTACTTCTCTTGACACCTTTCAATGCCTTTTCTCACATTTTCTATCATATATGAGGCTACTATTTAGCCTTTCTTGAAGCTTCGAAAGGACAATGACGAGAAGCAACTTGAATCTAGTGACCTCTACAATTTCAAGTTCCTTCGACTTGTGAAGCTTGACAATCCTTTCCTCAAGGACTGCATGACCTTCTGGGATTCTTATGACCATGTCTTTCACTTCAATAGGCAAGAGTTTTACTACCTATATGAGTGATTCTCTACCATATTGGATGTTCATTCATCCAATTCTGAGAGCATCATTCTACCTAGTATTGAGACACCATAAATGTATGATTTTGCTAACTTTTTCGACTTTTCGATTTCTACCATAGGTATCCACACTAGAGGTAGTATAGGGACATTATCTTCCATCACATCTTTGCTTGAGATGAGGGATATTACCTCATTCGGTTGGCTTCACCTTCTTCAATTTGGACTTCTTACACAATTTTTAGTGGTTTCACTAGACGATCTCGGTGATCCATATCTTCTGACCATCATTCCTTAGATGGGACTCAATAACATGACAGTTCTCTTGATTCTAGTTGAAACATTGATCGGACTAGATCTCATCAGGATTGATAAGAGTAAGAGGTTTAGCGGCAATCTTTTGCTTCTTTAGGTAATTTTCTTTTAATCCTAATTTTTTCCTAAGTCGCCCTTTTGGGTTTTCAATTTAGCGGGTTCATTTTCCTTTTTCTATTTTTTTTATTCTCTAATTTTTGCTTGAGCTGCCCTTTCGAGTTTTTGATTTAGCGAGCTTGCCCTAACTTTTGCTTGAGTTGCGCTTTTCGGGTTTTTAACTCAGCGAGCTTTTTCTATATTCTTTTTCTTTGCCCTAACTTTTGCCTAAGATACCCTTTCGAGTTTTCAACTCAGCGGGCTTTTTCTTTATTCTTTTTCTTTGCCCTAACTTTTGCCTAAGCTGCCCTTCCAGGTTTTCAACGTAGTGGGCTTGCCTTAATTTTTGTCTAAGCTACCTTTTCAGGTTTGCAACTTAGCAAGCTCTTTTTTTTTCCTTCTTTAGATCTCGTTACAAGAGAGGCTATCTATTCCACCATCGACTAAGGGGAATATTTCCTATTATGGTCTTTGACTTCATATGAGGAGAGGACTTGAGAGACATGCTTCTTGGACTGACTAGCTTCGCATCATGTCAGATACTCAGATTTTTTGGCACTGTCCATGGTGGAGGTTGGAGCATGTGATAGTGGAGACCTATATTGCATGCGTGGCTTTGACAAGTTTCATCCACAGTTCATTCTATGATTCTACTAGACTGAGTCGGCTGTATAGGCTTAAGTAGAGGATCGTGGATGCATTGACTGCTTTCAATCCTAGGAGACTGTTTGCTCACTATTTGGAGCGTGTAAGGGATTCTTGGCCATATCAAACCATTAAAAGGAATCTGTTCTATGATCTTGACTTTGAGACGGTTGATCGATACAAGGGGTGAGTGACCTTTCAGGCTTCCATTCCTTATCCTAATATTCAAAACAAATAGTGTCGTGAGCGATACAGTGAACCTATTCGTAGTTCGATGAAGAGACAAAGGCAAC